>VUYV01000220.1:555154-763969 GCA_008711295.1 Anarhynchus alexandrinus
AAAAAAAAAAAAAAAAAAAAACACACAACCCCAAAACAACCCCATCTGCAGCACTGGTAGGACAATGCCAGGAAAACTGACCAGAAGATTGGGGATAACTGGGAGGGAGTAGAAAAAGATATCTGTTGGTTGCAATTAGCCTGTGCAGCTTTATTAAGAACAATTTACAGAGTCTCGGAGAGACGGGGAAGCACAACAGACAGGCTGCACCAATTACAAAAAAAATGAAGAGGAATATTTTGCCATGTGAAGCAGATCAAGAAGCAGTGTCTGTAACACTACAACTTAACCAAACACCTTAAACTCATTCCTAAAATGAGGTCAGAATTGATTAAGCAGAAGTACAGTATTTTTCCAGGGAAAATGTTGCCATTCGTTGTTCTGGGCAAATCAAGGGCATTTCACCGAGCGCACGCAGTGAAACGGCATGGGAAAGCAACCCATGCTGCTGCATTTCTGTAAGGCTATTTTCAGCTGTCCAGATGAGGGCGAGAGAAAAAGGAGTTATGAAAAGAAGAAATATAGTTAAGTAATAAAATATGGCAACTTCAGGAGAAACGCAGAAATAACAGGAGAGTATGTTTTTGTTATGCTTTCCACATGAAAGTATGTTGCTAAATACTCAGTCCTACTAAACTTTCAGCTGCTCCCAGGATTATGAACAGAAAACAGGGATTCAGACAGCAGGAAGCAGAAATATTGACTGTGGATGTTACTACAACAGCCCCTCTCATTCAATGAACCACAACTGCATAGAGGAGAGAGGGGACCTGCTTTCTAAGTCCAACCACGAAAGATCCCTGACTATTCCCAATGCAGTCCGAAAAGTCCATGCACGTGCCGGTGTTTGCTCCGTGAGCTAGTGCGGCACGCTTGCTGCAAGCAATGCACAGCGAGGCATTAGGGCTCTGGGCTGGCAGCCGGGGCACACAAGCGGAACCCGTCCCGCAGCCTGCACCGACAAATGCGGTTAACTATTAGCCACATCCTTGACATCACAGTAGCAATGTCTGATCAGCGATGCACGGTCTGGCTGTGCTACTATTTTTAACCATAGAATCATAGAATGGTTTAGGTTGGAAGAGACCTTGAAGATCATCTAGTTCCAACCCCCTGCCATAGGCAGGGACACCTCCCGCTAGACCAGGTTAAAATAAATAAAGCACAGAGGGAAGGCATTGATCAAAAGGAGAAAAGAAACAGAGGCGGCATTTATTAATTTTGCTACCATTGATGGTCATAAGATTTTTCCTAAAGAGACTCGAGGACCCATCTGTATGTGCCTGTGCCCAGATTAACATCCAAACCTTACAAATGCCAAATAACTCTGACAAGACAGTATAGGCAACATTGCAAAGTTCCTGTGGGTTTCATTAGAGTAGGGCAGGCGGATTGAGGAAAAATCAAAACTCCCATCCACCCACAGGTGTGCAGTAGGGAACAGTGCGAGCCCAATATTTTATCAAATGTCAAAGAGATGGACAGAGCAAACGCCGCAGCCAAGAGGAAAGGACCAGTCAGATTTTACACCTTTATAGACCCAAAGCAATAGAACCACGGGACGCTGAGCAATATATCAGGCTTCATTACTTCCTCTGGCCATGAAGTTGCCTGCTCAGGTCAGGCTCCAAGAAGTTTCCACAAGGATGCATTTGGCTGGCAGCTAGCAGACTTTGGCAAGCAACTGCAGATCTGAGCTCAAGGCTCAAGCCCCTGAACGGGGAAGATTTAAGGAGCAAGGAAACCACAGCTTCACATCGGGAGGACAGCTACAAATCCATAACCTACCTCCAGTGGTGGCAGAATACAAAAAGCAACACCAAAAATCAAGCCTCAGGCATGCTCCCATTCGCTGAGTTGACCCGGAACACAGGCTTCCTATGAATTTTAGACCTGTTATTACACTACTGAAGTCAATGAGAGTTTTGCCCTTGACTTTGACAGGGAACTGTCTCTGACTCGCAGAGCTGTCAGCCTGTGCCTGACAGATGGGCAAAAATAGAAGTTTGAATGCAAGGAAGTAGAAAATATCAAAACGAACCGTGCTAGTGAGGCATGAAGCCATAAATCACAATCCCTTCAATAAGCTGATTATATATTAGGCTTTAAGAGTATAACTCATTGAAGTTAATGACACAGCTTGCTGAAAAACATATTAGCAGCCTACCCTGGGCAGGCAGTTCAGTCCAAGCATTCCTCTAATCTGGCTCAGAGATTTCAGAGAACCTCAACTGCATGCATCAGTCGTAAGCACCAAATCACCACCTGCCTGTATGCCTCCTGGGCATCCCCCATGCGTCCCTGTGGACTCTCACAGTGAGCATTTTCTAGTCATGGCTGGATATCATCATGGGACAACTTCAAACCCGGATGCAATTCTGATGATGCTTCCAGTTCTCCTCTTCTTTTCCTGGTACTTAAATACCGGGAGTGACTGTCCCCCCAGGGTCAGTGGAAGCCTTGCTCGCCTCTCTTTCAGTTTACGAGCCATGACAAAGCCTATCAGTCTGAGCTCCACGCTGCTGGTTCCCGACAGCCAAATGGCCTTCGGATATTTAAAAATTAAAATGTAAACACGACAGAGGCCTGGAAAGAATGCAGACCTGATGTCTCCTTTCCTGGCTTCTCCTTACCACCCTTACCGCGTCTCCATCGAGTCTCACCTTAAGTCAACCTGCCTTGCCTCCCCCAGGACAGATAGGTGCAGGCAGCCCTGCTGCTTGTCGGTCTCCAGCTCCTGACACCCCTCGATGGACAAGCAAACCCAGGCTCCAAACCTGCCTCCGGGCAGCACACCCATCTCCCCTGCCTCCACCAGCAACAGGGAGCTCAGCTCAGGTCCCCCTCCATGGGAAAAGCTGCTGCATGCCCTTTTGGCCAGATGAAGCAATAGTGTTGGGAAAAGCCTTTACAAGAAAGGTATTTTATTGCCGTGGTTCAGATATCACAACAATGCTTATATCAGTGCTACTTACAAGCCGTGATTGCCGGCTTACACTCACTATTGCATAGGAATGCAGCAGCAGTTATTAGATACTTATGTTAAGGGTATTAAAACAATTACAGAAAATATATTAAGGATAGAAATGCTGTTTGCACCCCTTTTCTTTTTTTCCTCTTTGGTTTATTCTTCTGAAACAAGCTAAAAGTTTCCTGCAGGTCTCTTATACTGCTAAATAGCGCCTTGTTCTAGTAAAAAGTGTAAAAATCTTGCTTTGTCCAACAATGAAAACTACCTGGTTTGTCTTACTCTGACATAGAGACAAATCTGTCAGTAAAATATTCATTGTAATCCACTTCCTGATCATAAAAAGAAAATAAATTCTTCCAAAGAACCCAATTTGAAGTCCAAGTAAATGGATCCAAACTTTTTCTACTCTTGGAACATGGGAGATGAAAAAAGACCCTATCATTTATTCAGCAAAAATTAAGTTGAAGTTGTGCCAAAACATTCTATCAGCTTCCTGTAATTTTTCTAATGTACTTGTACTCTTCACGAGTGCGGAGTCACTCAGACTGCCAGGACAGATATGCGGCTGTCATGGGTATTTCTATCCCTCATCTAACATTACAATTGCAGGGTTGGCCATGCTCGCTGCTTACAAAGATTAAGTTGTTTTCCTGCTCTCCATTCCTATCCGCGCAAAGTAGCTTTACTATAAAAGTCAGAATTTTTACTTCTAGGCCATTTTTCCCCTAAGTCAGCCAAAAGTCTCCCACACAAAGACAGCAGATTTGCAGCACTCACGCATGCTCTATTGCACTAACTACTTGCTTGTCTGTTTTCAGTGTTGACAAAGAGCTGTAGTCGAGTCCGTGCATGCTGTTGGTGCAATTGTTATGATGCTAAGGTCATTCTTGTGGTGTGTTTCTAAAATGGCAGCGTGAAAGCAGCTAATTCTTCATAGACACATCCTCAGGAAGAGGAGCTTACCCGCGTTCCGCTGCCGTGCATGATATCTTCAGGCGTATTATAAATTTCGCTCTCCATTTGTACCGTCTGCTTTTTTTCGTGCGACACCTTCACCCGCAGAATTCGGAAATAAGAACCGCCGAGATCCAGTGCAATGAAATCTCCTTTCTCTATGTGGAAAACAAGACACAAGTGATTAAAAATTGCATGCAACGCAAATCGGGGAAACACCATGGTCTGTTAAGTATAACATATGGGCAAATGCTCAGTGCCTACAGCAAGAAAGTTCCAGCTGCAGGGCGTCCACATGAAGCATCAACCTCATTCCCTGCAATTTAACATGAAGTTGATGCAATGGCAACGCCAACCACTACTGATACACTTGCAACTGCAATGAGGGTTTAGCCAAAAAGAATGGACTAACAGTGGACAGTCTGTATCCAGATCTCATGATGAAGCTGGCAGAGCAAAGATCTCAGGAGAAAGCCAAAAAGATATTGAAAATGGAGACCGTAAAATGAAGGGGTGCCAGACCACTGATGAGCAGTCTTATGCTGTAGATGAACCTGTGTCCTTTTGGCAAATAACAGTGAATGCTGGCTGGATTGTGCACTACTCTAAAATCAACAAATTACACACGTTATTTCACCCCCCGAAGCCAAGATCCACAGCAAACTGCAGTCAGGTAACAGAAGTCAGAGGAAGAACAGTGAAAAATCACGAGGTGGCCCTGCACTGCTGCAGGAGTTATTCAGAAGTCACGATCCCTTGCAAAGAGCTCCTCAATAACTCCCCGGGAGCCAGGGAAAGAGTTAGGATACCTCCATCTCCCTCTGTGGTGGAGAGGGATTTGTATTTCAGAGTTCTGAAGCCAAATCCACTACCTCCCCACCTCCACTGACTTCAGGGTGCAATTCAGGCACCAGAGATGTGTGTGCTCTGCCTATCTGAGGAACGACACCTCCAGCACCCCCTGGAGAGCAAGGCAAATACATTTGACAGAAGGCCTTGTGCTATCTCACCTTATCAAAGAGGGAGCAAACAAACTGCGATTCGTTAAAGTCTGCGAAACAATAATATTCAGGGAAGCGGTGCACACACCTCACCACACAGGAGCTCGTGTCCAGGCTGCGGCTAATCACTGAGGCTCTTTGCAAGCATCCCTGTCTGCGCACGGCATCCCCAGGCTCACAGAGGCTGCTCGGAGGGCAGTTGAAGCAGGGGCGCATGACGCTTTCTCATCCTGGTTTCCTCATCGATTTGTACTTTTTCTGCAGTGTCAGAAGAGCCCCAGCACACGGCAGGACAAGCTGCCTCCCCCCCATCCCACACCACCCGATGCATATTGCCAGTCCCACCCTGCGGTGCACTTCGGCCTCTTTTCATTCTGCCTTCCAACTTTTAAAACTATGACTTTGGGAAGGCTGTTCCCAACATCACCGTTTTTCCATGTCTACCTAAATTCAATGCGGAAAGACCTCTAGAGGTTGGGAAGACCCACACCTTTTGATGTGTTACCTCAAACTTCGACTCAGCTCTCAGAGCTTTCTGACCCCACACCGTCACCAAAACATCAGGGATGCAATTTATCCACGAGGATTTCCAGACCCAGACTTGCCTCTGAGATTACTCTGCCCAATCTCAGACCAAAACTCCCGAAGTCTGGCTTAGGGAGCTGCTCTCCTCCTCATCACCCTCTGCGCCTCCAGAAGCCCCATCCTGCTCAGCAAAGGTGATGAGATGGACGGGGTGTCCCTCAGGGCAGGACCTCTTGCAGGAACAACCTAACAGAGGCAAAGACACTGCAAAAGCCCTTATAGTTTTCCAAGGTTGCAGTGTAACACAAGAAACAAAACGCTGTCATGGTGAAACCACAAGGAACAACAAGCTCCGTACAGAAGAACGTCGCAAAATGACAGTGGGAGCCCACAACTAATAATTTTCCACTCTCCTAATTTTACTGCATTGCAGTGCAACTTTTCCTTCTTGCTGCTTAAGACATGGGCAAACTCAGAGTTTGCCAAAGTATGGATCTCACAGCGCTTCCCTACCTGTTTCTGAGCAGCGTGGCTTTAAACATCGCTTTGCTCCAGTACACGTTATTTAAAATGTGAACATACCCAAACTGTAGACGCAGTTCCCTTTGCCGGGTTTGGCATAATAAATTCAGTAACTCATAACCCCCTTCATCGCCACAAGACCAGATGCAAAACATTTACCACAAGTGTCTCATTAAGCCAAATACCCGAATAAGCTTTATCATACAAGCATCATTTGTCGAATGCAAGCCATTACTTCCAATAAATAATGGAAAAATCAACACTGGACCAGATGGCCCTTTTTCAAGCCTAAACGCACCTTGGTACATACCTCAAACAAACACTGCACTTCAGAAATATCTTCCCTGGCAGTAAATTAACAGATTAGCTTGTTTGATTTTCAGCACCATCAAGCTCATCGCAAGATAATAAATTTATTAAGAATTATCCTTTTCAGTTTTTAACTCGGAAAGAACTCCGAAGAAAGAACTCTCAACTAGAATGTAAAGCTTTCTGTAGGCAAAGTAGCAGTTTTCTTCCAGTGTACTTCAGGAATTAAACCCAAGTAGCAGCTTTTAATCTATGCTTTATAACACCAAACCTGCTGTAAATTAATTTAGGAAGATCCTCTGAAAGCATTTTGAATTAGCTTGAGACACCGTTCTGGGCACTCTGGGCAAAAAAACCTTGTGGCTTTTCTAAATTAAGCAACTCTGAAAGAAGAAAAAAAAACCCCTGCTAACACCAACATCTCCAGTGTCTCCAAAATTATTACTCAAAAGCTCCTTGTTAATAAAGTACACAAGCACAGGTCTGAAACTAAACAAGAGTATTTTTCTGAATAGTCAGCTCTCATAATAATAATAATCAGACTGAGAGGAAAGAGCTTACAGGGCAGTAATTAGAGAGGGGCGAGAGAAAAGGGCAGGCTTTCAGCCTCTGGCTTTTACGGAGGGACAGTTGAAGGCAGAAATTCCCACCAGCCGGGAGCTGAACCCAACACTTTGGGCAGAGCAACACGGACACATCCCCCAGGGCCTTTTGGGGAAAGAGGGAAGGGAGCTCCGCGCCTGCCCTGGCTGCATCCGTGCGACGGCTGAGCCAGACGTGGCAGGCACATGCTAGGTGAGTCAGGGAAAGAAATGCCATGACACCCACCCACAGCAAATATTGCTCATACCTGGGGTCAGAACATGCCTTTTCTAGGCAAATTATGGAATGGTTTTGCCCACGCCTCTAACAGCTGTCCAAAGAGACATCCCCCAACACGCGTATACAGATTATTATCATGTTATACAGGAATCGTCTGGGGCAAAGCACTGCCTTGCTCTAATCCATGCTGCAAAGACCCTGCCAGCAGCACGCCTGTCCCAGAGGGGCCAGCAGGAGCCAAATGGGCAGAGGACCAAGGACTGAGCACCCCGTGCACAACACACAAGGTTGCTTTTTTAAGCAGGTGTGTAATACATGATCTGAAATGAATGCCTTGACATACAGACGCGCACACGCTCAGACCAGGGCTACCCACTGCTCTGGCTCATGCTCGGTCCCCAGCAGCATCCAGCAATCTCTCCCACCTCTCCCGGCCGGGCACAGATCCCCTTTTCCCCGTGCTCTATTGCATCTCAAAGTCTCCCCAGTTTGTGCCATGGAACGATTTGCAAAATTATTTGACTCGCTGCAAGCAGCTCAGGCTTGCTAACCCGCAGTGCCTGATGGAGCAGGGTCCTGGGGACAGGTCTGTACTCAACCGAATTCAAACATGCAGGAAGGAAAAAAAACGAGGTTTCTGGAGTCGGTAAAGATGCTGGGATTCCGTGCAAAAGCCCTCAAGTCATCTCACCCTTAGAGCAACCTCTGCCCGTGAGCCAGCTGTGCGTGGCAGCTTCTGGCGTTCTCGGCAGGCTGCGAATTTCAACACAACATTTCAACATAATAGCCAGTAGTGCTAAATTAAGGGAAACACAGGATCCAAGATTGTTCTCCCTTTGTGGTGTTGGTTTTTTTTTTTTTTTTAGCCAGAGATTCACATTTCAACTAAAAAGTTTAAGGCAGCGAAAAGCAACAGCAAAGCAGAACTATCAAAGATTTCCACCTGCCAGACAGCACCAAGTAACACAAAACACCAGGCTTCATTTTCTTTCACCCAATAAATTCCTGATTTTAACGCAAAAAAAGTCTCAAAACAGGTAACTGTGTTATGCAGTTCTTGCAACTGTGCCATTTCTGCACACAGGGGATATAACTTGCGGTAGGTACCAAACTACAGTTAACCAACTTATGCTACATGAGAAGGAAATCCAGAGTTACCACTAAATAATAAACACAATTATATACTGTTTATAAATACTTTTATATACTCTCTATATAGTATTTATTTTTTTATAAACACTAAAATAAGTAATAGGGGCAATCTTGGTCTCAAATATGAACACAACATCTTTTTGGTTTCTGATAGCTCTCCATGCCACTTTTATCAGGTACAGTGAGTACAGAAAAACAGAGTCCTACATCCGGGTAGAAAAAGCTCAGTACACCAAAGAAGCAGCTTTGGAGCCACACGCTACGGCCTCCTTGAGTTCTGTGAGTTTGCCCTAAGACAGACTGCAAGAGGTAGCTACAAAGAGCAAAACAACTGCCAGGAAACTCTAAAATTCAGCATATAAGGGTTCACGTTTCCACTGCGGAAAAAATAAGAAGGAGAGGAGATGTTGAATCAAACAGCAAATGACTAAAAGTCACAGTATTTGTTAAGGCTCTAGATGACATGAGTATGAATTGCATAAATCAAAAAATCTTCCTATGTGAAGTATTGATTGTCGGCAGACAAATCTCAGCATAAATGTATTGACCATTACTGGACTGGCTGCTAGGAAGGGCTCTTCCACTGGCATCAAAGTGGGTTTGACACAGGAAACAAAAAATCCTCAAGCAACTGTGGGAACAGACCGGCGCACAGAGGGGAGGCTGTCTTCAAAATGATGTCTGGGCTTGCCAGAAAGCAAATTGTTCTGGTTTTTGGTAGTGCATTGGTGTATTTCTAACAGGTTTCCCACAAAGCACACCGTGTTTAATACTCAGCTCCTTACCTGAACCATCAGGAATGGACCTCACAAACGTAGGAAGCATCTTCACTGCAGCTGTTGGGTTAAAATCTCTGGAGAGGCCGTTCTTCATCTCTCTCCTGAAGCGAGCCATAATGTCTATCAGCGTTTCATCAGAGAGCCGCATGGCGTAAAGGTATTTATCAATCTGGGGAAAAAGACAAACACCACCACAGAGTGAGAGACTGCCCTGAGGTGCCCAAGTGGGGCTATACCGCTCTTTCATTGCAAGAATAGCGTGTAGCCCCAGCTTGGCCCCCAGGCTCTGAACAAGCCAACAACACAGCGTCGCACTTTGTGCCTTGTCTTTTGACTCAAAATCAAGGAAAATGTGCAAGTGCTAGGTTCTATGTGAGCTGAAGCCCACCCCATCCTACTGCCTTCCCAAGGCAAGACCCAGTTCCACATCACTCTGCCTCCTCTTTCCCACCCAAACCAGTTCACCCACAGCCTCACACCACTTCTTAGCTCTCCTGACTGTCCATGAGCTGAACAGCTGAAGCTAAAAATCCCTCTTTTGGCACCCTGTCCCTGCTGGGGTGATGTGGGTGTTGCTGCAGTCCACTGAGGTGCCTTTCATTGCAAAGGACTTGCCACAGCGGTTTCGGGGCTACATCGCAGGCTGAGAAAAGATTTCTCTGTAGCAGACCACTTGCCCTATCCCACTCCAAAGCTGTCACAGCCAGAGGGTCAGGAGAGGCAGAACTTGGCTGTGGGTAGGAGCATCTTCCTCCTCGAGGTAAAACATCAAATTAAGAATTGTTGACTTCTCCCTTGTGGCTTCCCAAGACAGGAACTTTCTTTACCTCCCTGGAAAAAGGAGGTGGTTCCAGTTTTCCAATAACTTTGCTTTCCATAATATTACACCCATCTTCACCACCAGGAAGAGCGAGAGACAGTTCGGTGCCTCAAAAATACAACTTGGCCTTGGGGGGTTCTTGCTAAACGCACTTGTCCCACCCCTTCTACCTCAGCTGCCAGTCTATTCTTGCTTTGCTTCATTATCTGCCTTGGAAATTTGGTTCTGCAAACAGCTCAGACCGACGCCACACCTTTGGGATCACTTTTGCTTCCAGCTTAGCAGGACCAAGAAAATAACACCCTGCCCATGTTTTCTGTCCTCAGCAAAACTGGAAAAGCCACCTCATTTTAAACCCCAGGCCACCTCCGTGCCAAGGCCACCTGCATCTCCTTTGCTGCTCTGGAAGCCTTGAGAGCAACTCATCTCTCAGCTGGCGTTATGTCCTAACAGGACCAATGTCACAATAAAACACCCCACGTGAAACGTGTGTTTGCAAGTGCTCCATATACCGGGGACTTTGAGACAGGAAGTGATGAATAATGCTATTCGCGAAGGAAATGCAGACAATCAAAATGTAATTAAACCTTAAACTGACCGTAAAACCAGCGCCAACTTAATTGCTCCTGCAGAAAGTACTGCTGTCCGCACGTAGTCGAGGTCTGCACCAAAGATAGCGTATCTCCCCGAGCCAGACGCCCTCCCACCGTGACCAAGCACTTACAGAGCCGAAGGAGGAAGGCATGGATGGAGGATGCTGCTGGGCGCAGCCACCCGGCCCAACCCTGAACCATCGGGCTGGGGACCAGGCAAGCCCGAGCCATGGGGGCCACCGCTGGAGGCTGCACAAGCAGGGAAGCGATCAGTGCCGTCGCTTGCCCGGAAAGAACAAAACAGTCATCAGAGAGACACTAAACGCAACAATATGAAATGATACCGCGCGTTTGCTCCATGCAGCGGTGAAGTGACGGCGCAGGCACACAGCTGAACAGCAGGAAAAGAGCTGAGCCCAGGTTCTCTGCGGCAGAGGCCAAACGCAAGACCCCAGGGCAGCATCCCCACATCCCAGCTGTGGCCTGTGCCGCCCCGATGGGCTAACAGCCCCCTCACAGCGACAGCCCCTGGTGTCATTTCACTCCAAGGACAACAACCTGGAGGGGATGCACCCTCTCTCTGCGGCCCCAGATGCTGTGGGGATGGATGCAGAGGCTGGTGTCAGGCTGAGCAGGAGGGTCTCTCCTCCGCTGCAAACCCTGCCGTTGCTGGTTTGTTGGGTTTTTTTTAGCAGAGAGTGTCAAGCCAATGATGTCAGAGCATGAGGTTATTCCCTTTTAAAGGCAGGGGGGAACCCTCTTAATTAAGGCTGAGCTTTCAGCAGCCCACGCTGCCGCTCAGAGGCCCGATTCCCCAAATCTCCCAGTGAAAGCTAGACTGACACATCATTCGCACAGTCAGACTTCACTGTGCAATTAAAATACCCCTCTACAAAGCCCCACCGCCGCATCCTCCTCTCAAACACAGGGCTGAAGGATTCCTCCCCCCACCAAAAGCCCTGTTGTGAACGCAGGTTTCGGCGTTTGCACGGTCAGGACCAGATGAGCCTGTTCCCCCCCACCTCTGCCCCTGTGCTGCCCTCAGCATCGAGGGAGAACGGGAGGGAGGGCTCTTTTTTTCCTCCTGTGAAAAACCAATGAGCGCCGGTCAGCGCCCTTACATAATTGGGCTGGACCCTCCTGCGCGCTGGGAGCATCGCCTCGCGTTGCATCGCGTTGCGTCGCATCATCGCATCGAGGCCATCTTCACCGCTGAGACTCACGGGGCGGCGAGGGGGGGTGGGGGAGAGATGGGGACTGAACCTCGGTTTGAAACAAAATCACTCCTGTGTGTTACAGTTCCCAAAATTAAGAAAAAAAAAAGCAGGTGTTTTTTTTTTCTCCCAGGCAGGAAAAGGGTTAGTCATGCCACTGCTTGGGAAAAAGCGCTGCTCTCCTGCGCTGGTGGCACAGGCAGCCCTCCAGGGGAAAACCCTCAGCAAATAGCCATAAATAACTGATGGGGGGGAGCTGGAGGCTGGATTATGGGATGGAGATTTAATAACTCTCTGCTCTGCCTGCAATAAAAGCCGATCAGAAAGCAAATCACAGCCTTATCCGAAGGGAAGCAGCAGAGGGGCCAGCAGGGACGGAGACGGGAGCTACCAGCAGCACCCAGCCAGACCCGTGGACCCACCAAGGCTCCCATGGCTGCGGCCCCATGGAAGACAGGTGCCAGCCCTTCCTCGGAGATGATGGAGAGCAGGAGCAATTTCAGGCAGGAGGTTATGTGGGCAAGGAGCAGAAAACGCTCCTTCATTCTTATTATTTATTATCTTATTTATTATTATTTATAAAATGCTGCCATCTCAGAGCCACCCCCCCTCCCAGGAAGGGCATCTTCCCAGAGTGCCACTATGGGAGCCACCCAAGAGTTCAATGACCTTTCTCTTTTTCTTTTTTTTCTTAAAAAAACAAAAAACAAACAAACAAAAAAACCAAAAAACAAACAAAAAAAACCCTTGCCAGACAGAATCTCTGAGTGATTTTTTTTTAAAATAGGATTTCATAATTCAAGCCCTATGCACCTAATTCTTCTTGGTCATACAGAAAAGCCACTTTTTGTCCTTGGGAAAAAGAAGTTTCTGAAATTCCAGCAATCGCAGCAGCCTCCGCGGGAAGTTGTGAATAATCATAAGCGCATAGTGAAACAGGCAGCACTAAGGGCCATTCCTTAACCACACACCTCATTCCCCGGACACTGACAACGGTCAGTGGTATCCAAGAACAGAGCACTCCCACAACAATTTCAGAAATCATTAGCACCTGATTTTACTGACACAGCCTTTGCACGAAAACCCTTTAGCATGTAAACATTTTTCTGCAGAGCTAATCACACTCCACACTCCTTTCAGCATCAGGAAGATTCATCAGGAGCCAAAGCATGTTAAAACAAGTAGTTTAGACATTCTGAAACTGTTTGTGCTTACTTATGATTTATCAGATTGGTTCCTAAAAAGCCTTTATACTGGCAGGTCATCGCTACAGGCCTTTTTTTGATGCCAGTTGCTACATTTTACACCCCATTCCATCACATTCTTTTCAAGGTTAAATGACATTTAAATGTCACTCTTGGATTGCAAGATTTTTTTTTTCCTTCTTTTGTCAGTTAATACGACAAAAAGGTATTGTTCCCCAGACAGACAGAAACCAGGCAACACCTAGAGGCTCCCTTTGCTGGAGCCAGCTACTGCAGGTACAAACCTGTTGGAAACAAAAGGTACTCCAAGGCGGTTTTACAAAAGCTCCCCTGCGCACAGGCCAGTGGCACAGATGCCAGGGACACTCCATGATGCCCATAAACCTGAGGATAGGAGTCAGCCTTTTAGAGAAATCGGGGCCTTGGTTTGGGTCGCGCAAAGTCCTCTGTCACAGCGAGGATGCTGAGCTCCTGCTGCTGCCCCCAGAGGATCACAAACATTCCGGGAACAGATGTTTTCAAAAACATCTGGATAATTTATCCTGCTTGGAGTAAAACCACAGGCGTATTTACATGGTATAGGGCATTGTACATTCATCGTACATTTCTGGCTTGCTCCTGCACAGTAGGGTCACATGCAAGTGCCTGTACACGTGGTTTCATGGGAAAATGCCCCCTTGCAGGGGCTGCGGGGCCACGGCGCTGCCAGCATGCGATGAACAACCCACACCTTCGACACTATGCATTCACCCTGCCTATTGCCCCTTGCTTGCCATGACTCATCTTGAACAATGTTCCAGGAACTGCAAATTTGAAAACAAATTGCTCTCAAACTTAAGGGGAGGGTGTACAAAATGCAGCAAAACCAGTACGGAAGCACTAGTTCTTATCCTGAGGGCCTGAAACCACCAGCCCCATCTGTGCCCCGTGGCAGGGTTCCCACCATAGAAAGGCAGCGCTGAGCATCAGTGCTGTGCAGGGATGGGAACGCAAAAAAAGGAGGAAACAGGGTCACAAGGGAAGAAGGAGCCTCAGAGCAGTAGAGACCCAGTAGCAAGTCCATTCCCAAATTCACCTCGTTGGTACTTTTAACCCTTTCCCAACCCCTCCTGTGACCCACAGCAGCATCCTCAAGGTGACCCGCCACCCGTGCCGCCAAATGTTGAGCCGATCGCTGCCATGGACCAGCGAGGCAGCAGAGAAGCCACCGTGGCCGGGAGCCCCACGGAGCTGAGTGGCGATCAGGGGCAACGCCTTGGCCGGCACCCCCCCGGCCGCCAGCACGTACCAGCAGCAAGTGCTGCTCTGCCGGAAGCAGAGAGGAGAGGGAGGGACCTGAAATGAAGCCATGCAGGCACGTATTCCCATCAGCGGCATGCCGAGATGGGAGCACAAACCCCACTGCCCTGCAGGGAACCAGAGAGCAGAGCCCACCAGCTCCCGGCAGCTGTGGGGCAGTGCAGCACTGGGGCAGAGCCTCTGACTGCTGCAGAAACCCTCCTTTACAGGACAGACAAGAGCGAGAGGGCTCAATATCCGTTCCAAAAGGATATAAACAGGAAAAAGATGCCTTACATCCTCCAAAAACAGCAGCTTGCTTTTTTTTTTATTGTGGTTTTTTTTTTATTTTATTTTTCAGACAAAACCAGATCTATCCATAAGAATGCTTTACAGTTCCCTGGCCAAACGGTTTCCCGTGCCGTCAGACAATAGCAGCCTCATGGTGCCAAACCAGCCTGCAATAAATAACCCCCAGGAACACCACAGAGTTTCACACCCCCCACCACCACTCCATGCCTGCATACTCCCACCGTGCCTTCCCCACGCAGCCTTTCTGCCGTGCCTCGGCCAGCACGCACCCTTGTGCTTATCTTGGGTTTCTAAATATAACAGGCCCAGCGAGACAGAGAAGGCCTTACCCAGGCACGCACGCCTGGCACCAGCAGCTGCACTTACAAATCCTGCGGGAAAAGGAAAATAAGGGGCCTGGGGAAAAGGAAGGGCCGCATACGTGGGGCCAGAAGATGCAGGGAGCTGCGGGCTGGGTGCAGCCTTCAGCTCCTCGCGAGAACCGCTGGGCGGAAAAGCAAAAGACCTAAACCACGGAAGGAGACGTGGAAAATATGCAGTGCTGTCTTGGGCTTTATCCAACAGAGGAGTGGGCACGAGCGAGCATGTCTTGAGTGGGCCAGGATGGGTCACCCACACACAGGAGCTAAGGTCTCCCCAGGCACAGCCAGAAGCCCAAAGACAGGAGGTGCTCTCCTGCCACCAGGACAAGCCCCGAGAGCACTACAAATCAGCCCTGCTAACGCTGCCGCTGAGGCTTCCACAAAATATTTTAGGGAAGCCTTCAGCAGGCGCTCAGCCATGTGCCTAGGTGGGTCACAGCGCCGCTGGAGGAGGTGGCAGGGGGGAAGCCTCTGCTTCCTGACGTCAGCACGGCTCGGTGATATTTGCAATTATTTTCCCAATTTGTGTCCCCACATCCCTAGTCCCAGGTTCTCCGCTCCCTACAGCTCTGCAATATGCTCAGCCGGTACCTAACTGCCACGTTTTTATTTATCCTCTGCTCTGCACCCATTTCCTTGTGGCAGTGCTAAATCCCAGGGCTATACCAACCATATAGCAGCAGTTGCCTAACACTAATGGAAAAGAAAAGAAGCCCATAGAAATACTTCTTCTTTTTAAGCACAACTGACAACCACTTCCTGTAAATTCAGAGGCTGCAGTGACACATAATTCAAAAACTACCTGCTCTTTGGCTTCGTCACCCCCTGTGCTGGAGTGACACAATGCCCGCAGGCACCCTGGGGAAGAAGGGGAAGTCCCCTCGCCAGGGATGCTGGCTGCCCACGAAAAGCCTGGAAGGATCATCACCACCATCATTGCCAAAGCCCCACGCCAAAGGCCCCAAACTCCTGCCCAGCTTGGCCGAGCTGGGTTCCCGCGGCCTGAGCGGCAGCGAGCATCACCCACACCCGGCAGCCTCCAACACAGAAACCCCGCTCCGCTCTCCACCGGGGATGCTTTGGAGGGGAGACGGGATGGAGGGGGTCATCTGGCCGGGCTTAAAAACGGGTTTATCCCCCTTTCTCTCATAGCAGGGTCGCTATGGGGATAAAGCCATAAAACCGACAGGAAGAAAAAAAAAAAATTAAAAAAATGTAAAAAGCGGCCTGGTAAGGGGGGGTTTCGATGTACCTTTTTGACCTGGTCCTCCTTCAGCTCCGTGAAGTAGTAGGCCAGGAGCTGGGCGGCGATCATCCTGCCGGCTGCAGCGGGCGGCTCCGCGCACGCAGCGATGCGGCGCCCGGGGATGGCCGCGCCGCCGCCGCCGCCGAGCGCCTCCCCTTCCTCCGCCTCCTCCTCCGGGCCGGCCCCGGCCCCGCCCGCAGCCCCGCTCCCCCGGCCGGACCGGGAGGTGGCGGAGGGGCGGCAGGGAGCCCTTTTCGGGGTTGTTTCTGGCAGGCAGAGCGGGGAGGAGGAGGAGGAGGAAGAGGAGGGGAGGCAATGCCCTGTCGTACCCCCAAAGGGTCTTGGTACAACAGCATTGGGGACAGGCTGCTGGAAAGGCTTTCCGCCCGCTCTGCTATGGTATGGGAAGAGCAAACCAAAAAAAAAAAAAGAAAAACCCACCCTAAACCAAAGGTGTTTTCAAAAGAGCCTCTTTGCTCAGAAATCGCAAAACTGCAGGAACCACCACCAACACCCAGCACCCCCTGCTCAGGTGCAATGCCTCCTCCGGAGCGAGTGGGGCCCAGCCTGGACCCCTTGGCCTACAGGCTGAGCTGCCAGGAGGCTTGCAGGGGTGCCCTGGAAGGCAGATAATTGACTTGGCTGTTGTACTTTTGGGGATCCCACATTCATATTCCATCAGCAAAACCCCTACATCAAATACACTGATGGACAGGACCTCAATGTGCGTGCTGCCCATGTCGGGGTGCATTGCCCAGCACCCCAAGGAGGTGTCCACCACTGCGAACCCTCTGAGGTCCCCATGTCCACATAAGCGAAGAGACGCAATGCCCCCTCCAAAAGCCCAAGGCCAAACACAGGTGACACAAGGTGACACATGTCAGCAGCCCATGAGGTTTTTGCCTGCTCCCTGTCCATCTGCAAGGACAGGAACACACACCCATGCAAACAGCGGTGATGCTGGAGGCGTGATTTGCATAGAGATTGTCTACCAAAGTCCAAGTGATTAAAAACCTGTTTCTTGAGTTTCCGGCTTCCTTTTCAGTGCTACTTTAATTAAATGGTTGCACTGGCCAAAATCAGGAGCTGCTTTGGCAGACACCTCCTTCTCCGGACTGCCCTCGTCGCTGTAGGCAGGGTGAGCAGGATTTCCTCCCCCGCCTCACCACATTAGCTTTGAGATCATTCTCGGCGAGATTTTCATCAAGCCTTTTCACTGATCTGCATGTGTTACTCCTGCTCGTTGGTTTGGCAAGCTAATGAGCAAACATGCCTGCGCTCCCCAGCGCAGGCGGGCTGCCTCGCTGCAGGCACAGCAGCATCGCCCTGCGACCAGGCGCAGTCGGAGCTGGCGGGCAGCACAGAACCGTGGGGCTGAGCAGCAGCGTCCCGGCAGCGTCCAGCAACGTCACCCAATCCCTTACAGACTGACCGAGCTCTTGCTCAGATGTAATTCACTGTTCAGCCACGCTCCTCTTCTGCCGGTTAGAAAACATCTTTAATTCCCAGCCCAGGCTCGCGCCTGTTTTCGATCCATCTGTCATCTGCTAAACCTTGTCTTTCAAGCTGAAATTGCTCTCCTCGCTCTCGGGTGTTGGCTTTCTATAAATATGGACGAAAGTAACCACATACATCCTCAGCTTTTGCTTCATCAGGCAAGACAGACCTCGCTCTTTTTTGATGTCCTTTCCCCAAAAAGCCCACGCTGGCTTAGCAGCCTTTTTCCACACTCGCTCCAGCCTGAACTCATCTCTATCAAACACAGCAGCTAAAGTTGAGTAAGTTATTCCAAAGAAGGCCAAAACCCCCACGTTGACATTCACAGTTCTCCTACTGGAAATATGTCACCAAACCCCTTTCCATTAACAACCACAAACTCTGAGGCTCCCGAGTTTAACTGGAATACCAAGATTCCCTCATGCCATCAGCCACCACTCCCAGGAGACGGCAGACCTTTCACCCCAAGCCAAAATACCTCTGTTCCTGCTTCCCCAGTGTGGCCGATGGAGTCCTGGCTGCTGGAGATGTCCTCACCGACAAGCTGCCCGTCAGCAGCCCAGATCAAAATTTAGAAGCAAGAAGTTGCTTTCTGCACGTGTGCATTTACATTTGCCTTTTGTTGCTATATGGACACAGCCTGGCACAGCTCGATTCCCGCAGGCTCCGTGTTCACAGAGCTGCCTCTATACAAGGTTTACAAGCCCTACTCTCTATCCCCTCCAGCTCAGATACCTAAACACCACCTAAATACACAATACTCACCTCAGTTACCTTGCTGCAGGAATGCTTACTCACTCAGTTAAAACATTGGGACACAAGCTCGACTAATCTTTGACCAAGTGAAAGCAATTCAAACCATCCCCTCTGGCTCTCAAGGAATTTCAATCAGCCAGCTAAGAGTTTGGGAAGTTCAAAATATTCAAAGTGGTTATGAATAAGAATGGTCTTCTCTTTAACACAGCACCTGTCTTGACACGCAAGAGGAGGACAAGTTTGTTTTCTTCATCTGCCAAAACAGTGTCTTAGAAATGAATTGAAAATGTCGCAGATCATTAAGGCGGCTTTTGGCTCCACTGATCATTTGTATTACAGCATACTTCAAAACTCACTAGAAACAACTGCCTCAGGTTTCCTTAAAGCTACAAAAAAATCAAGAAGTAAGTTCAAAACATCACTACTCTGAAGCCCTCTTGGTTCTGTGCAATGAAAACAAAACACACACACACTGCAAACCCCCAAATACACTTAAGCAGGAGGTGGTTCATGTGACAAAGTCGAATGTGATTAAGGGGCGGTTAAATAAGTATTGCAAATAATTTGGTTTGTCTTCAGTTGCTGATCATGGCATTCAGGAAAAAATGAACTCGACAACCTAAAAGCCATTAGAGAAAAAGTCTGTCCAAGGCAAACCAGCTGCAGTGTTTAAACATCTAGTATTTTTAAATGGCTGCTTGCAAGGGTAAGAGCACATGACCACCTTTGATGCTGTAACCAGCACTGGGACAAATGAGCTTTCCTCCTACCACAGAGCTGGAGGGGCAGCTAAACATCCCGATGGACACCCACACCATTTGCAAGCCGTCTTTGCATTGCCAGGCCAGCAGTGAGCACACAGGTGTTATTCAGGGGAAGGGGGGGGGGGGCAGGAGGAGCTGCACACAGGCTGCCCAGCATGACCAACCAGCTCTTCATCACCTCTGCGAGTCTCTCAGACCTTACCATCTAGCCCTGGGTTTTCCCTTCTGCTTTACTGGAAGAGATCAATTCAGCAGCCATTTAATTACCAGCACCTAATGCACGCTGCCAGGCATCCATCAGGCTATTTTGAAAGCCACTGTCCTTTAAGACAAATTACTGGAGGCTAAACGTGACATCCAGTGACTTGCAGCTATTTTGATTGTGCTCTAATGTTACTGTCCGGGTTTAACTGTACTGAAGTGTTTCAACTGACTGAAGTAATTCAAGTGCACCAGATCTCCTGGGTGCGGGTCTTTTTTCTGCTTTGCCTATTTTTTCATTAAATGTTTACTGCTCTGTATAAGTCTGCATTCAGGTTTGACTCCTATACAATGAGAGGAGTTTGTTTTTAACCATGTCCATCACCTAGTTTTGACGTACAGACTTGCTAGATGCTTTCTACTTTTGTAAGGGAACAATGAAGTTGTAGTTGGGTTTGTTTTTCTTTTTTTTTTTTTAAGTGTCTGGAAAAGGATCGATCCACTTTTCCCCACACTGCATCCTCCTTCACAATACTTAAAGCAAAGTGAAGGAAAGCACCATCTCTAAGAAACAGTACGTTCCCAGTTCGTGACAGCATGGAATCTTTAAGTAGCCTTTGAAGCTCCCTGGAGCGTCGGAAGCTCCGCGTTTGCACAGAACTCGTCGCTCGTTTGTGCTGAACTCAGTGCAGAAGCTACGAAGAAAATCTAAAAGCAGCAGAGGTATCGATTTGATAAGCAATTCAGCCGAACGAGGTTAAATGCATTATGCAATTTCACCTTGCCAGGAGGCACAGCGAGCCCTACCATGCAGCCAGCCACCATGCTTTAGCTCATGTTTCCCCTAATAAGAAACAAGATTAGCGAGGAACGCCTGGAGGGGAGCTCATTCCCTGCACAGGAAAGGCCACGCCACATGCGGACAGAGCAGCACGCACTTAGAAAGTGGGTTTTGTGGTCCAGCAGCATGTTTCCCAAAGGTGAGGGCTTCCCCTGTGAAATACGGAGCCTGACAGGGGATAAACAAAGGGACAGGACAGGCTCAGTGCGTCTCACCGAGCCATCCGCCGCCGCAGGTTTAGGCTGCACCCAAACGCTGGCAGGGCTTGAAGCCAGGAACTGCGTAGAGCATGCAAGGTCCTGCTCTGACAAGTGTGGTCAGCGAGAGAGGATGGCAACCTCCAGCCCCAGGAAAGCAGGACCTCCCTCTCCAGCCCTCCAGTGACGGGCTCCTCCCTCCCTACAGGCTGCCCAGAAAGGTTGTGGAGTCTCCCACTCTGGAGACATTCAAAAGCTGCCTGGGCACTGTCCTGTGCAACCTGCTGTAGGTGACCCTGCTCTGGCGGGGGGGTTGGACTAGATGATCTCCAGAGGTCCCTTCCAACCTTGACCATTCTGTGATTCTGTGACAGAGGCCAAGGACTGCCAGCGCTAAGGACTGGCTAACAGCTTGTTTTGCTTTTTGATTTATAACTTAGTTTTATATTTATGTGATATACAAATCTATTTTATATGTTATCAAAATTATAATTAAATTCAAATAATTTAATTTAAAAGATAACAGCATTCTCCATGCCTGGCAGTATATCCAGCGTCGTCACCACCACACACGCACACCACCGGTATCGCATACTGCAGCAGCCGGCAGGGGCACAGCACACACAGGCCCATGCCCAGCCCCAGCGCTGTCCTCATTGGGTCCCCCAGGGAGGGGACAGGGTGCAGAGTCCATGTGATGTTGGGGATAGCACAAGAAATCCTCCCACACACTTTGTCCCCTGCCTTTCAAGAGGGTGCTCTCCCCTCAGAGGAGAGCTCAGAGGGTGCACTCCCAGCCCCAACACCCAGGCGTGTTTTTAGGCACAAAGACTAACATGGGATTCTGCCATGTTTTGTTGGGGTTGCTCCAGGGGGAGGGTGAGCTTCTTTTTAATAAAGTCCCTTTAGGGAAGGATTTTAGCACCATTCACTGAGCTGAGCATTTGAGGGCCAAATGACATGACACAAGGCTGTGGCTTTCAAGACTTACATCCCAGTGGCCTCCAAAGACAAAGCAGTATTTCTGTAAGCTGAATACTACACAACTAAGGATCACAAACAGCCATGTCTAGACTGTGACCACAATGGGAGGAGAGTGGAGGAGGAAGCAACTCCAGCAAAGGAGGTCTACTGGTTCCCACGAGAACAGAGACTCCTGGGGCAGACAGAGATGCTCCGTGCCTCAGCTCCCCATGTCTGAGCATCAGGCAGCTGTGTTTGCTTTTGTTTCTTTAAAGTAGCTGCTGTTCTTCAGCATCAGAGGGATTCGGAGAACATAACACCCACAAAACCAAGAGATGCAAACCAGAAAGCAGATAAACGCAAGCCCAAAACCCATGACTTACGATAAAGACCCACTATTTGGGAAGCCTGGCTAATGATTTCTTTTTAAACCCCTTAGTGATGGCAAGCTTCATTAAAGTGGGGGCAAATCCAATTACTCCATCTTTTGTTAATTGATACTTCCAAAAGCTACGGGCTGCATGAGCTACACTGCAAAGGACTTCTCTACCCAAACCCTCACATACCTGGGGAAAAGAGGAAACAGCTCCCTGGAGTCACACCACCACAAAACTTAACCTCTAGCTCCTCCATTGCAGCTCTACAGAAGCTGCTAAAAATTCTATGTTCTTTAGCGGTTTCTTGTGCATTGTTTCAAGAGAGAAAAAAAACCCAATGCGCATGAGTGGGCACTAAAGGCAGCACAGCTAAAGGGTCCTGACTTGCAGGAAGGATGAGCAGCACTGTTTGCGTCCAAGCCTCCCCTGCTGGCTGGAGGTAAAGTGGGACGAGTTCCCTACTGTACAGAAAGGAGCCTATTCTCTGGTATTTTATAATGTTTAAAAGCTACTTGAAACCCCAAATACCGTCCCATGACAGATTCCTTCCCCGTAGCAGTGTGCCCGATAGCTCCAACATGCAGCAGCTATGGCAAAGGGGCACCTTTCTCACAGCACGGTCTCCCTCGTGCTGCAGGCAACCCCAAAAGCAGAACAGGGACTAACTGGAAGAGACAGCCCCCTTTGCCATGGGGCTGATGGATAAACCAGGAACTGTTTTCTCAAAAGCTTTCATTCCACACCAGAGAAAGCGAAGTCACTGCTGTGCTAAAATGCTTTGTGGATGATTACAGGTATCTTGTCCCCCCAGAGAAGCGTCCCCAGCCACGACAACATCTCTGGCTCAGTGATAGCTCTACGGAGTGCAGGCATAAGCCTCTGTCTGCCCACAGCGCCAACAGCCACGCTGATGTTACCTGTCACTCCCAGCCAAGGAAGTGTGTAGTTAAAGCAATGTCAAGTCAACAGTAAACAGCCAACGCAGAACACAATGCATTCCTGCCCATGCAAGATGCTAGGTCTTGTATTAATGCGAGTTACAATGAATTAAGTCAAGAGGTTTTCCAACCCACTGTGGTTTTCTAACATAGACCCAGCCTGCTCACATCGCTGGGTCTGCAAGTCCACTCACTTTGTTCCTCCCTTACACACTAAAACTGAAATACAGGTGTAATCCACCCAAACTCATCTCTTTCTTCTTTCCCCTCCTGTCCTTGGTATTCACCACAGCAACTTCTCTCTCCCCAGGGCCAGAATTATAACTCATTTTACATCTCTGCAAAGGAAAGCAATAACCATCCCCATTTTCTGACTCAACTTGGGGCCCTGCCTTGGTTTAAAATGTTTTCCATTGAGGCGAGAACTGCTGCATCAAGCAACCACTTTTTCTAGTGCATTGTTAGTAAGTCATTATTGCAGATCATATATGCATAAAGCAGACCATACACATAAACAGACATATTTATATGCACACAGAAGCATATAAACAAACTCAGTTTATAAGGCAATAGAAGGGCGGTGGTGTTATACTGATGAAATTAATGTCAACGAGTTGCCTTTCCTGCCTAGGAGGTGAAGCATTTGTTTCATTTCATAAAACATATCTTGACTCCAGCAAGCTGAAATCAGCACAAATGCAGATTTCTGATACTCTACTAAATCTCCAAATGCTAGTAAAAAATGTTAAAAGAAAGGACACTGAAAAAAGGGCAAAATATAGCATGCAAACTGGTTTGAAATGTCAGAAGTCAAGGGATAAGTTTAAAGTATTTGCAGTTGTTCAATTCAATTTTTTTATCTTCAGAAGAGGCAGTTCAATACCAGTTAAAGGATGCTGCAAAACCAGCAATTCACTTAAGTGATGCGGCAGTTACAATTACTTAAACAAAGGAAAAGATAATCTAATTTATTGCACTATACTAGAGACATCTTTCCTAAATCTGCTTTCAGCTCCTCACAGATCACAGAGTTCGTTCATCAAAGTTTAGCTTAAAAACACCCACCATATGGGAAGACTTACAGACAAAAAGCCAATCCTTCATCCTTGCAAAAAGCAGTTAAACAGCTGGTTTCTGTGCACTGGTGTGCACTATCCCAACGAGGTCTGAATAGCACAATCCAAATCGGTGCCTTTTAACTACAGCGCATCTTTTCTACACAAGTAGTAAAACACTAATGAAGAGCTCGTACTTTCTGCATAGAGAATGGGACCTGCCCCTCTCTTTTGGCCATCCACCAATTACCAGTTGAAAACAAGGCAATACCTCTCAACCCAGGCTCAGAGGCCCGTTTCCACTAAGTGTACGCCTTCCTCCTCGATCCAGCATTTGATGCTAGCAAAAATCAGTTTGCAGCGCGAATCCCAAACCCACAGGGGTGCAGGCATTAATTACAGAAGCTCTAGGTTTGTGCTCCTTTTCCAGCAAGACCCAGCGTAAGAGACTCTCCTCCCAGGCCAGGTTAATATCCCGATGATATGAAGTTCTCCCCAATACTAAGTTAACAACCCCCCCACCCGTCAGCCCAGAAGGGATGGAAAAGCAGATACTTACTTTGCACAACGGGGAGCAGCAGTAGCCAGGCACTTCAAGGGCATTCGGCTCCTTCCGCGTGGCCATAGCAGGAACACCTCTTGCCATGTCACATTGTCATCACAGCGGGCTGTCAACAAGAAAAAAAGGCAGAATTGTAAGTTTTCATGTCTACCACACACACACACCCCCTGCAACCTCAGGGATGCCTTTGAAAACCACATGCCCCATGGACAGGGGTGCTCTCTTAAAAACCCATCCAGCAGCTGGGATACTGCAGATGCAGACCCGCGGTTAGCATCACCCCAAGAGAGAGGGGAAATTGGGGGCATATGGGCTACGGACCACAAGTGGGACCCAGAATAAGGGTGGAAATGGGAAACATGTTGCCAAAGTACTGGCCCTTGCACGCCTCCAAGATACAGCGGTGCCATGGGATTCCTGCCACACACAGGGAAGGAGGGCTTAGCTAGCAATTGTTGTGCAATAAAACACCTGAGTCCTGCTAACAGTTTGTTATCCTAATTAGAAGAACCCACCAAGCCTTGAAAATACAGCATATTCACATTAAAAATCAGTACAGGAAGACAGTCACAGATGCTGAACTTGCAGCTGAGCATTATCCAGGAGCAACTGCAGATTTTGAGCTGCTCTGTGATAATTTGGTGATACCTTTTTTTGGCGAAAGTCCCAATCTGTCTCAAGAGAGACTGGAGGCAGATGCAAACGGCACCTCAGAGCAAAATTTTGGCTTCTGCAGTTTTACAGGCTGTTGTCACGAAACATGTTAGGGTAGGATCAGAAACCCAATGAGGCCAGGTCCCAAGGCATCTACGTGGCCTGTTCAGGGTCCTCCTCTCTCCCCACCCTTTTGGGTTTTGTTCCCTCAAGCCGCTCTGGCTTTCTCAGGTCTTTCTGGGTGCTCGTGCCCAGGGGTGGCAGTGGGACTGAGGGGTCTCTGTGAGAAAAGGGGGGAGCTGCCTGGGCTGGACTCCCCTGCAGCCTGTGGGGAGACTGTGGTGGAGCAGGTATCCATACTGGTGGACACTGGTGCACACTGATAACCCTTCTAACAGTGGGGAAGGTGGTGTTTTAATTTTGTCTTTGTTTCTTACCATCCAAATCTGTTTAATTTTCCCCAAGTGGAGTTAGTTTTGCCCATGAGGGTGATCGGTGAGCCATCTCCCGTCCTTATGTCCACCCATGAGCTAGTTTTGCCCATGAGGGTGATCGGTGAGCCATCTCCCGTCCTTATGTCCACCCATGAGCTAGTTTTGCCCATGAGGGTGATCGGTGAGCCATCTCCCGTCCTTATGTCCACCCATGAGCTAGTTTTGCCCATGAGGGTGATCGGTGAGCCATCTCCCGTCCTTATGTCCACCCATGAGCTAGTTTTGCCCATGAGGGTGATCGGTGAGCCATCTCCCGTCCTTATGTCCACCCATGAGCTAGTTTTGCCCATGAGGGTGATCGGTGAGCCATCTCCCGTCCTTATGTCCACCCATGAGCTTCTTCTCTCCTATTTTCTCCCCAATCCTGCTGAGGAGGAGGCTGAGAGCAGACTGAATGGGTGTCAGGCTGCCGGATACAGTCAACCTGCCACACCAGGTCAAACACAAACCTAGAAGAGATTCTGGACCCCTATTTTCATACTCAGATTTTCACACACCAAAAAAGTAGAGGGGGAATAAACAATTTTCAAAAATTCACATATGTGTCAGAAAGAAAACTCTTATTTTAATTAAATAGGTTTCTCCATCCCTCTGACCCATTCCTGGTAGTAAACCTGTGAGTCTGGCTTCACAGCATAGCTACAAGAGATGGGTGATGGAGAATCACTTTTTTTTTTTTTTCCTAAGCCAAGAAGTTTTTCTTGTCATCTCAGTGCTTTAAATGGGCGACTTGGCACTATGGGCTTCCTGGTCAACAGCCCTGGCCCCAGATTTCAGCAGCAGGCCCCAGTACTCACTGCAGCAACACACAACCCCATCCCTGCTTGTCTCACCGTCCTTCCCTGAGGAAGATAAAATTTTTGGCAAAGCAAAAGTATCCTCACAAAAGCCTCCATATCTCAGGCCACTACAGCTCATGCCCCACTAGCTCCTTTGACAGCTGCCATGAGTTCACCAGTCCTGTCCAGGACCTGACGCAGCACCGACAGACCCGTGGCCTCGCTCAGGGCATTTCTGTCTCCCAGCAGGGTTACGGGTATTTCTGCTCTGACATTTGACTTCGATACAAACAAATGTTTTAATCATAACTCTTATCTATAACCATGTTGTGGACAGATAATGGCAACAAGAGTCAGTGGCTATCAATCAACATGTGAGACCCAGAAAATACCCTCAGCTGTTTTATCACCTGCCCTTAATATTAGATGCCACTGATTCAGGTCTCCAGCATGAAGCTGCAGGGGTGTGGGTAAGGTGCAGGTGAGGAGGTCTCGTGCTTTTCAGTATGAGGCTGGTCAACCCCTTCCTTCCCCCTGCACAGCACTGTCATTGCACGTGGTTTAACAGATGCTGTCCTGGGTGGTGGGACGAGCACCCTCCTTATCAGCATCCCAAGTACCCTAAGTGGATTTTTGCCTCTCTCTGCAGCACTGCATATTCAGAACAACAGGGTTCAACTTGGACTCCTCAAACTTTCACCACGGCTGGGACAATAAATCCAAACGATTTCCAACTGCAAAGGAGGAATTTGCTTAAAAATAAAACCGAATTTTTCACGTACCCTTGGCTTTATCTGGAGAGCCGTCTGGACAGTAAGACACAACCACCAGCACAAACAGGATCCCAAATATATTTAAAGAGCAAAAGAGCCTCTCTGCAGCCGGGTGACGATGGTGCTTCATTTGGATCTGCTTTCCAAACACTTACACAGCACCCCCTTCCAATCACAACATGCCACTTTGAAATGCCAGTACCACTTAGCTCCTGAGTCTATTAGACCATGAAGCAATAAACCCAGAGAAACAAAAATAACCCAGATACCTACTTTAGCACCCAGTTGAGTTGACAGGTGTTATCCCGAGGGCTCCGTGGCAAAAGCATCCTCAGAAATGCCATACCTTGACCTTGGCACAACAGGCGGCATGAAGCTGATCTCCAAAAACCGTAGCGTCTTCCCAAAAGGTGCTAATATTAACTATAGCCCTTTGTTTCTTTGCACTCAAGGTTTCTCCCTGTCAGCTTTCTGGTATTTGCCAGCGTGGTGCACGCTTTACTGGGCAGATATTGAGCTGCAAATTCCTTCATACTTCTCTATCCACAGCATTCTGCAGCTAAAGCACTAGCCGGCCAGTAGATGAAAATGCCACTTACTGCTTATTCCTGCTGCAGTTTGTTGAATTAAAACCTCTTTGTTTGCAAGCTGTAAACAAATTCTTCTTAATCTTTCAATAAAAAATGTCAATTATGCTCTCTAACAATGTAACTTCATTGTGATGAAAGAAGGCATTGCTATTGCTCTAATCGTGATAACATATCAGCTGTTTTTAGAGTCAATTCCTTTTTGTGCAAAATTTAATGACCATGCAATTATTCAAATTTCAGACTAACAGACTGGGCTTTAGACCTACAGCGCAGCTCCCTTGCTCCGAAAACACACACTTGAAAGCAACAGAAAAGTCTCTAGAGCAGAAGTTCCGAGTTCAGAACGCAAAACACCTTTACAATTCATTCAGCACAGCCGGACTCGGGCCCATGTTAAAACACAGCTACTTCACTGGAGAGCCAAGGAGAGAAAGCCGAATTCTCGGCAGGCTATCGCAGGCGTTTCTCAGGCCCGTGGCTTTCATTTGGCGTCACAGGGAACCGTGTTTATGTCCAGCTTCCTCATCTCTCTCTGGTTTCAGTGCATTTCCTGCAGAATCGCTGGCCACAGCAGATGTGCCCTTCAGGCATTTCAACTTTTTTTTTTTCTCATGCCAGTATTTATCCCATTTGTTTCCAGAATCAGCTGCAGCTCCCAAATCAGCGTCCGTAACTTTCCGCTTTGAAGTATTCAGGACAAGCCTGCTGGGAAAGCATCTTCCTTGTTTACCTGCTCAGACCCTCACAGACTTTCCCTCCATGCCCTTCCGCCATCCATTTTCTCCTCCTGCAGAGAGCTCCCCTCTACGACCAAGTTGTCCATCACCAGCTAATCTGCTCCGTTAACTGCTTACATTCCAATAACCGCTCTCAGCATCCTAACCGTGCTTTATTTCTGCTTTCATGCAGTCGCAGCCAGAGATGGCTGCTGCCCCAGGAGCTCAGCTCGCCCCATAAGGTGCCTTTTATCCCCCTGCCGAGGGAGGAATAAAACTCAGGGGTCTTGTCCCCTCCACATCTCCCTGCTCTCCAACTCTCTGTGGCAGCAGAGGACAGCCTTTTTTTTTGGCTCCCAGGAGGGGACGCAGCCTGCAACAATGAGAACAGTCCTCTACAACAGCCTCACAGGCAGCAGTCCCAGTCCCACAGCTAAACAGATGGCCCAGCATCACTGTGGGATTTGGCACTGGCCAAGCCAGCCCTATAGGAACGGGGACTTCCCAGGTGCACAGAAACCTTTGGCAAGCTGAACATCCAAATAGCAAGCAGCACATTAAGAACAACAAAATAAGCCCTCCAGAAAAGTAAATTGAATCAACAACACCGGTGATTTGGAGAACCGAACCCTGGTATTTCTGAAATGCCTGAGCTGGGGCTGAGAGCTACATCTCACCTCCAAATCCAAAGAAAATGCACCCTAGTAAGGTAGCAACCCCATTGCCTCCCTCCCCTTTTATGCTGCTCACAGAACAACAAAAAATAAACCAGTTAACTCAGTTACATCCTTGAATAGTCCTCATAATTCACTGCTTTTAATATATCACACCTTGCATTGCTGTCATCCCTTTTCCCCTCTATTATGACTTACTTTAAAGTTGTTCTGGTATGCAATAACAAATTTATGGGGAAGCTTTGACTGTTGATGTGCCATAGTCTTCAAACATCTCTCCCCTCTTCTCCAAACAGCCTTTATCCTTCTCAACAAAAGGAGAAAAGAAAATATAGTGGCAGTGAAAGAGTCTGTCTCCCCCATCTCTTCTTTTTTTTTTTTTTTAATATAGCTTTGGTTTGATTTTTGTTTGGTTTTAACTTATGCTTTTCTAGATAAAAATAAGAATTTGGGATTTGGGGTTTTTTTTTTGGTTTGGGTTTTTTGGTTTGGGTTGTTTTGTTGTTTTGTTGGTTTTTTTTTTAAATCAGTCAGGAAAGACCAAGGGTGAAAGGGCCTTCTTTCACTCCTTCCAGCAAGCTCCTACTTGCTGAGGTTCCCCAGCATTTGGGTCTTCAACTCCTGCACAGGAGACCTCCAGCCTGGAGCCCTTTGTCCATTTTCCTGTAGCCAATTTCTTGTGCCAGTGGCAAGGGTTTTTTGGAGGAACCCATGTTTACCAGGTTTCTTACCAAATCTGTTCTCTATTCACAGCATGCAGTGGCTTTTACTATCCCTAGAGGTGCCTGGGCTGCATGAGGCCCTCAGACACAGAGTGCAGACAAAGCATAAGGCTGGGTAGGGAAGGGGCTGGCATCTGGAGGACATTAAAAAGCACGTAACAAGATCAAAATCCTTTTGGCATTCCCCTCTCAGATAGACATGACCCATCACGTTTACAGCACCTTCGGTGTGCACCTGCACTGTGATCTTATCAATGAGAGTGGGAAAACATTAATTAAATTTTTATATCTCGCTTTACATCAGCTTTACAGAGTGGATGCAGTGCTGGGACAAAGCAGACGTCTGATTTCCCTTCCTACTCTCACCCCAAAAGGCAATCCATACTCATGTACAGGAATAGGGTTTTTTTATTATTATTTAAAAAATAATTAAAAAACCAATATCACTTGACAAGCTACCCACCTGACAAGTCTGAGAAATGTTCTGGATAAGCCCTCAATGACAGTCCGAGGCAGTGGAGGTCCTTTCTAGAGAAACTGTTAAGTTTACCTATAGCTGAACAAAATTCACCGAGCCTCCCTGACTCCCTGCCTGCCTCCCTCCCTCTCCAGCCACTGCTATGGTGACGGCGTGTCCGAGACCCACAAAGAAAAGCCAGCTCATTTCACCAAACGCAAAGAAACAAATCACAACAATACATTCATTTTGGTATTGCCTACATTTCAGCCTCAAACTCCTTTACACTAATCTGCTAATCCTATATAATATTGACTTCCCAAGAAGGGAGATTATGCTAATCAGGATTTCTGAAGGATTTACACATGATCCTATATTTACTTTTGAACTTTGTCAGAGCGACAAAGGGAATATGTCACCACCGAGCTGCTACTGCATTTTGTCTGGATTACGAGTCAAGCAGCAGCGCTGTCCAAATCTATAGCCACCAAAATGTCTCTCTAGCAGGCAAACCAACATATTCAGGATCATCTTTTCCCCGCAGATGAAAGGGTAACTGCAACCATCTACTGGGATTTTCTGAAAAGCACAAACCTGACTACCTCCACCCAGTAATACTGCTGCCACACCTGTGATTTAAAGATCTTTCAACTTTCCAAATCAAATGTATGGCTGAGATCTGAAAAAAGATGTTCATGTCTTCAAGAAGCATCAAAACAAAACCAGAAAATTCAAGAAGTACTAAACATATTGACTGGAGGGAAGACCTGCAAAATGCACCAAAATGAAGCATCACAGATCTATCCAAAAAGCAGTAGAAAAGCACATCTAAGATGTGAAACCAGAAGAATCTCATTTTATTTTAAAAGGACTAACAACTCCAAGTGATGAATTGCACTACATATTTTTCAGCCTATGGTAAGCTGTGTTACATTTAATGGAAGGCCCCTACTTTTATTTTAAGCTAGGGCTTTATACTGAAACACCACAGATGATGTGCAGAGAAGGGTTTTGGTTCAGTGCCTTAAAAATCTATACAAGGGAGATTGCAAGTTTGCAACAGTCCTTGAGTTTCCACATGTTGACATAATCAGGAACACGATGTTGCATCATTACCCAGATGGAGAATGTTCTGTTTTAGAGTCAGCCGAAGCATCAGTGTGTTTATGGGATCCCTGGGACACTACAAGTGAAGTTTTTACCCCCGGTAAAATCCCACAGAAGCCAATCCTTCCCTTCTCCAGGGCTGCCCAGCAAATCTTTGCTCATTCCTTTTCAGAAAGCAGCAGCCTTCCCAGCTTGGATGCCATTTCTCTGCCCGGCAGATGTGTATCAAAGCTGTGTGGGAGCTGCCTGGCTTCAGGGCAAGCCAGCAGCTTGCAGAAAAGGCAAGAGCATGCATGTCCTGGGCCTTAGGGACCTTGACAAGGGCTGTAGGTCGCCAAGCACTTTGTGAGCAGTTTCAGGTTCATGTGATCAGATTCCATCACACCCACAGACTCACTGGAAAAAAACACTACTGTGTGGGCCTAATTTACTGCAGAAAAGGAATAACCGCAGCTGAGGTGTAAACTGACTCTGTGCAAATATTTAATTTCCAAAAAAGACTAAAAAGAAAAATCAAAGCAATATAGGATTTCGTTCTAAATTTAAAGCAAGGATCCATGCAAGGGGTTTACCTTGTTTTGTTACTGATTTGCATTCCAATTGTGCAGAACAGACTTTAGAATAAAAGTGCAAAAGATACTCTGCACCATACTCACGTGGCCATCCGGGGGCAAGTCCACATCACCTCATTCCAGATACACAGGGATATACTTCATCCACAGATGCACTTTTGCACATTAGCACAATGCAATCCCCCAAAAGGACCCAAAACACAGATAGTACAAGATTTCAGAGCACTGAGGTGAGAAACAGTCAATGCAGAAGAGCTATTCTAGGCCCCCCATAGCCCCAAGACCTGATGGGTTTTTTCTTCTATACCCAGCCCCTCCAAATTTAGCCTGTTCATCACCAGAAAAAAACATCCCTTCCAAATAAGTCTGCCCCCACTACATAGCAAGCTTTGGTTTCTGTAGCTCTGTGGATTCTAAAATATAAGAAAAAAGTAAAATATTAAGTTTCTTGACAAAAAACACTAAACGTAATGTGAGTTCACAACTTGTCTCTTCCCAGTTGCTCAGTATAGTGAGCTCAGCACCATGAGGAATTCCTTCAGAAGTGAAAATTATTTCCAAATACTGTTTTTCAGCCATCCAGCGACTCCGACACAGAGCTGTTGACATGTTTCTTTTAAAAACTACAAAACAGGGAAGGCCTGTAGCTTCAAGTTTTGAATTTGCCATTGCTAAATTTAAACACGTTGGCCTTGTTACAGATTATTACATAAACTCATCTGCTTATCCCCTGCACGATAGTTACTTTTGACCTAACTAGGCTTAAAGCACATTTCTTGGCCCCACTTTCTGCTGCCAGCCTGAAAGGAAGCAAATACCCAAGAAGAGAGGATTAAAGGAGATACAGGAATACCTGAGAACAGAGAATAGCAGGCTACAGATTTGCTGCTTCTCTGTACCATATTATTGTTTCGGTTTATTCTGAGATGGGTAAATCAGGTGAGGGACATTTGGTCACACAAGAGCACGGGCTCTATCTGCAAGCCACCTTCATAATAACTGCAGTGCTGCTGAGTACTGTTACAGATAGGTTTAAAGAAAGCCCCCACTTGCCTGCATGTTCTTCCCACAACTCAGAAGAGGCACTAGACAGAGAAGCAAAGGCTCACAGCACCCCAGATTTATTTACAACCGACAACAGACAGGCAGAGCAGCAGGCAATAGAAAATGAAAAACAAGGATAAACTCCTTTCCACAAAATGGAAACTATCCTCTCATGAACAGGCAAGGAGATAACTGACAGAAAACAAAGAGGGGAATTTCAGAAATTCAGGTGATTATTTTTTTCCTCTCTACACAGCTATTTTGGCGGCCCAAAGATGAACAGATTTGATACTCTCTATGTAACCCTGACATAGACATAGGAGACCCTGTAGCTGCTTCTACATTCTCTCTTTCCCCCAATATCAAAAGAATCAATCACAGTCAGAATCCATACAGGGTTAGTTTAGGTTTATGTGCACTCCAATGCACTAACGTATTTTGACACAAACTGATATTTTGTGGAATCACATTTTTTTCCTTTACATTCATCTATTAAACATGCCTCCTGTACTCAGGGAAGTATTACATTACAATACACTTGCAACCAGTGTAGTAGAGGAGGGAGCATCACCAACCAAAGTCCATTAATTTATTTTACCTGCAGATTTATTGTAAAACCTGTGAAGCATTGAACAAATATGTTCACTAGATAGGTGCAACATCAGGATCTCAATATTTCTTGAGCCAGGCCAAGCCAAAACTAAAACACATGCAAATCCTAAGAAACTGGTGATAAACTCAGTTGTGGTGCAGTAGCTTAATTAAGCCCTTGAAAAAAGACACATTTGGGGTTGATTTTTTTTTTTTGTTTCATTTGTTTGTTTTGTTTTCACTCGCCCATGTGCATTATAGATGCATTGCAGGAAGTACAGAACTGAGTAGATTGCGGTATGCCAAGACATAATGCCAGTGGGGAGCAGAAACACCTGATCGAAGTTATCAAAGGACAAAAATCCACAATCCTCGTTGGTCAAAAAACCAGCTGCTCCCTGAAAACAGGTACCTGTGTACTGGTGTCTGGCAAAGCTATCTCGAATCACCGCTCAGCAAATCTCTAGTGCACACGCCTGGCAGTGCTGAAATGACTCAACCTCTCATTTTTACTTCTGTCCAACATTATGCAATCTTTTTGCTACTGCAGTAATGAGGGCAGCTCCCTTCCCACTTCCATCTTCAGAAAGCATGAAAGTCACATCACACTGGGGTGCCAGTTCCTTCACTGTTTCCCGCAGGACTCTAGAAAAACTGAAAAGAAAGGGAGAGAAGAACAGAAAATTTTAGCAGCTGCTTTCTGGTCTGAGATCTTTATATATTTATCTACTAGCAAGAAACCATAACCTCAGCCAACATCTTCCACTGGTTCTCCACAGCATCCCTTTCTGTTTGTTTTTCCTCCTGTTCATGAAAGAGACAAGTTTCTGTACACAATCAGATTTTAATTTCTATTTCTCCACTTTAATTTTGTTCAGCATGATGCCAGACATCCCCCACTCGCCTTTAGAGATCATGCAGGAGGCTCTCTTCTCCCAGCTCAAAAGCTAATGCACCTACTTCTAGGCCTTGCTTACAAAATATTGACCCAACTCCAAAAACTCAACACAGCATTCCATCTGGGACACCCAGATATTGCAGAAATCCCCCAAAACACTGGAACATAAATATTAGAAGAGTAAGTTCACTCAATACCCCAGAAAAAAAGAGCCTCCCAATAGTAACTGGACTTGACTTTGCAATTTTTGATCCATTGGCTAGGCAAAGGAAATGACAGAATGCAGAGAAATATGTTAGATCTCTATCCCCTCTTTCATTTTTTACCATCTTGGCAGAAAGCTGTACAGCTCGGTATGTCTTCACAGTGGAAATGAGCAAAAAGCAAAGGGAAGTGGTACCAAGGTACTCACTGTGGATGGAGCTTGTACAAAGTCCCATCTACTCCAACGGTGATCTGCAAGTGCTCCACACCTCGGTCTTCTCTCTTCTTCTCTACAATAGCCGCCAGTCCTGCCCCGCAGAGCTGGGCAGCTCTTTTTGAAACAGCGCCACACACCTCTTTCACAATGATGCTGTCTTCGCACGTGCTGTCCAGGCCGAGCTGCTGCAGAATTCGCCGGACTTGGAGGAGAGCAAGCCGGTCACTGCACAGAGGGAAACACATGCCGCAGCAAGGCATTAGGGGAAGCTTTGGCAGGCACGCAAATGGAAGTCTTACAGCTGAGACTCTGACATGATTCAAAGGAAACGGGACCACTTCTCCAACTCCAACACTCTCCAATTGTTTTAAGGCAGATTGCAGTCTGAATTCAGACTAAAAAGTTGCTCCTGGCATGTCCTTTGCTATGTTAGACTGTATTTCCAGAAGGCACAAACAGTAGTTAATCACTTAACTCCCAAAGTCATGAGGGAGCCGAGCCAGATCAGCCACCTGACTGTGTTATTTTTGATCTCAAGGCTGAGACACTACCTTCCAAGGTTTTCAACAGCAGAAAGGGTTCCAAATAGTCTGGAAGACCTTCACAATCATGCACAGATATGTAGGTAAGCACATATTCATGGAGTATTCACATATCACTGACTTTTTATTTTTTAAATAAGCACTATTTTAAGTCCTACAAGAAACACTCCAAGTATAATCACACTTGATGGTTAAGGCACCCAAGATAACGCAGCTGTGTGGACAAGGCAATGATAATTCATATAATTACACAATAATTCTGGAACTCCCCCAGTTCCTCGGTTTTGACTTTTATTCTGGGGATGGGAGAGCAGGGGGAAGGGAGTACGCAAAGAAGAAAATTATAATTGACTTCTTGAAGGAAAGGGCTCCACGTGCTTGCAGAAATTATTTTCTAGAGGTCCCAGAAGACCTTAAGGATTAAACCACATAAGTCTAACAACTTTACCTCTCAATCTGAGACAGGAATTTTGTTTCAAATATGCCTCTTTTCCTGAGTGATTCTGAAATCTGTCCTCTGAACAGCAGTCCTTGTTTGGTTAGGTCGATCAAAATTTGCCTCACTATTTCACCTAGGTACATTCCACTGGTCATTTTTTCATACCTGTTAGGTTATAAAAGAAAAAAATGTGCTTTTAAAGAGATGACATGTTAGCTATGTTTAACATGAGTGGTATGTATATGCCCTATCAACTCTTAAAAAAGCAGTAAAAGGTTGCAGAGCAATAGCCATTGAACTCCATCTTTCAACCATCAAAAAATCTGTTGCAGTGATTTCGAGTGCAAACATTAATTACAACATATTTACCTATGTTAAAAGGTAACAGAACCAGAAAAAAAACCCTTGCAATATTAAACAGAACATAGCGTTAAAGCCAGAGTCCACACTGAAGCGAAACATTTCCCTGTCCCCCTCCACGCATTCACCAGTGAGTCATATGTAATCAATGCTGGTTTTACCAAACAAAGAATGGTCAAGTTCAGTTTATCCTCTTGCATGGGTTGTATTTTACCTTTGAAAAAACACTCCAAGAGGATGAACACAGCAAGGTCTACATTTTGCAGTGAAATCTAAAGCGCTGCACTGTTTGGTAACTGCCCTAAGGTGAAAACAGTGCTGTGGTAACAGTGCTGTGGGGTTTTTTTCCAGATATGTGCACTACTTACCATGCAACAAATGAAATGTAATATTAAAATTTCCTTTACGATTATTCATTCCTTAAGCATATTTTAAAAAGCAGCCAGTGTGTCTCAAAGACTGATTTCATCAGGCTCTTAGCATCAGGACGATCACATTTACCTCTGTTTCCCTGGGTTTAGTGAGCCTTCATCTACTTCTTTATCATATTTTGTTCTGATGTTGTCAATGCAGCCGTTGTCACCAAATCCTCCCCATTCTGTATTAATGCACATTTTTCCTTCATTCCCTTCCACTATTTCTATGTTTTTCATATCTTCCATGTAGCACACATTGCTGCCCGTTCCTAGGAGGAAAGAAATGACAAGGCTTCAGCCAGAAAAGTGAAGTAGCAGCTGAAACACATAGAAGTTTATTGCAGTGATCATCTTTAAAAGCTCTCTACTCCATATCCCAAATTTCAAAGATATCTCCATATCTTACAGAAGCAAGTGCTAGCCAGTAATGCCAAGAGTGCTGCGATTTATCACAACAGAATGTTAGCAAGGAAAATGGGTCCTGCGTAGAAAATTCCCAGCGCAGAGGAATGACGACTCTCTGTTACAGGTCAGAAATGGCTTTGGCAGTCATTGGCAAGCACTGATCAGTCATTGCTGCCAGCCTGGTTGTAATGCACCACAAATCATCTTGCATGACAGCATGCTCCTAAAAGCAAACGCTGCCAAGAGCCTAGCAGCCAGTCAAGCCGCTACCAAGTCTGAAATGATTTGGTGAACAGGGCCTCATCACTTGCAACATGGGTTACATTAACTAATATAAGGACCAGTTCTCCAAACTGAGATAAGCTGGTGCACTTAGCCAGCCAGAAGAGTCTATTTTCCAACTGGGGTTTCAGATCTTACATGCTTAGATGTATTTCTGGCTGAAAACTTGGAGGGACCTATGGGGGGAATCATCTAGAAAGCCCAAAAAGTATTCATTCAGATTTTTAAAAATGTTTTCTTGTTCCAAGGCCTATGACCTGGATACACAGTAAATATCAATACACTTGTCAAAACAAGGATTCATGCTCTATCTGCTGTTCTCATATTCTTTTACCATGTATAAAGTTAGGCACCAGAGATACAATCAAAATTCCAACAGATTCAGGATCCTATCTGCTACAGGTGTTATTATGTTACCTGTTGAATACCATACAAATCTGCCGAGAACTCCAAGTGACTAGTAACATCACATATCATATTCAAATAAAAGATGATGTTTTACAAATTCCAAAATAAGTTGTGAAGCCTAGCACCATGCTTTCTTCTTATAGTGGTCACTTCAGTATCACTGTACCTGCGATAAGGCCAATCTCACAGTTTGGATCCTCATATCCGCATGTCATCATTGTCCCAACGGTGTCATTCACCACTGCTACAATGTCCAAGTCAAACTCCTAAAACACAAGTCACAATCAGTAGTGGGGTCCTGGAGGAAAAGGGAGGGTGCATTAAATACACCAAAAAGAGCAGAAAAGAATAGCTCACATTTCTTCTCCTGATGGCCTCTCTCAGCATATCAACAACATCTTCTCCCTCACAGTCTGTTGCCTTGAAACCTTTTGTCCATCCCACAAGCGTTCCCTGAAACAGAAGGAAAAGAAAATCATAAGTGAAGATAGAGAGAAGACTGTATGTTCCAAGCATCAGTCTTTTCTTGTCTCAAACTTCCCCCCTGCATTTTTTTTTTTTTAAATAATGTATTTCCCTGCAAAGGTTACTGTGAGTGTCTAGTGCTGCGTGTGTGCACATGTATCTTTGTTACCCAACTGCTGATGGTAGTGACTCCAGGTTTACTCAGCTATTTATCAAGACACTGCCAACTCAGTGCCTTCTAACACTCTCATTTGGAAAACCTTCTCATCTCACCTCCTGTGCACATAGCCATTGCATTATCTGTAGGGGAAAGACTGTAAAAAATACTTTTGCTGTAAATAATTAAACACTCAATAAACACTAATGAATATCTACTGGTTAATTTTTGGCTCATTTACTGAAGGACACTTGGTACGACCCCACTTCTCCAGGCAACACTAATTTGTTTCTTTTTGGACAGCAACCTGGCCTGACAGAAGTAAATTTCAAGGTTACATGAAGTAATTAACCTTCTGCTTGGTAACTGTCTCTGGACTGTGTGTCCAAATGAGAAAAAAAAGAGGGCAACTGGGAGAAAAATCTGCTCTTAAAAAAACCCCTCAAGTTCTAGCAACAGTAAAAGACCAAACACACAGGGTGACATACTATGGGACTCTGACACAGATGTGTCTCACTCAGTTTGCCACCGCTGCTGTGGAATTTGTTTCCTCATCATTTGTCAAGACCTAAATACTGGGTTGTAGGTTTGGAAGGCATATTTGAGCGGTCTCCCCAAAAATAGGCAAGTCCTATTGCTAAACTCTCAATTGTGATCTGAAAATTGAGACAGAGCAGACTAGGTTCTAGACTTAAAAGCTATTGTGAAACCCACCAGGACATAAAAACATTTACTAAAATAGCAGTCTCTCATTTCCTCAATATCCTACATATTTGACTAAAATTAAGCAGCACAACCTCCTCCACCTCTCTTTGGAAATGCATCAAAATAACTGAGAATTATTTCTTCCTGAATTTGATTTTTTTATTCTATTTTTTTCTTACATCAGACCTGGAAAGATGAAGATACGATATTTGTCAAAAAGCAAACCTTTCCAAGCTGAACAAGCAAGCTCATTTCTGTCCACTGATACTCAACAAAAAGAAACTAATATAGTGCAGGGGTTATACAGTCAGAGCTGTGCAACACTGCTAGGAAAACACCCTGGGATTGTAGTAGGAGGAGGCATCTGTTATCTCTTGCCACTGAAGAGTTAAGACAGCATAAGAGATTCCTGGGCTATTAAAAGTTTGTAGTCATTCGCTATCATAAGGGCTTAATCTTTATAGAATAAAAGCAAGTAGCATCCATCTCTTATGAGATACAAGAGGTGAAAGTTCTACCTCCCATATGCATATGATAACTTCCTCATGAAACACAACTAATTTGCACAGTAGAGTAATAAAATCCCCATAAAACAGGTGAAATATACTCTCCAAAGACTAATTTGCATGCGCATATATATATATCTATATCTATATCTATATCTTTTTAACCCTGTGAAGCCCTACTTGCAAGAAAACATTTAGAAAAGCTTTTTGCTTGCAATCTCCAAACCAACAAGTCACCCTCACCCAAATTATGTCATTTACCAAGCAGATGCACAGCTGCCATTTCACCCAGTGTGTGCTGCAGTTCTCACCTTGTCAATGCTGGCTTGCCTGCACGGGAAGGAGAAGGTGAAGCCCAGAGGCAGTCGAGCACCTTTAATCCCCATATATTCCAGGAAGTCTGCTATGCACTGGACAATATGGTCAAAGAGCTGGAAGGAAAGAAAAAGCATGTAAATCTCACAGTAATCCCATGCAGTGGGCCTTGGCTGGATCAGCTAAACATTCATTAGAGGTTACCTCTTCCCCCGTCCCTTGCATGATCTCCAAAGGAATGGCAAAGATTTTGTTATACATTTGCACTGATCTTCTTCTCCCGCTTCTGATTTTGACCAGCAGAACCCTGAAATTTGTCCCACCAAGATCAAGGGCAAGGAACTTTCCTTTCTCTGTAAGAGAAGAAAGGTATTTCCTTTTGGTGCTTCTCGTAGCACGCTTGCCAGTCAGAATGGCATACTCTGCCAAACATCCCAAGAAACTTCATCAGTGCCAATGACAGCACACTGCTCCCTATGGCATTTATCCCATCAGTCTGCTAGCATGGGGCTGAAGGACCAGCCAGATAACAACACAGGAAGCCCCGGTTGGCCAACATAAATCACGCTGGCATTTGCCAGAATAATTGGCATATCCCCCCCAGGAAAACAGACAAGCAACTTTCCTGAACCACCTCCAGGTGACCAGGAAATTACTTCACCTGTTCCATCTGGTGTCCCGCAGACATACGTAGGTAACATCTTCACTGTGGCACTGGCTTGCGTCTCTCGCTTTAGTCCATATTCCAGCTCAGTCCTCATTTTGTTCTTAACTTCTCTGAGAGTCTCCAGGGACAGCAGAAATGGTGCGAGAGCAGCATCGATTTGCTTGCGCTGAGCAGCCAGCCTGTATGCCACCGCTGTGACCATGGCAGCCCCCTTCCCACTGCCGCTCACTGAGAGGAGGAACCGAACATCACAGTTTGGGACCAGCCTTCTCACCACCTTGTGCAGACGTTTGGCATACCTACAGGAACAAAGAGTTTCTTTAGACTCTCACAGGCATTTCACGCATGGTTTACTTCACATACACTTCCAATACATGCACATATCCAACACCGCAAGTGCTGAAGCACAGTCAAGAGGAGCACAAGGTCAGAAACTGGTCTAGGAGATGGGTACAATGATCCTGATTTTTGGCTACTCTGCAGAACCTGCACACTTAGAGGAACATGAAGATACCTCTAAACAAGTGCCAGTGCCAAGGGAGAAGGACACCAGAGAAAAGCCAGGCAACAGTGGAGAGTCACAATCACAAACAGAAGGTGAGAGTCTCCATTTTGAATTAGACTTCCATCCAGTTTGGGAAAAATGTTTGGGAAAGTTTCCAGTTTGGGAAAGCATAGATTCAAAAATGGGGCGGGGGGGCAGGGGGTAAAAAAGAAAGAAAAGAAAAAACACAGAGTGAACTGCAAGTGTCCTGAAGTCACCTGAGGAATCAATTGCTGTTCCCTAGACACCATTATCCCATGTGTCATGTTATTCCCACCCCAAGTACTAAAGCTCCTGAGACAGCTTTGCAATAACTAAGCCAGTCTGATCCTCCACACTCCACCAGATCTCACCCTGACCCTGCAGGAAATCCAGCAGTTCTCTGAAAAGCCACACATATATGCAGATGGAGACTCTCTGCAACACCAACATTTGGCCAGCAATTACCAAATCCTCTTTAGTTACTTACTGAGGGTGGGTTTTATAGAGTCCCCCATCAATCCCAACAGTGGTTCGCATCCTTAACAGTTTTTTATTCTCTCTCAGACGGGTCAGTATGGCTGCTAAGGCAGCAGCACAGAGGTTGGCCGAGCGGAAGGAAACGATGGTGCAGACATGCTGAACAGCGATGCAGTCCTCTTCAGAGGGAAACAGGTTCAGTTCTGTAAGGATCTCTTTTGTGTTGCTCAGACCTTCCTTATATCTACCCCAAAACAAAAGAACACATAATCTAATGCAAGGATATTAAGGTAATACATAAATCAATATCTGCATGTTGGCTCAAAAAGAAATGAGAGAAGACCAGGGCACAACCTATCAGGCAGCACTGTAATTGGTTCCCATAAACCAGTAACATCTTTCCCATGCTATTCCCAAAAGTACCCAGGGGAGAGACCAGACTTTTAAGAGGCTGCCTCCTGAGGTTCGGTTTTTGATGAAACATACCAATTAGCTAGCCAAGAAGGGAACAGGATAAAATATTTAGCCCACAGAAGAAAAGCACAGGAATAGATGTACAGCTTCACTCAATACAATAAAGAGAATTATTCCTGGAGCAACAATGAGGACCAGGATTCCCTTACAAAACACCAGAATCTGCGAGTTTTCCATGTAGTCATCCATTAGCTGATCCAGAGCCTGTACTACATCTCCACAACCCCAGTATTCCCACACCACAGAAGCTGAAAACTGCAACAATCATCCCATGTACTCAGGTCTCCAAAGAGGTTATTTAAACAACCTGCATCTGTGGTGGTGAACAACACATTTACTACTGTGGTACTTTGCTAAAAACTTTATCTTCCACCAATTCCTACTTAAAGATTAACTTCTCTCCTAGACAAATGCAAAATCAAGTTGAACAGTTCAGGACTGTACCCACTACTCACAGATTATAATTACATTTTTATTATCATTGCTGTGCCTGTGAAAGACTAACAGCCACTCTCAAACAGCATATTGCAGGCTCTTACTTTTCCATTGCAGACACATGTTTCATTTCAATCTTGCCCTTAGTAAGCAGAGCTGCTGACACTTTCCCATTGAAGAGTAGACCTTCCTTTGTCATTTTTAGCAGAATGAGTCTTACAAGTTCCCCCAAATACAGGCTGCTGATCATCTTCTCAAACCTGGAATGAGGCATAGGAAGGAGTACAGATATTCACCAGCTAGCCAGAGCTATGAAAAGTTCGAGTATGAGCACTTCATGTTCTTATGCAGGTTGGTCACATTTAAGCACATACAAAAAGTGTTTGGGAGCTAAGTTGTAGATGGTACGCCATCCTGAGGTCCTGGGACCCAGCAACAGCCCCTCAAGATAAGTGAGTGATTAAAGAGAATTTTCAAAAGACTTGAGATCAGCTCAGCCAGCAGAAACAGTTTTGATGAACCAGGCTTTGAATATGCCATTTGTTTACCTTCCTCCTCTCTTCAGCTCTCCACAGCATCATACCAGAGCAACCACCTATTTTTAACAACACATTAGGAATGGCAGCAGCAATCCCTTGGCCTGTGAGGCAGGGAGGTGTGAAAGGTACCCACCCTTCCCAGAAGGGAAAGGTCTGGGTAGGACAGCACCAGGATCAAGCCAATTCAGGTTCACTTGAAGTAGCTCTGAGGAGAAGGATTTGGGAGTCCTGGTAGATAACAAATTGTCAATGAGCCCGCAATGTGCCCTTGTTGCCAAAAAGGCCAATGGAATCCTGGGCTGCATAGGGAAGAGTGTGTCCAGTAGGTCGAGGGAGGTCATTCTCCCCCTCTACTCGGCACTGGTGAGGCCACAACTGGAATACTGTGTCCAGTTCTGGGCTCCCCAGTTCAAGAGGGACAGGGAACTGCTGGAGAGAGTCCAGCGAAGGGCAACCAAGATGATTGAGGGATTGGAGCATCTCCCTTATGAGGAAAGGCTGAGAGAGCTGGGACTCTTTAGCCTAGAGAAGAGAAGGCTGAGGGGAGACCTTATTACTGCTTATAAATATCTAAAGGGTGGGTTGAAGGAGTATGGAGCCAGACTCTTTTCAGTGGTTCCCAATGACAGGACGAGGGGCAATGGGCATAAGTTGGAACATAGGAAGTTCCGTTCCAACACACGGAAAAACTTCTTTACAGTTAGGGTGACAGAGCACTGGAACAGGCTGCCCAGGGAGGTTGTGGAGTCCCCTTCTCTGGAGATTTTCAAGACCCGCCTGGATGCAGTCCTGAGTAATGTGCTCTAGGCAATCCTGCTTTAGCAGGGGAGTTGGACTAGATGATCTCTAGAGGTCCCTTCCAACTCTGAAAATTCTGTGATTCTGTGTGATACCTGTTCTAAAGGGGCTCCTGGCATATACTGGAAACACACTCAGAGAACTCAGACTGCCGAGGCAAATCAGCCAGGGAATCACTTACAATTGTTTTCCAGGATTGAGAGATCCCAGATCGAGCTCCCGATCAAACTCCGTGCGGAGGTCATCCAAAGCACCGTCATCTCCAAAGGCACCCCACTCTGTGTTAATGCACATCCTCCCTTCATCACCTTCTACCAGATCGATGTGCCTCATTTCCTCCATGTAGCATGCATTGGTGCCAGTCCCTGTGTGTGTGGGAGACAGTGCAGATAAATTACCTGTTTGTTCCAGGTTTGTTTTTTGTTTAAGTCCAAACGTTTGGGAATAAATCAGTATATTGTCTTTGGAAGAAAACATAAATACATAACCTTGTGGTACAGGATGCTAGTATCAAGCCACCCACACTTGTTAAATAATCATTTCACAGTGAGTGAAAAGATTTTGGAAATTAGGCTTGACTTGTTTAAAAACATTTTTTCTTTTTCAAATGTACTTCTATGTGCCTTTAAAAAGCCACCACAGTACATGAAGCGGAGACGTGGAAAGCGTAGCATAACCTAACTACCAGACATGAGAGGAATTCAGCTTTCTCTGGACTGACAGACAGTAATTTTCTATACAGTCAGCAGAAAAGTTTAGTATGCTGGTCACAACTGAACCCAGACAAAATGGGGACTGTGGTATTTGATGGCAATGTGATCAGCATAAAAACAGCTGCTTTACAGAAAGCAGCCAGGCTTGAAAATCTGACCATTGTTTTTTCCATTTTCTTCCTGCTCTTTCCTGTACTGGGACACTGCCTTCTACTCCAGATTTGTTAGGATTAAACAAACAAAGGGAAAAAAACCTTCTTAGTGAACAGAAGAAATTACCAATTATGAGTCCAACTTCACAGCGTGGGTCATCATATCCGCAGGTCATCATGGTTCCCACAGTGTCATTGACCAGTGCCAAAACATCAACGTCTATGTCCTAATAGCATAAAGATGGGTGATTAACAGAAAAAAAAAGCTTAGAAAGACTCCTGTGTGTTAAAGGAACAGCACGCAGACATATTCCCCAGGTCGTACTTTGAAGGTCTGGTTCAGGAAAGCTCTTCAGTTGAAAGAAACACTACTTCCTTTTATAACACTATCCCTACAACCCTGTAACGTAACAAACATCTGAATTCTCAATTTCTTGGTCAGCCAGGATCTTTGCTTGTAGGATTTGTTTTTCCCCAATCCAACCTCGTTTGCCAGAAAAGCAACATGTTATTGGTTTGAATTTTGCGATATGCTAGCACCTGTGTATCTGTCCTTATGGGCTGCATGATAGGATAATGTCCTACCGCCTGAGCACATCCCACCAAATGGGACAGAAAATAAACATACATAAATACAGCTATTCAACACAAGGCCATGCACCAATGTCACACAAGTAAAAAGCCTTTCCATCAAAGCTGTGCAGTTTTCCTTTCACACTGAGGTAACTTGATAAAGTAAAATCACAGTTATCAAAGGATTCTTGTAACTCAGACGCCAACACTAGCAGGGGGCCAGACTTCACCCAGGAAGTCTCAGATCCTTTGTTCCTGCTAAGTACAGCAAGACTGATGCAGAGAAAGAAGTGAACCAAAATCAAGGCTGAATTTTTACCATCTGGGAAAACACAAGAATTTCCGCTTTGCTGCAAAGCTGTCAAGGTATGGAAAGATGCTTTGTATTTCTTAGATGGTGTTACTGATAGCACCAAACATGAAAAACAAGGCTTTCCAAAATATTAAAACATAATGTTATTCAAAGGTATACACTAGTTCAAAGGCAGATTTAATCACATCTTACTGCTGACCTTAAAAATTACAATCAATCAACTCTGTCCCACAGATTGAAGTGGACAGGCAAGCACTGGTAGAGTTAGGAGTGCCAATTTGAGATGATTGCTTCCCTCTCCCAACCTTCAACTCACAAACCAGGCGACGAAACACAGTGTGTATCCACATCTTACCAAATAGGTTCACAACAGGCTCCCTTTAGCTCAGACAGACAGTGGGGCCATACTAGTTCACTGTCACAGCCAGCCTGTTTTTTTTATCAGTGTGCAGTTGCCATCGCTGTTAGAGTGACCTGGGGCAGCCTGAGTTGCAGCTGCATGTCCCCTTCCGTGGCTTCAGCTCAAGAGAGAGACAGATCTACTAGATATATAGCCATGTTGGACATTTGTTACTGGCTGTCCTTGAAGGAAGTCTGACAACTCCCAAACAACCCACACACCAAGAGCTGATCTCCCAGGAGGACGATCTGGGGCCACCCAGGTTCCCCTCCTGCAGGTACAAAACTTGCCTTATGCTTCTGAAGGGCCTTGCGCAGAGAGCTGACCACATCTGTGTCCTGAACTCCTCGGACCTTGAAGTGTTTCGTCCAGGCGAGAAGAACCCCCTGCAAAGTAACAGTCCAGTGACCCAAAAGCTCCAACAAAATGTGTCACACAAACCTACCACAAAGACAGCCAAGACCAAAGTTTGTGGAGAAGCCCACTATGTCTCTCCACATATTAAAAAGCGGGCCAAAATAAGTCACAGCAGAACATCTCACCTTGGGGTGCCTGTCAGTAGAAGCACAACTAAACAGGTTCAGCAATAAAGTCCCAATCCTGCAAATGCTTCTCCCTGTGCTTTTTTTAAACCATGTGTGGCTTTACTGATGCTCACCACAAACTAACAGCATTACACACAAAGCGTTTGCAGAACTGGGACCCAAAGCACAGATCCCTAGAAATAAAAGAGAGGCTAGAATAAGAGGCCCCAAATTAATTGCAACCAGTCCTTCATTTCCACTTGTGGCCTCTCAAACAGCTCAGGTCTTTCCTATTTAGAATCAACTGTAAAAATGAAATTGAATGAAAGTGATTAAGAAAGAAACACACTTCAGGACACAAAAGTATGTGTTTTACAGTCTAACAGTCTTCATACAAGGGCACATGGTTACTATACAATACTTAAAGAATAGCTTTAGCTTAAAGATCATGTTGCCTTGAGATCAGAAATGAGTGTCAAGTTTAGTTAAATATTAATGGTCATCCACGCCTTCTTCAGAGAGCTATGTAAACATGACCCCACAAAAAGGCCACAGGGTAGCACTCCGATGCAATAGCTTCTCCGGGCTCTGCAAGGAGCTAGGCTTGCCAATGATATTTCTTTTTGCATCTTACCTCTTCCAGTTTGGTCTGCTTGCATGGAAAAGAAAATGTAAAGCCAAGAGGTAACTTCTTATGCTTCAAGTTTTTGGTCTCCATGAAGTCTAACAGACAGTCAGCAACGTAATCAAAGAGCTGGACGAGAAAGGAGAGAACAGTCAGGCTGCGTCCAGCAGATATGCACACAAGCACAGCACCACCACAGAAGACCCTGCATGCCTTACCTCAGTTCCGTTCCCCTGTATGACCTCCTTGGGTGTGGGGTAAAACTTGCTCTCCAGCTGGCTGCTCTGCTTCCCGTCATCACACACCTTCACCTGGTGGGCACGAAACTGGGAGCCACCCAGGTCAACAGCAAGGAAGTCACCCTTCTCTGCAACACAAGTGGGCAACCATTAGTGGGGTGGCCAAGAAGCATGGCCCAGATGCCATGCTGAAGGCCACAGCCCAGGGCCCCTGCCCCACCGCGGCCACAGGCTCTCCTGCCCCATAATGGCAGGTCCTTATCTTAAGGGCCTGGGAGCATCATCAGGAAGGCTGAGAGCTGGCAACCCTAAGCAAGGGTACCAGGTCTGTCCTGGTGGCAGCTAATTTCATTTTTGTTTAGCAGTCTGGTTTTGCCCACCCTGCTCCTTCCACAGCAGCATGCTTTCAAGCTGCAGAGGGATAAGCTTCTCAGGAAGAGGGGCCCAAAGCAACTGCAAGGCCAACCAGAGCACACAGGGGCTGCAAAACTGTACACCTGAAATGTGGGGAAGTGGGAGTTCAAGAGCATTACCTACATCCAGTAAAGGATGCAGGATTTGCAGCCACATGTTAAGACCGGGCCCTACTGCAGAAGTCAACTTCCAAGTGGGACAAGACTAATTTGCCACCCAAAGTCAACCAACACAATCATTTCCAAATGCCTTCAGTTGTTTCTGTAAAAGTGCCATTTTGTTTCCTCAGCTGGCAGCACTCTTAGCTCAAACACGTTCTTCTGTAGCAGAAGACATCAGATGGAAGGACAGTTTGGCCTCCCTGCTACAATAAAACAATTATCTATCCCACACACAGGAGAAGGCCCTTCCCAAAAGGAAAATGCAGCAGTATGTGCATAGCCTTGCCTGATCTTTGTTTCATAGTCTAAACACCTGACTAAATTTTATCAAATCTGGCCCTGAAAGGGAAGGATGCAGGAAATTCTACCTGTAATACCATGGTCAGATAGCACAAAGGTGAAGAGGCAATTTGGATTACTCAGTAAACTGTGACATTAGTCAGACCATTAATGCCTAAGTGATTAAAAACTGATAATGTTCCATATGGGTCATTTCAGGTAGCAACACTGAGGGCACTGAAAAAATCTGAAAGTTCACAGCTATTCCAAATGGGAAAATCCAGCCAAGTTTGAGGTGTTTAAACCTGCTGGAAGTTTTCTCTGGAAACACAATAACCAATAAGGATTTCGCAAGAGAGCAAAAATAGAAAAATCAATGTAATACTTTAAATAGGCAACGTGTCAATAAGACATAGCCCAGCTTGACCCTGCAGCACGTCCTTGACACAGCGGAAAGGTCATGCAGGCCAGGACAGCATTGTCCAAAGTTGGCCTTGAGGAACATGAAGTCTTGCAACAGTGATGACACTACATGCCATTTTCCAAGTCTCCTGACCTCAGGCTCCCTGTTATTTCAGGACAGGGTCAGCATCATGTGAGACCTCAGGACCAGTGATGGTCACTGAGATACCAAGTGTTAAGTTAATATTTCTTTTTCTTTGATGAAGGTTGCAGCAGAAGGAAGAGTGCCCAGTTCCAGCCAGGCAGTTTGAGGGGATTGTACATAATTTCTCTGAGACATCCTTCATTTCAAGGTACCAGCCTCCAAATGTTCCCTTTATGCCATTAAAGCTGTTTTTTCTCATTTAATTGTAGGAAAATTACCTTCAGAAGAAATAAAGTCCTATGGAAATGAGGTACAAAGCAAACATTTCTCTTAAGTTTTCTGCACAGCTGCTATACGCGGAGTCCTGACCTAGGACAGACACAGAGTCCTGCACAAATTCACAGACTTGGTTAAACCTGGGAAAAACATAACTTTCTGTCAGTCTGCACTGCCAGGAGCCAACTGAGCCAGGAGAGTTATTTTGGAGGTGCATACTTCTCCCTACAAGACAGACTTTGAGATCCTACCTCACCTCACATCCCCCCAGAAGACACCACTGCACTTTCTCCCTCTCTGTTTAAGTCTCAGGGGCAACCAGAAACCAGGACAGAGCTGCAGAAGCAGAGCAGGCTGTTTCCTGGTAGACCCCATCCAGAAGCAGATTTTCCCAATGCAGAAGGCAAGGAAGAGCAGGAGGGGATCACTTTTGCTGGCAATAGAGAAAGCAGTGCAGAGTTTGCTGTCAGAAGCCGAGAGGGGATCACAGTCCCAAGAACGCAACATTGCTGCCACTTTGCAATCTGAGGGGCTTCACTGCAGCATCCTGCATTCCCTGCAGCTCCGTGAACACCAGGGCCTCAGCATTGCCCACACCCACAGCACACTGCACTGCAGGGTCTGAGCTGTAGAGGCTGCCCTTGCCGTGTCCAGCCACAGCTCCTGCAGCAAGGCCTGTGCTAGGTATTTTTCTGTACTCAAAAAAAACTACTGTATTCTGAGCACTTTACTAGGTCCTTTCCTCAAACAAGCAGCACTAGGTCAAAACCCACCTGGTGCAGGAAAAAAAAAAGACCTCTGCCAACACTCCCCCAAGCTGCTGTCTCCTCAAAACACAGCTGGTTTCTCAACACGAGATAGGCAGTAGTAACCCGAAGCCCTGTGTCTTTGCTGTGCTGTCCTTGAGTGCTGGCAGCAACCCATCATCTTCCTAAACCAGCACTGCTGTGATGGAGCAGGGGGAACTCACCTGAGCCGTCGGGAAGTGAGCGCACGAATGATGGCAGCATTTTTACTGTTGCAGTGGGGTTCGTGTCTTTCCCCAGGCCCTTCACCATCTCAGCCTGGAAGCGAGCCATCACGTCCAGCAAGACATCGTCGGAGAGACGCATGTGATACAGGTACCTGTCAACCTGGAAAGATGAAAGGTGTTACTCGGGAGGCATGCAGGCTCCTCAGTGCTCAGCAGCTGCCTGGGATGAGCACTGCTCTCGCGCTACAGAAGGACCCTCCTATGTGTACGGGGGAGGTTTCCTTTATTTCTGCAAGCAGAGAAAGCGCAGGAACTTCCCAGCCACTTGCACTGGTTTTCTAGCCATCAGGGGTGCAGTTTGGCATGAAAATCCTGAATTCCGATTCCAGCAGCACCCTGCATTATGCCAAACTAGAATTACTATGCTCCTTCCCACCCATTTGATGGACAAGACGCTAAACAGATCCTAAGGAGACAAAAGAATTCCTTCCACATATATAACAAACTGAAGGTGAGCATACCACCTACGCAAACCCCACCTCTCTGATTCTACAAGTTCATTTTATTTTTGACCTCAGCACCTAAATTCCCATGATCATCAGTGCAAGCAAGCTCCAGGACACCATCAGAACATGTACTCTTATAAAAACCGTGTTTTGAAAATGTTTAATGCAGCCTTGAATTACTGTCAAAACATTAGCCATCTTTTCGATGGCTCAGTAACTTGCCAACATACATAAGCCTATGAGACTTGTTTGAGACCCTGACAAGCTGTTTTTACATCATTCTCTCCTTCTATACATGTAATGAACTAGAACTGCAAAGTGCCTCGACCTGGTGAGAATTTGACCTCTCTGAGTCAGGACCATAAAATGCCATCAGTACCCAAGCATGTCAGCCACAACCTGAAAACATCTATTCAGCTACTGCTTCACTCCACAGACAATTAAATTCATTGGCATGCCAGGCTGGAGCTCAAAGCCTTTTTCTCACTCCAGCTCTGCCCTCCATTCTCTTGTGATTCTAGGATTACATCTAAAACACATTTTTTGGGTGCAATCAATATCCTTTCTTACAGGTCTATAACTATAATAATTCTGTGCTCCAAACAGCGGGATGTCCCCTGGAGGGTAATCCGTGTTAACATTCTACTCCCCATGACATGAGATTCAGGGCCAGAGGCAGTGGGCAGGGGAGAGAGGTGGGACAGGTTCCAATGCTTTGCTAGTACAGACACTCAGCTCTCACACCATGGGCTACATTATTACGCTGCTTTATCTGTTCAGAGCATTTCATCAGTCCCATTTACATAGGGAGATCCAGAGAGTTAGCAGAACATGAACAAAAGTCCCACCAGCTACAAGGCAGGATTTAAAAAATAGCATTGTTTAAACAGAGTACAACACAGGTTGTAGACAAATTGGCCTTGTCCGCAATTTGGACTGGCCACCTATATTAATGAGGCACAAACTAACTACCTATTCACAGTCCCATTTTAAACCAATGGTCAGCAGTGACCCACCTTAAAGAGCCTGGACCCTGAAAGTAACTCCAGCACTTACCTAACAGCAAAACACACACACACAGAGGAGTCTTAAACTACAAGATGCAATTGGCAAGGAGCAGCAGCTGCCTTTGGATACAGCTGTGCCTTGAAAAGGCCATTATTTAGATGTTTCTTTGTAGCCCTCCTTTGCACAAGCACTTGATTTCCTCAAGGCCTTTGTTGAGGCCCCATCACTGTGTAGGATCCACCATCTCAGCCCAAGCACCAGCACTGCTTTTTTGGGCATACCAAAAGAAAAAAAAAAATACAATGACTGGAAATATACAGCACTCACACTCTCACACAGACCCAAATAACCTTGTGACAGAAGTCCCTAGGGGAAAAAAAAAACTGAACAGTAATAAAATTGACCACATCTGTTTGCAGAGAACATATGCTAGCTCCCCGATCCCCACAGACACTGCATTCCCCACCCTGTTTACCTACAACCAGAGGAGGAGACAGTCCTCTCTGAGGGACTAGATAAGGCAGAGCCCAGGAAAGCCTGCTGACTCTCTAGCCTGATTTACAACCAGAGCAAGGGCCTGCTCACATACAATTTGCTTGTAAACACAGGAATGGCCGGGCCATGCAACTCCAAACCCCATGTTGCTGCCCCCCTCCCACCACACAAGGACAGTCCTTGTTTTTAAGTGTCTTGCCTCAATTATGGAAAGATCACCGTTTTCATGGCAGGGAGGCTCTTGTTCTTGGGACCAGAGAGCAAATAAGCCTGGGGAGCGAGGGGTGGGAAGGCATTCCTTCTTTCTAATTAGGGAGAAATCAACTCTGCTCCATACAGCCTACCCTGGGCTTCTTAAAAGTGAACTCCAAAGAGATGTGGTTTCTTGCCTTCAGGCAGGGTGAGTTTGCACCTAGTAGAAAGATAAAATTTTTTAAATGGCATTGCCAGAATGCCTCTGCCCTCTTCTCTCCACTTTTTTTCCCTCACTTCAGGGAAGTTCTCCCTCAACTACTGGATGTTTCTCTGAAGAGACCACTCCACCCAAGCACTGCTCCACAAAGGTTTCTCCCTTTCTTAGTAAAACGTAAGAAGAAATAGCGCTGTCTAGATGAGAGGTCTTAGACCAGATCCTGACACAAGGAAAGGGTATTGGGGCCCCCTTCTGATCATATTAAACCCTGGGGATAAAAAGGGCTATTACTGAGATACAGTCACAGACATCTGACTGTTGAGATACCAGGACCTCTCTTGGAATGCTTCTCTTCAAGGCAGACTTAGTGGAAGAAGTCCCCCTAAGAACGAGCCACTCCATGTTTAAGCAAGGGCACAGAGAAGACAACCCAGTGTTGCTCACTTTGCTGATGAGCTCAGCGGTGCAGGCAGATCTACCCACCAAGACCTTGGATCTCCCGCACTGCCACGCGTCTGCAGACAGCCCCACCTCCAGCTGGCTGGAAAACAAGAGGACAGAGCCTGGCAGCAATGGCCGCCAGAAAGTACTCAATGGAGACACCAGGAGAACAGAGGACCCACAGGGAACATGTCTAGAAACTAGAGGACCTCTGACCCAAGAAGCTTACAGGTTCCACGTGGTCTTATGACAGTGTGCCAAAAACCCATTGCAGCATGGCCATGAAAGTAGATTAGGGAAGAGCAACCGTTAGACAGCTCACTCCCAGTAATGATGGCTTCAGATCTGGGCCATCTTGAGCTTTTCTGACTGTAATGAAAGGTCACATCTGTAAAAATCAGAGCAATCAGCCAGGTTTGGACAACCAGAGAGGAGGCACAGGCACTTCTCCCACACCAACACTAGCTGGAACTGTCTCTTGAGTCCCAGAAGACCTGGCCCAAAGACCCCCGGAGTTTTCCTTACCCATGCTACAATGTGAGTGACTCTGACTCTTACTCAGCTTTAGAAATCCCATCCTTCACGCTATACTTGCAAAGTGATTCAGCAAGAGGTTCCTTTCTGCTTTCTGGACTACACCACACCATGCCAGACAAAGTTTAAGCACCACTTTTCCTTACTTAAGATCATGTGCTCCATTACTGGAAGAGAACTTATAACTGCGCAGGGAAAAGCAGTAACCAGACTTATTTTCACACTTGTGAGATAGTTCAGGGTCCAAATACTTCTTACCCTATTTGGCTGTATGGCTTTAGTAGATAACACCATTATCTAGTCTGCATTACATACTGCAGACCCCACAGCATCTGAGTAACACAGTTCTCAAAATAGGAATCAGCTAATGCTGCATCTTACCTTTTTTATTTGATCCTCTTTTAGCTTTGTGAAATGGAAAGCTAGCAAGTGGACGGCAAACATTTTCTTGAAGCGGATGGATGAGTCAGTAGTGACAGAGCTGCTGTGAGTAACTCCAAAGCGACAGGTCTTTATTCACAAAGCTGGAGCTAGAGAAACTTCAGCTGAGGCATTTCCCCCAGGGTGAGATAGTGGAGTCCCTGGGAAATTGAGTCCAGAAATAAATCCATCCAGTGTGATCGGTTCAATGATTAAACTTCTGTCTCTTTGTATCACCCCCCCCCATCAACCCAAAGTCCCTCCCTCCCCAGCTACACACTTCATTGTGCCAGAGCAGGCACCTGGAGAGCTGCCAAGCTGAAGGGGAGAAAAATCGATTTTGTTACTGCCCCACTTGGGAATTGTTACCACTTCGCAAAGTAGTTGCTACGCAGCCTGCCCTGCTTTGCCCCACTTCCTTCCCCAGGGGCTGACAAGCTCCCACCAGCACAGCGCACAACGCAGTGCCACAGGGAACCTGGAAAGTTAGAGAGGATTTTAGGAGGTTTCTTCCAGCGCTCAGCGCTCCCACTTGCGAGACAAGCTCTTCTGCATGAATTAACACCGCTCTAGTTCCACACAGTGCACCCTTATCTACGGCTGTTTTCCAATTAAGCTTCAGCCGTGTAAAAGAGCGAAGAAACACACAGACCCCTGCCCCCCGCTGAAATACCTCTTGCACAATTCCCAGCAGAGAGGTTTTGTACAGATCATTCTCCCTTCACCCCTCCTGAAGACAAAGTTTCAGACCAATGCAGATCCTCAGTATTGCAAAACCTGGGGAGGGGACAGATTTACCTGGCAGCCAACAGGGTTGCTATCAGACTGCCTCACTTGATAAATGCCTTTAAATGGGAGCACAGAGTGCCTACAGTAAGAGCGGCTTCCTTACACTATCAGGGTTGAATTTGACACAGCCTTCAACTATTAATCTCAAAAGTTCATTCTGAATACACAAGTGTTTCCAGGATATTGTCACTGTATCAAGTGAAACTGACTACTGGAAACATCATCCAAAGGACACTGTTGTGGAATGTAGACAGAAAGGAAACAAACAAGAAAAAGGCCGGGGGGGGAGGGGAGGCATTCTCATGTGGTAATTAGAGGGTCACTCTCAAGCTACACCTACACTGGGTGTGTTTCCCCCCCAATTACTGTTCAGTATTTCAGCTGGAACTAAGTATACTTACTGCAGTGGCAGACAGTTGCCACCCGAAATTTTGCAGAACAAGACTACAATTAAAAATTATTTTTATGTATTAGAAAAACAGCCTCGGGCAAGGGGGAGAAGAGGGAGGTGGAAGGGGGTGGGGTGGGGTGTCAAGTAATGAAAGGAAACACAAAGAACTACTGACCAGAAGTAGAAAATTGTCTACACAGATCCAGAGCAGGGCAGAAGCAACCGGTTAGCAGAAAAGGATCTCAGGCTATATGAATTAATAGCTTAAAGTGGACCGAACAATCTCATAAAAAAAAGTACCACCATGCTGGGCTGTACAAATGGGAGTATAATCCACAGACACACAAAACAACACAACTCTATACTCGGCACCAGTCTCAGGAAGAGGAATCTGCCCAGTCCTGGCAGCTACAGCACGTCAAGAAGGCATGGATCAGAAGGAGATAGCTCTGCTGAACATTAGGAGCAGTCACAGGTTACATTTTTTCAGCCTCTGATCACGAGGAAAGACTGAAAGAGCTGAGGGAGGGCAAGGGAACTCCCTCTGCAGAGACAAATTATACAGAACCTCTGTTAGGAAAGGTTCAGGTCTTTTTCTTTTCTGTTCTTTTTTTCCTCCTGCTTTGCATCAGGGATGAGCTCTGGACACTGGGAGATCCCACCAGCTCTATTTATTTTCCACTATTCTAGAACAAAAGTAAAGCAGACAGAGTGGCTGAACAGTCCATAAATAGGGCTTGTTCTAAAATTAGGCCTTTGATCTTCAAGAGAAAGGCAGAAAAGAAAGAAGAAAAAAGCCACGCTACCAGCCAGAAAGCACGGTTCACTTCTCCTGTATTCATCTTTTAATAACTGCTGGCTCGTTAAGTCAGACACTGACTCCCAGAGGGACTGTCTCTTTCCTCATTGTTTACCCATGCCATCCGAGTCACAACCCCTCTGGCCAGCAAAATTGAAAACATCACCTTTCAAGCTCCATCCCACTTTGATCCAGAGCTCATTGTGTCTGTAATACACTAGATTTATTTTTCATTCTCTCTTTTCTTTCTTTCTCTAACGGATGCCACTGGAAAAGGGTCTCAAAGATCTAAACATTACTAAACTGGCAGCAAGCTCTGTTAAATACCTGACATGTCAGCATCACTGCATAACTTGTTCGCTCATCCCTGGTGCATCCTAGCTTCAGGCAGGCTGTTGTGCAAGAAAAGACAAGACATTATCTCACTTCCACGCAGACAGCAGGTTTAATGCACTAAGGGCCTAATACCCAAATATGTTACAGTCATTTTGTACGTATTCTGGCCAGTACAGGGGAAACAATCCAGGACCAAGTGAACAGATCAGCTCTAATCGCATGCAGCTTGGAGGCTTGAGGCAACGTTGTTTTTTCCCTTTGTTAGAGCTGCACCCCATAAAAGTTAGTCACAAACCCTCCGTTCCCCCTTTGCAAGGGCCAACAAGACTTCAAAGTTATAATACCCCTCTCTCTACTTTCTCCTCCTGCAGTTCTTCCTCCAAACCCTGTCTCAGGGCACAATGGAGAATCCTGAAGGGGCTGGTGCTCACGTAGCCCATCTGTGTCCCACAGCCTGGCAGAGGCCTGCAGAGAAAGGGAGCTCACAGCTACAATGGGGAAAATCAGATAAATGTCTGAGTACCTCAGCTAAACATGCACCAGTTACCTCCAGAAAGATGTACCATATTAATAAGCATTTTAATGCTGCAGAAACACATCTATCTTCTGTGAGGTATCAGAGGCAGTGGCAACACTGGTTGCCGAGTTTGGCACCCAGGTTAACAAGGAGACAGTGGACAAGACTACAGTTGAGTCATCAGGAGAAAACCTTCTTCGTTATAGCTTATGCTTCCAAGACCAACCCTTAGAACATGTTTGCCCTCCCAGTAGCAGCAGCTTTGTTCCCCATTATATTCCCACAAGTCCATTGAAACTCAGAACAGAAAGGGGTCCCCGCATTCATCCTGGATATGCCCCTCCTAAGGCAACATCAGGCTGCAAAACAAGGCAAAACACCTGAGAAGACTCACTGGAAAATCCACTCCAAGGACAGACACTATTTAGAAGAGATGGAGACAGCACAGAAGAAAAGAGTACATTGGCTTAAGAAAAAGAAGGGATTTACCAAGTAGTGCTGTTACAATCAGCATTTTACATTTGAAGTATCACAGATAAACACAAAAAATTAAATTGTGCAATCAAGAAACTTCCAAACACCTGTAACTTGAATGTCTGAAATTAATCTGGAAATCTGAACACCTGAAATAAACAGTTTTGCAAATGTGATTCCCAGATCAAGTGAACAATGTTGTTGATATTGTTCAAAAAGAAAAAGTTTTGACACAGCCCCATGAAGAAGAGCAAGAGGCCACCCAATCCTCCCCCAGGGGCTTGCTTGCACAGGGCATGTTAAAAATGTGCAGCTGGCATAGCTGTGCACCACACCAGTCCAGATTGTACCACATGGGACCAATTTGGCAGCCCTTCTAATGGGAGTCAATGGCAGCCACACCATTAGCTCAGAAGAAAAGAAAACTTTCATAAAAAGTCAGCCTGGGAACGCCTGAATAAACTTCAGAGCTCTTAAAACAGTTACTATGGAGTCACTATGGAAACAAGCAATGAGTTAAGCCAAGTGCTAATCTCAGCAAAATACAAAAAAGAATGCTTATAGTCATTTAGCTTCCTTATTGCAAGGCTTGCTGCTCAAACACAAGGCTGGCTTATACCCTGAAGTCCCAGCCACTCTTTCCTTGCTCAAAAATATATGCTAGTACACAACTTAGCATACAATTAAAGGACAAATTTATCAAAACAGACTAGAAGCCAAGTACAACAGCAACGTGGGTCTCCTGCAACCCAACCCCACATGCACTGAGGGAGAGAAAACAGAGGAGTCATCCTTGCACAAGTGTGGTTTTAAACAGTGGTTTGCAGATTCAGCAAGGAGTTTGTAGTCCAAGAGGAAAGTGGGCAAATGCATGCTGTCAAACCCATCTGCAGGCTTGAGCAACAACTTCCCTTCGAGTCTGTCAAGTGCAAAGGACACAAGGAGGCAATTGATACCACTCAATCATGGGATCCACATCACACAAGCTATTTGAATAGTGTCAAATGGAACACATTTGTAAGGGTTAATTGCAAGCTTGCATTCTGTGCAAGTCATGTTGCTGTGAAGCAGAGGCTGTCAGGACTCTGGGAAAGCAAAGCAGAATTACTCATCCACAAAGCAAAAAATTCAGGACATTCACATGGCCATCGCCACACATGCATAGCTGCTTGGTTCTTCTTGGGGGAGGAAAGAAAGATGGGGCTTTACAGGGGAAGGACCTAAAACTTTCCCTCCCCGCTAGTCTGGTACTGAAATCAGCAGATCATGTGGACTAGAAACATTTAGGCACTGCTTGCTTTTTAGTAAACAATGGGGAAAGAGTACATGAAATACACTGAGAACAGATGTTAAAAACATTACTCTGCTGCATACTTGTTTCTGAACAGCAACTTAAAGGATGGATGCTAGGAGGAAGCAAAGGGGATTCAGAGCAAACTTTCAACCTGCAGAAATATGTGGTTGATCATTTTAGAAAGTCAGGTATTTGATACAGTGAAATTCAACCTGGCTTTTACACGTATCCCAACATTAATACAAGCAGGATCTGCAGACTTGTATATTGCCAAACCAAGAAATGTGGTTGCTACAGCATTATTCTTTTCAGGCAGCCCCAGCAACACGTCCTAGCGCTGAAACACCTTTCTGTGAGTACAAAGAAGTTTCAGCATCTGATTCTTTCCACTCTCCAGTATCCCTACCGGGAGCTCAAAAACATACCTTAAAGCTGCCCACACTAAAAACAAATGACAGAGCATCTGCACGTGTATGAAAGAGGCATAGCCTAGTGGTGCACTGCCTTAAACATTATTCAGTAACACTGCATCAGGAAAAAAAAAAAGAAAAAGTCCTTTCCCCCAAGAACTTAGTTCTAACAAATCAAACCTTCCTCCAAGTGGTAAGCACCTAACTTTCCCAGTTTATGGTAGCCATGATAAAACCAGTATGTGGAAATACTCCTGGCACAAGTATCAACCCACAAGCTTTTACTTAAGCTCACATAACAATTTTAAGTAAAATATTTTATGTCTCCTCTCAAAATTCAGATATCACAAACTGGCATGTGAAGCAAAAACACACTTATGGAGTGCAACAGAACAAGACAATTTGTATGAAACCGAATTAGAAAAGTCAAGGAGAAACAGACATCTGAATTTCTCAAAAGTAAGTAAATTATACCTATGCCTCTAACATCTGCACCTTCCCCCCAAAAATCATAATCCAACATTTTTTTTTGGTTCTCCCCCCAAACTTTGCCTGAATCAGTGTGATGAGCTTCTCCTAGGAGAAAGAATATAATTTAAAGAGCAGGGACAGATTTTGCTTTGTTTCAGTAATTATCCCTCAGATGACAGAATTGGAATTTACTCAAAAGTTCTTGTGGCCAGAATTTCATCATTCCCCAGCGCACGAACACAAATGCTTTTAGCTTCCTTCCACATTTTCACAGGACGCAAAGGTTAAAGGCGCATGACTCCTATCACCACTCTGACCCAAGCGCCTGCCAGGTTGTTCATTACTTGTTCGTTATCTGTTAAACTCTGCCCTTTGGGAAGGGATGGAATGAGTAGCTAATTCATTACTAGTGAAATATATGATGTTTATTAAGGATGTGAGGATATCTTGCAAGAAGACATCAAGTTCAAATTTTCACAGAGCAGTATATCATACACTTATGCTGTACACCATGACTGAAAAAGCTTACCACCTGACTGGTAAAAGCAAACTTAGTGCCTCTGGGCTTTTAAGAGTCCATTTCTCTGAGTGCTTCATGTAACTGGCCACAGGAGAAAGAAAACATCAAGGAGCTGCAGCAGTGTAAACATGAAATGCCAAAGAAGTTATTAAAATAGTATTTTATTTTATGAATAAAAACTAAACAGAATTAGGACATGGCTCTATTTTTTCTTTTTCCCCATTTCCTTTGAACTACTATGATCATCTCTTTTTGAACCAAGGCCATATCTACCATTCCTGTGCTGATCCTGCCACTCACTCTCCAGCTGTCTCAGCATTTCTTGTGTTAAAAGTCCTTCACGCAGCAGTCTGTTGGCAAGAGATCCACGTCCATGGCTTTTCAGATCCTCCTGCCTTGTAGCAGACCGGTAGCCTTTCAAGTTCTTTGCTCTTCTTTCTCCCAGAACCTCCGCTGCAATAGAGAGTGCCTCTGTGGGTTTTGCACCATGACGATCTGAAACCGCCCTGATATCACTCTTAGTCCTTGAAAGAGGAAAGTCTTCTGACACAACTGTTGCTGTGCCAGGAGCAGCTGCAGACTGTGAGGCTCGAATCAGCTTCGTGATGTTGCAAACACCAACTTGTATAATGTTGTCTAGTTTTTTCTGAATATCCCTTACAAGGACAGCATCAGGGAACATATCCATGAAGCGGTAACTGAAGAGAGGCAGAACAACACACAGTTAAAACTCTTCACTAAAGAACTGCTGACTGGGACAAAAAATGAGATACATACTACATAAAGTAAAAAAAAAAAATTATTACATGTTGCATGGGAAGGTCACCGTACTTTAAGTGGCTTTTCAGCTGCTCCAGTCCAGGATCACCTCGTTTCTAACTTTCTCTCTCTGTCAGTCACAAACTGTTCTCTGCAGAAGCCATGACTTGCTCCCACAATATAGCTACATTTGCATTTGTCAAGATCCTCTAAAGGGCCAAAGGAGCCCATAGTGCACCACACACACGTGCTTGAAGACATTCCTTTTCTAGGGCTGTAAGTCATAAATATTAGGAAAAAATAAAAATAATTGTCAAGCACAAAGACAATACCTTAACCACAGATAGAGGTCAAAAACATCATGAACAGCTTCAAGGTGTACAAGCTCTTTGATGTTCTTTGGAGCACCTAATGGCCACTTGGTGTGCCGACAGAGCCAGTCAAACGTCAGAGGCTCATTTCTACTGAACTGTCTTGCAAACTGAAAAACAAGCAGATTCAGTTATGTCCTCAGTTAGTCAGGAAAGAAGAAATCCCAAATGAGTTAAATTCCCTTGAGTCTGTATACACAGAATACTCCAGAAAATACCTGCTTTGTTTTACACAGCCCAAATGCCACACATTCTTTTACTTAATTACTCAACACAGGAGTCACCTCTTCTTTCCAGGGCCTGATTAACACAATTTGTCTATGCACCATGCACAGTTAAGCAACAAAAGTACAGAGCTATCCAGAAAAGCATAACACTGATGGCATACGATTTCATCTAGCAAAGCAGATGGACTTCAGTTTTTTTTCTTCTGCTGCTCCTGTTAATTATCTTGTTTCAGAATCTCCAGGATTCAGACCATGTTAAATGTGTTCCTTGACTTAGGAAACACACTATTCACAACCCAAACAGATTAATCTGCACTAGAAATCAGCCCTTCTGAAACCTAGACATCTCAGCTCTTTTACTAACAGATAAATGAGCCAAATAAGACTTAAATTTAAATTTTTCAGAAGCACTGATGACTTGGAATAACTGCTTCCTAACTGGCTGGTACCAAAAAGTTTTTGGTTTTTTTTTGCCAAGGAATGGGGCTTAAATTCACACAGGCATTCACAACAGCCTCCCTCCCTCCCACATCACATTATGCCCCTCTGCAGCTTCATTACTTAGGGATCTGAACACTCAGCATTTTCTTAATGAGGCACTTTTTTTTTCAACTCTTTAAATCAATCACTCAATTTTTAATGAAAATTATTAGCCATTTTTGTAAAGTACGGGTCTAATATTTGTGACATGAGGGCATCACGTCAGTTTCACTTTTACACTATTTTCTTAAACATGTTTAATGCAGTCTCTAAAAGGGGACAAAGGCGATACTGTCTAACAAAGTAACAGTCCCAAACAAAATTATTAATCCTGAAAAACTGAAATCAGCTGACTACAAATGCCTCAAAATAATCACTCTAGGGGCACAGTGGAAAACAGTTCATCCAGGCCTGAAAAGTGAAATGATGTAATTCTGAGAGTAACTTACAACACTGTATTTTCTAGGGTTTTAATTCTATTTAATTGTATTATAACATCAGTAATCACACTTAATCCCACATTCTTTTCTTTTGTTGACAAGCTAACACTTTAAAGCAGCGGTATCTTGGTTTCTAAGGACTACTTTTACACACACTGTAGTGAAAAGCTTAACAGTGCACAAGTGACTATGTAACACAATTCTAGATCTCTCCCAGTTCAAAGATCACCTGCAAGGCGAGCTGCAGGATTCTGAGGCAAACAGCAGAAAAACTATCCAAATTCTAACCTGCATCACAAAACAAGAATCAGCTCTTAGAGGTTAAAAGCTTTGGCCAATAAAATGGTGAAGAATGCAATTTTTTCTAAAAAACATGTATCTCCAGCTATTTTATATTACTACCTGTGAGCACTTTAAGAATGCTCTCAAATGATCTAATAACAAAACCCACAATAAATATAGCAGCTAGATAAACTCTCAATGCACCAAGACCCGCTTGCTCCAATAGAAATACCACATTTTTTTGAGGGGAAAAAAAAACAACTGACCTTCAACAATGTGGTACACACAAAAGGCTCTTTTCTGTTCAAGGGTGCAGTGCAGAAGACATATCGTGATCGCAAATTTAGTGGAATGTGCTGAATCATATCTGCTAGAAATTTGAAGTCATCAATATTGCAGACAAAGTAAAGCCCATCGACTTGTGAGAGACTCACAAAAATATCCTGTGAAAATATAACCAAGTGAAGAGGACGTTATTAGAGGAGAGGGTTGTTAAAGTTTTTATTACCAAACTAAAAAATGATTCAGTGTTTCAAAGGCTAGTTGAAATATCAAAGGTCGCTAAAAATATCAAATTTGGCCACAGTAATAAAAAAGGGGGCAGGGGAGTTCCATCTACTCTTTTAACAAGATTTAACACAAGATCAGAGGAGAAGACATAACACACTGTTTCACTTAAGCATTTTCAATTAGTCTCCTGTGTAACAAATACAGTGTTCTGGAAGTGTAAACTTTAGTTACAAAGAACACCATCAGAGGGACCAGTTACTGCTCTGTTTAGAACTTGTTCCAGGTTTGTCACTTAGCATGACCCAAAAATCTAACTTTACAGCACAAAAGTAAAAAATTGAGATATTTTTAGCTCGACGTCAGGAACAGATCTATTTTAGGAAGAAAGAAATCACAAGATAAATACAGCATTGCAATAGAGGAGTTCAAAGAATACCTGAAACATATCCAAGCCAGGAGACGCTACTGCACATTGCAGGGAGAATATTTATGGGCCCCCAAAATTATTTTGCTCGTGTAAATCTTTGATTTTTTTTTTTTAAAGTTCTTTAAAGAAACACTGAGCTTCTTAATGACTATGCGACTGAATACTTAAAAGATCAATAATAACATGGGGTTTTTACCTTAACACTTCTATGCTAGCCCAGAAATCCTCAATAGTGAAATTTTAAAGATGTGCCTAAAGATGACCCTACCAGCCTAAGTCTTCCAGGAGGTCTCCAAGTATAATCTTTTATCTCAAGGTTAGAAATCATACACTTTGATACATAACAGCACATCAGCAGAGAACAATAATACACATTTAAATCCATGAAAGCTGCTAAGAATTTCTCACTGTGCTAAAAGCCACAATACTATTTTTTAAATAAAGCATTGGATGTTTAATGTCTACTTTAAAAGTTTAGGCACTTCCAAAAATTCTACTATCCAGCTAATGACGAGATCAAGTAGATCCCACAAAATCTGTTTTCTGAAAGTTAAGCAGACACTGTTTTACCATAAAGTCCACAGAACCAGGGAAAAAAATCAGGTAGCTCTCAGATGTGAAGAAATCTGACATGACCAGCCCAGTTTCCCAGGAATTTTCACATAAATTTATCAAAATTTCAATCTCTAATATTTTCAGCCTCAGACCAAAAAGTCTACACTTAAAATACAGGAAAGATGAAATGAAAAGGTTCACTCTTCAACAGGCATAAACATATTTTCACAGTTCAACAGCTTTCAAAGTTTATTATAAAAAAAGAAAAGTTTAGCATTCTAAACGTATTTGCAGTCACTGCTGTGGTAGAGAGAAGAATCCAACAGATAAAAGATACACACAAGGCTGGCTGTTAGGTTCCCAATGCACATGTTTGTACAAATCACGGAATCATGGAATTTTCAGAGTTGGAAGGGACCTCTAGAGATCATCTAGTCCAACTCCCCTGCTAAAGCAGGATTGCCTAGAGCACATTACTTAGGACTGCATCCAGGCGGGTCTTGAAAATCTCCAGAGAAGGGGACTCCACAACCTCCCTGGGCAGCCTGTTCCAGTGCTCTGTCACCCTGTAAAGAAGTTTTTGAACTTCTTTGTATTTGAACGGAAGTATTTGAACGGAACTTCCTACTTTCCAACTGTTCCAAATGCAGTGACTATAAGCAATGCTTAATTTTTAAAGCTGAAGCTAGTATTTTGGTCACTCTTACAATTAGATTGGATAGAGTGGCATCAGGGAGATGGTAAGCAAACATTTCTATCTGTTCAGGAGTAGGATGTAGACCAGCTGCCTAAAGGGAAAATAAAGAAAAAGATTCCATTAATTCTTAATATCATTCTTAAGTTAGTGCATCAGAAACAATATCTAGAAAGCAAAATGCAAGAAACCAAAGCACACTACAGACTCCAGTTTATTTAGCACATTTTTCCAGAATTGAAGAACTTTTGTGTCTGAGCTTTTAATTCTTAAAAGAGCAGCTTCAATACAAATGAAATATTGCAAGCCTCCAAATGGGATACATATTCAAAGTCACTCTGGCGCTACACAATCCATTTTTATTGCTCACTTGTAAACAGGCACAAGGAAAAATAATAGCAAAACATAGTAAAACAGCTCCAAAGCACATCTGTACAAATTGGGTACTGAGCCTCTCACCTTCACAGGACGCACAGGCTCACTCAAAATTTCCTTCAGCTGCATGAGGTCATCACGATGCATTGTAGTGACTTCGCCTTGTTTGAAGGACGAGCCATAACGCCCAGCTCTGCCTGCGATTTGTAAAGCCTGAGAGGTTGTAATGGAGTCTATTTCCTTTTCTCCCTTCTCATTGATAGTTGGCTTTACTATAGAGTTAAAAATTATTCTTTTTATACACCTGAAATATTTGGGGGAAAAAAAAAACAAAGAGGAATCCTTTTTTTGCAAATTATTTCCAATATACAACCTACTACAGAAGAATTAAACCCTTTTTTTTTTTTGAGCTTTTTTTGTCTCTATAAATTAAGGGATTACAGATACTACTTATGGACCCAGCATATTCAAAAGGGCAGCATAAGACTACTGGTTAGTTGCAGGAGAATCATCACTACACACATCAATCATGTTCTAGTAGGGTCCCAACCCATTCACCATCATCATCTGCCTCAGTAGTTTATAGCAATGTGGCTGCATCGCCTTCAGCAACAAAATACATCTGAAACTGGCCTGAAATTGCTCTACATTTCAGAAACGCAAGAGACTGATACTCTGACAACCTAGCACATCTGACTCCAGGGAATCAAAAGGATCTTAACCGTGCCTACTATGACAGAGGATTAGGCCAAGTGAGCTATTTAACTCTTAGAATCAGTTTTAAATTAAAGCTTAGTTGTGCCAAATCAAATTGATCACTACTTCAGAATTGTAAAATGTATGTACTGTGTTATCTAGACATAGCAGATTCTAGCCAAATTAGTCAAACTGGGGAGAAACAAGTGATGAAAATTAACGCAGGTATCACACCTGCAAAAAAAAAATAAAAAAAATCATACCATAACCTGCTCCAAGTACTTACAAATTGAGTCCCATTCCAATTGCATCTGTAGCAACTAAAATTTTACATGGATCATTAGGATCATTGAATTTCTTTGCCTGTTCAAGTTTTGTTCCTAAAACAGAATGACAAAACACTTCACATAGCAAACTCTTCTTACAAAACAAAGACAACATATCACTAAGTCCAATGCCTTTATAAAAGACTGAGAAATAAAAAAACAAACTGGTATTTGATTGGTATTTGGCTGTTGTTGGGGGAAGGGGGCAGGAGGGATTTAAATCATTCCCAGAGCTGTGGATAGATCTCATTTAAATACATCTATCTGAAGATCAATATTTAGTACATAATAAAGGTCTAATCCCAAGATTAAAACACCAGTCAACAAAAGTTGGTTACTTTCTCTAACTATATAGAAATGCCAAACTAGGAAAACTTGTACTGCTTTATTTTAAAAGTTTTTCTAAGAAAGGAGCAAGAAGCAGAAGGTTCCCTTAAAAACAAAAGGAAGAGTGCGTTACCTGGTGGCAGACTACCATATATGACAGCACATTCTAATCCTCTGGCTTCAATCTGTCGACTGACAGAATAAATGTCATTCTTACTGAAACAGACAATGCAGTCCCCAGGCTGGAGGTTATCTAAAGATTCTAAGGCATAATCCAGCACAGTAAGAGGAGTGAGTCTCTTGTAGTTTCGGACCTAGAATCAAAGGAGGTGTCAAAAACAACGTTTTTAAATGAAAAATTCCTGTGGACTACCGGCCAGCATGTTATTATCACAATCAGTTCTAACACTGAGAGACCTCTCACAGTCCTGAAGCGATAATTACTGGGAAGAAGGTGACATACACCTTACACACTTGCATGCTTGCAGCACCTCCCATGCTGAGAACTATACGGCTTTCTCAAGAAACAGAAAAACTATTTATTTTTACATGTAAATTAGATTCAAGAAAAGAAGTATACAGGTTATGCAGCAACTCTATCAAGAAATTAGTCTGTTTTCACTCAGTCATCTGAATGCTGTAACTGATCCCCTTTCAGAATTACACACCACACCACACAGATATATAAAGCTACAGCTAATTCACCAGGAAATCATGCAGGCTGGACCTTCTTAGGACCAAATTTTAAGTTTTTAAATACCTATCTTCACAAGAAAAAAAAAAAAGACAGTAAAGTTGGGTTTCAGAGACCTTTCAATCACCTTCTTCTGAAGGTGTTAGCTCTATTAACTCCTTTCCTCGTCATATGGAGGCTAACTATGAACAGATCCAGTAACCTCAGCAAACTTGAGAGCGCTGTGCCCTCCAGGAAGAACAGAACTGTAAAGAAAGCCCCTAAACAGCTGTAGCATTCTTTGAGGGGAACTCAGCAAAGCACTTAACTTCTTTAAGCAAAACAATACCACTATTAAAAAAAAAACAACCAACCAAAAAAAACCCACAAAACAACTTTGCAACATCTCCTCTGGTATGCAGAAATTGAGAACCATTTTAACAAGAACTCCTGCAAGAATAATGTTGATCGGTGACACCCCCAAAAGACCCTAAATTTTTGCCTGTTTTCCAGCAAGGACAACCTGATGTTCTGTCTGCAAATTTACAGAATTAAAAAGCTTACTTCAACTTCCTCTCCTGTGGTGTACATGAGCTCTGTCACCAAGTCAATAGCAGCAGCTTCTCCACAAACATGGATTTCTTCCGCACAGAGTCCTGAACAAGATCCAATGAAATAAAAGGCAAAATGTTACATATTTATAGACAACAGTAGCTTTAGCTGACTTTCAAGTTACCCAAAAATTACATTTTGCTTGCTAAACTCAATGAAGACTGTATTTCACCTCCTTCAACATCCCAGATCAGTACCTAAACCCTCTCCCACAATACACTACTTCCTTAGAGCTGCTCTTGACCTCGTATCAGCAAGTGATGCTTGGAAATCCATTAGTATGATAATCAGAGCAGCTAATACTTTGTTGCACCCTCTCAGCCAAGACAAGAGGTACCCTCAACCACTGAACAAATGGAACAAAGCTTTGAGTGTGCTTTATTTACTACTAATGTTTTACTAACTCCCAAACCACAGCAGAACTGAACAGCTTTGTTTTCTGCATGACCTGCGAAAATTATGAATACGTCTCTAATGCAGTCAGAATAGAAAAAGGGGAAAAAAATAGGAGGTAGGGGAAGTGTGACAAATCATCCTGTTAAACTTGGCACCAAGAGTAGTGAAGGCAAGAGTGGGGGGAAACTAGATTCCAAACTTCTGTTCAAAATCTGAGGAAAAACTAGTCTCAAAAATTCCTCTTGAAAAACTCTAAAGTTATCAAAAGAAGCATTCTTCTAAAGAATTTAACAGATCAATGCAACTCTATAAGTGAGCCATTTGAAATTAACATTATAAAATATTTAACGTTTGCCATGTTGCCATACATTTAACAGTGTCTCTTCATAATGAAATCTCTGAAGAATTGTGGGTTTAATTGAACAAAAAAAGCATACTTCTAGAAAATAATAAATACAAAAGGACAGCACAGTGTAACAACACAAAGACTCCGTATTATCCAGGGAAGCAAAACTAAGAGGCATCTGTATAACTCAGAATAAATTTTTTTTTAAAAATTCATCAAGTAAAACATGACAGAGAGCTTGCTGCGATACCAACAAATCCTATGAGGCAGATTCTCTCTCTAACTTGCTGTGGGAAGACATATGAAGAAACAATACTTGCATCATATATTGTAACCACTTATGAATCTACTGATTGCTAAGCTTGAATTTAACGTGCCATCTGCAGTTACATTAAACTAGTTCATTGTCAACACAAACAAGCTTACCTAGAAGGGCTCTTGTCCAAGCCCACCCTCTGGCAGGATCTCTGATCATTTGAATTTCATCAATCACAGCAACTTCATCTTAAAACAAAAAAGACAAATATGATGTACCAAGGAAGAGCATCTAGAACAGCAATACAACACAGGAAGAAACTCAAAGGCTTTCTAAAAAAGGTTGCTCAAATCAAGTTAATCCTCTACTACCAAAAAGCTATTCTGAGACGATCCAGGTTATATTAACTGCTCTAATATAGTTCAGAAATTGTTCAACTAAGAGTAAAAAGGAATAGCTCAGCTACTTCAGAGTCCAAGCAATAATACACATAAAGATATCATAGATGTGACTGAAACAATTATGTGTACATACAAGGTGTATTAGTGCTGCACATTTCAATGGTACACGCAATATGAGGAGCTTGTCTGGCATCTTCATTGGCATACACACGCTCTTCTCCCGTCACCAAGTCACATGGCACATTCTAAAGGAATTCAGAAGACTCATGTCAAGTTTCTTTAATATAACAGAATCCCCTTTCCAAAGGGGACAAAAAAAATCTGTTTCTTAAAGTAGTTTTTAAGACAGTATAATGGAAGCTATCCAGAAAATAACTACTCAGCCTTTTGAGACTCATGCCCTTATTTAAGTCCTATCAGACTGAAGAGAAAGTATCTGTAATTAGATGCCCTCCCCTACTCCTGCAGGAGCTTACATCTTCCTCTGAGCATTTCAGAGCTGTCACATCTGCAACAAAAGAACTATCAGAACAGCTGTAGTACAAGTGACTCATAAAGCAAGGCCCAGGAGTGAAGGAGCCTTGCAAGCTCCAGCCTCCTCCAGTTCATTTCGTGATTGTCCTGTTGGGTGTCTCACCTGCTGCCTTATACTCACACAGCAAGAGTTCATGAGGACTAGTTGTGACAGACAGCAGGGGCCACCACCCTCTGTCAGCTCTACACTCCCTGAATCTCAGCCAAATGGCTGCTGCTTCCATATCTACAGCCACCTGTAGAGCCACACAGGAAGTCCTGTCCAAGCCTCAAGGGCTACGTATGATTCACGAGCTGCCAAGTGTAAAGTCCTCACAGACACTAAACACATGGGAAAAAAGTGCAGTAACTACTAACAAGGAACATTACTACATGGTATCCACATTCACTACACAGCACACGTTACGGATATCTCCTAGAACAAGCCAATCTTTCTTATGTGTTGCTCTGATAAACCACCAATAGGAATTACAAATTCTAAATCACAGACTTATAAAAAAAAAAATCACAAGGTCACTTGTTACACACTACTGTACACACACACTATGCTGCATTAACGTGTCATCTGTTATTGTAATGCTTCAGAACTGGTGTGGTTCTGCGCAGCTGGAAACACACTGCTGAGGAGCCTTCAAAAAGATGCTGGAAGCAATTAAAAAAAAAAGTACTAATGAAAGCTTCTTCTAGGGACCTGACATAGGGCACAGTTCTTCAACTCAACACATCTGGAGGTGCAGAACTTTTTCTTAGATGGCTGAGTGAAATATATTTAAATACTGAAGCAGAAGGTTGAGGGGAGTTAAGCCAGGGTAATTTCTTCCATACAAGCTAAAATAAAGGTCATGGGCAAAAGAAGCCATGGATTCCACACTGAAAAAGCTAACAGTAGAATCTAGCTAAACCCAGGGAGGAAAAAATTACAGGAAAATGGAGGCAGGTTACAGGGAGGATTCCATGGCATGTGCTTTGGGGAAACTGATGTTCCATTTGGGAAAATGATGTTCCATTCTGCACGCCTAAAGCAGAAATGTACAACTGGTATTCATATGAGCTGACACTACTGCAAAGCAAAGGCACACTGCTTCATGGACTACTTTAAGCAACTACAGGACTTTACTAACATGCATTCGTAAGACTGTTCCTGTACTAAGGATGTAGGTAAGTAATATAACATACTGACAGCATCATTACTCTTTTGGAAGATCTCATGAGCCAGAAGTTTTAGTGGACCGCAGTATACTCCAGATTTTGCTGACAAAAATCTCTGGATAGCATGGTAAGTTTTTCCACTGTTCGTAGGACCGGCATGGAATATTATCTTTCTCTGAATAGCCCTGGCATCTGGATACCTAAAACATACACAAAAAAGCAGATCTGTTTAACATTTATCTGTTTTTCTGGATACTGATTCAGGGGAAATTGCAAATTAGCTTAAACATTTACTTACTAATAGACTTTTCAATGTGTGTTGGAAGCAGAAAGATCAAATTCTTAAATAGACACAGTATAAAGAGGTTACTAGGCCTTATATATTCATCTTCTAAATCACACAATGCCTTCAAAGATTTAGAGTGGAATTCACACATTGTGTTCAAAATAATTCTCATTACTGTGGTCTCTCTCCTTGAGAATATTAACATCTTAATGTTCTGGTGTGCTACCTTGCAGATACAGCCAGAAGACAGCTTTCTGGAAAGGCAATACTCTGCAACTTCCATAGCTGATATAATAACCTCACCACCTGAGGAACCTGAAGGTGCACAAGTCCATGGGACCTGATGAGATACATCCGCGGGTCCTGAGGGAACTGGCAGATGAAGTCGCTAAGCCACTAGCCATCATATTTGAGAAGTCGTGGCAGTCTGGCGAGGTTCCTGATGACTGGAAAAGGGGAAACATAACCCCCATTTTCAAAAAGGGAAATAAGGAAGACCCGGGGAACTACAGGCCAGTCAGTCTCACCTCTGTGCCTGGCAAGATCATGGAGCAGATCCTCCTGGAAACTCTGCTGAGGCACACAGAAATCAAGGAGGTGATTGGTGACAGCCAGCATGGCTTCACCAAGGGCAGATCATGCCTGACTAATTTGGTGGCCTTCTACGAAGGGGTCATAACGGCAGTGGACAAAGGAAGATCGACTGATGTCATCTACTTGGACTTGTGCAAGGCATTTGACACTGTCCCACACGATATCCTGGTCTCTAAATTGGAGAGACATGGATTTGACAAATGGACCATTCGATGGATAAAGAACTGGCTGGACGGTCGCACTCAAAGAGTTGCGGTCAACGGCTCGATGTCCAAGTGGAGACCAGTGACAAGTGGCGTTCCTCAGGGGTCGGTGCTGGGACCTGTACTGTTCAACATCTTTGTAGGAGATATGGACAGTGGGGTCGAGAGCACCCTCAGCAAGTTTGCCGATGATACCAAGCTGTTTGGCGAGGTAGACACGCTGGAAGGGAGGGATGCCATCCAGAGGGACCTGGACAGGCTGGAGAGGTGGGCCCAAGCCAACCTCATGCAGTTCAATAAGGCCAAATGCAAGGTCTTACATCTAGGTCGGGGCAATCCCAAGCACAATTACAGGTTGGGCGGGGAATGGCTGGAGAGCAGCACTGAGGAGAAGGACCTGGGTGTGCTGATCGACGAGAAGCTCAACATGAGCCAGCAATGTGCGATCGCAGCCCAGAAGGCCAACCGCATCCTGGGCTGCATCAAAAGAAGTGTGGCCAGCAGGGCGAGGGAGGTGATTCTGCCCCTCTACTCCACTCTCGTGAGACCCCACCTGGAGTACTGCGTCCAGCTCTGGAGTCCCCAACATAAGAAGGACATGGACCTGTTGGAGCGTGTCCAGAGGAGGGCCACGAGGATGATCCGAGGGCTGGAGCACCTCTCCTATGAGGAGAGGCTGAAGGAGTTGGGGCTGTTCAGCCTGGAGAAGAGAAGGCTCCGGGGAGATCTTATTGCGGCCTTTCAGTACCTAAAGGGGGCCTACAGGAGAGCTGGGGAAGGACTTTTTACTAGGGCATGTAGTGACAGGACAAGGGGGAATGGCTTCAAACTGGAAGAGGGCAGGTTTAGATTGAACATTAGGAAGAAGTTTTTCACTTTGAGGGTGGTGAGGCACTGGAACAGGTTGCCCAGAGAGGTTGTTGAGTCCCCATCCCTGGAGGTGTTCAAGGCCAGGCTGGACGTGGCCTTGGGCAACCTGGTCTAGTGGGAGGTGTCCCTGCCTATGGCAGGGGGGTTGGAACTCGATGATCTTCAAGGTCCTTTCCAACCTAAACCATTCTATGATTCTATGATAATCTTATTTTCCTTTTAGCTGATTGCAATGTATCTTGTAACAAAGATAATTCCCAACACAAGTTATTGTAAAAACAGAGAAATGGAACTGAAAATATAGTGCAATTACACATCATAAAGCTTAAGTCCACAGACTATGAAATTCTGTGACACTAACAAAACACTGCAACCACTTAAACACACTGACCAGTTGGGCGGCAATCTTAAATCACTGATCTTGCGCAGATCATCCATACAGTCCAGCATCGGAAAGATCTGCTTTGCATGCCTCAAGAAAAATGGAAAGAGATCATCGACGTGACCTAGAAGACAAACCCTTTTAAGAAAGTTTGCTAGCTCGTCTGAAGGTGTGTATCTTAAGTAATTCTTTCAACTGCTGGCTCTCTACAAAGTTCAGTAATTATCTCAATGGCAGAAAGATAAACTAACATGAGTACATGGACTCATTAAGCAACGCAATGCAAATACAATAGCACGAGGGAAAAAAAAATAAATCTCATTTCAGTACATTCGCTCTGGCTAGCCTACATGCCTAGAGAACTTCTAAATAAAATGAGAAGCTATGGAAAAGCTAGATAAGAAATAGCTTTTCCGTCCTAAGATTTTAGCCTTTTCTTCCTAAATTAATGTGCTGCCTTGGAATAAAATAAAACAAAAGCTTCTAAAACACTTTTATGAATAAACACAGAAAAAGAGAATAGTTTATAGCTTTCCAAAGCTACTAAGACTTGGGATGCTGGTTCAAAATTGAGTCTACAATCTCTTAGTGAGAAAACAAAAATAGAAAAAGCAACGCAGAAAAGGCACCCAGGTTCACTCTTCTGAATGTTTGCAGAGTAGACATGTGGTCTTAAAAGTCTCACTCCAATTGTCCAACTCTCACAGAAATCAAAGAACTATCTGGATCTAAAAAAACCTGTTATTATCAAACATATACACATGGAAAAAAAAAGCAGTGTTTGTTTTTTTATTTTAAATTGAGAATTGGTAATCAATGAATCAAAATTATTGTGAAGAATTTAAAGAACTTAAAAATTTTCAATTATCATCTTTGGACAAGCAAAACTCAACTAAAAAATTTCAAAACTGCCACAAGAAACAACCCACCTCCAACAGGAGTGGAAGTGAGGAAATAATATGGAAAATTTTATGCACAACTAATACAAAAAGACACTTTAAATTTCCTAAGAAGGTAAACATTTAAAATCTACACATTTACATTTTAAGACAAAACTAAGGGCCACTGCAACCTTTAAATTACCATCATTAAACACACATAACGATGCCAAAGTTCTGAAGTTCAAACTTTGGAGAAGGATGTTTCTGCTGTTACCAGCTAGCACCACCTCTTGGTTAAGTGCCGTTAATTACAACACATGATGCAGTAAGCAAGCAAACATCAGTCATTTCTATTAGTGCCACACGGAAACAGAGCAGAGTCACTGTAATCCCAAGTATTTAAAGCCACCTGGCCAAGAGAAAGCTCTCAAAGTGCCCCCTAGTGACTACTGAATTTTTAAGAGAGGAATAAACCAAACAGTACTATTATCATTTCAGCAATCAACAGATGCTATAAAACAACAGGCTGCTTCTTGTTAAGACCTCCACCTTTTCTGTTTCCACTTCAGAAAACTTAAGGACAGAACACTCCATAGGATGGGCACAAATGTTTCTGAAGTGGAAGTAATAATTTTTAACCTTTTTTACAGCGTATTAGGGGGGGCCCACAGGTAAGCACACAGGTCAAAAACAAGAAAAAAATGCACATTTTATTTCACAAGCACTCCAGATACTTGCCTGCACCACAGCATATATCATTGAGAATAATATGCAAATCAGCACTCACAGAACTGGATTCCATTATATACTTCCTAAAGCTTATAAACGCTTGGTGAAACAGGCGAGCTGCAAAACAAAGGAACAAAGCGAATGTGACTGGGATCACATAACCCTATTTGTAAAAACCCAACAAAACACTGAAGTAGCCCATTAAAAACCTATACCTTAACATGAGATACTACAAGTAAATATAAAGGTTATTTGAATCGAGTGACAGAGACAACCCAAACAAGCAGTGTCATCAGACCGATAAAAGATCATATCTACCTATTACCATATCCAAATAAAAACAGATTTCACGTTAAAAAAAAAAAAATAAAATCTTAGAACATTTTCTTACCATCTAATCCATTTTCTGCTCCTAGTCTTTGGATTTCTTTTCTTTTGTAGAACTTATTTAAGTTTTTTAGAACTTCACCTGCAGAAAGAGAGTAACGTTTTTTTAGTTTGCTCAAAATTAAATCAATTCTGCTGACCTGAAGATCATGGCTCATAGTCTCATTACTTTGTAGAGAGGGAGTCTTTGCCGTGCTGAACAGACTCAAATGATTTCTCCCTAAATTAAACACAATCAATGCTTGAGCCTATTGTGGAAAAGGACAATCTTAAACTGCAGCAGAGTAAGAACTGCCGTGAAGATGAGGTCAGTATTTGAGAGATGCTCTCCCTGGTACTTGATAGGAAAGCATAAAGGTGGGAACCTGCAGCCAACATGTTATGGAACAAACTAACTAAGGTCTTGGGGTGTTTTTTGTTTCCTTTTTATCAGCACCTATTGGGAAACAGTGGGTTTTAATGTGAAAAGTATATCTGCTTAAATCACTTGGTGACAGCTTTTGCTAAACATCCTGAGAGACCTTATTCCCTCCACACTGATTCCAAGACATGCTCTCCAGAAAGATCGGGGAAACTAGATGCAGTATTATTCCTATTTCTCAGGTTAAATAAAGGAGGAGAGAAGAAAACTTAACAGACTTTCTTCATATATATCACAAATTACTGAGATTTGTTTATTGCATTACATTTATTATATTTTTATTATAACATTATTAGTAAATGCTTTCCCTCCACTGAAAGGCAACTTCAGAGTTGAAAAAAAACTGTATTTACTAATGTACATTCTGAATTTCATTTATTAAATCTTAGTTAAATCCTAACAGCAAAATTGCATCCCTTCCCCATACATAGCAGATCAGAAATACACACCAACCTAGCAAATATCATGAGCACCTATCCATAAACTCATGTTATTCTCAAAATTCAAGTCTACAGACACTATATTATAAAATGCTAGGACTTATATATATAAGGCAGCACACCATTGGTCTGCCAGCACAAGTCACTGAACACAGCATTGCCAAGCTCTACTCTCTGCAATTAACTCCGTAACTCTTTGAAGTCTCTACCACGACATGGAAAGCTTCCCATGAGATCAACCTTGCCTCTCTTTCTAAAAAAACTATACTCTAGAACAGAAATAACCCACTTTGCATAATGAAAACCATCAGGTGACAAGAATATGGCAAAATTCAACTGCAGGCAAAGCCAGAAGCCCAAGAGCAGTGGGTACATCCCATACCCTGTGCATGGTGACAGTAGTCTATTAACAGATTAACTTACAGTCTGAAATGTTCACAAAGGTAACTAATGGAGATTGTCAGCAGGCTTACACTTACTACACAGGCATCCATACTCTCATCAGAAAATGTTTAAGGGCCCGGAAATCAAAGACAGCTGGGAAAACACTGCACTAAAAGAAAGCACAGGGCTAAATTCTCTTCAGAGCTTCCATAAGAAGTTACAAGAGTTAACACATCATCAGCCATGTAGCTAAATTCACAACCTACTGGCCTTACTACAAGATGAAAAGGTCAATGCCAGAATATTTGTTACTATCCAAGGCAACTTGACATTGGGACCATCGCAGCCCTCAACATCCAAGGTCACAATCCTTTCTAAGCACAAATACTTGTCTTAACAATAAGGTATATCAAAACAAAGCAAAGCTGGCATTGCGGTCCAACTAGACATGCCCACATTAGCCTACTCCAATTGCACATAGTGTTAACTATTTCTACAGCAACAGCTAGCAATCAGGGTACATGCTCAGGAAATCTGCCTCTACCATTACCCTTTTTAACATTCAATCCTGTTTGAAGATTTCCCTTTCTTTACCATTTCCCCATTCTAGAACAGTATTTTAGCTCTTACTCCTCACTAACTTTGACTTCTCAGCAGCATTTTTTTTTGAAGTTCTGTGTTAAAATATGGCCTGACTCTGTGTTTAAGCTCAGAAATTATGCAGTTAGCCTCCAATGTACCAGGTTCATTTAGATGTTCCAGCCCTATTTGCAGGAAGACTTTTCAGTCATTATCCTGCATCTGAGATGAGAACAGTCCATTTCAGTAAGCCTGTATGCTACCAGTGCAGCAGCTGGACTGCTTTATTTTAAAATTCCTCCAGAACTATAAGACTTCTGTTGTCCAGTCCAAGTGACCTTGTGCATCTGACTAATCCACTTTTTCATGCACCTCCTGTTTCTGACGCATGAATCGCTGACAATACCTCGTCCTTCCTAGCTTACATCCTTCATCAGTAAACACAGCCCCATGGTCCTACAATTGAAGCCACAGAACTGACGCTCCATATGACAAGTGAGCGCTAGGGCTCCAAATCAACAACTGCATCAAGGATTCTGTGAAGCCACATGGCACAAAGTGTTGATCTTTCATACAGTAGATCTTTCTGCTTACATTTATTTTTAAATTGTTAATGGATTATCTCCATAGCAAGAGGCCCACGTTCAAACCAAACCTAATTTGCGCTGGCCACTGACTTAGCAACATTGAGGCCTGGTACTGGATCATGAAGCCAGGTACCAATCTTTCAACCTCTGTTCTGATTCTGAATCACTTACCATTAACACATCTTCTCTCATTGCTCTTTAAACTCCTTTCTTTTGATATCACATGCATGAGCAGACCTTTTCTCCCTTTCACCCTCCTACCTCAGTTTAACAACAGTTTCTTTTTTTTTTTTTTTTTTTTTACATAACTGATCCTTAGTTATTTCACTATAATGTGCTCACATGTTACCTCGTCACTCAACAATTACATTGTTTGATGAGGCAATCATACAAGGGGTTTAGCAAACACCTACTTAGGTCTTAAATCATTCCATCATACAGTAATTTCATTTTGTTCTATTGTTACCCATAACATGTGCATTTGGGCTTTTCACAACAGCGACATCATCATCATACAAATATACCAGAAACATTACTAATGTAAAAGCAATGAAAGGCTACAGAAATACATATTCTGCCACAATCTCTGTAAGAAAAGCTCAACAGCAAAGTTCCTTCTAACTGTAACCTACCTGATGCACAAAAATTGAAAGCATACATCACCATTCATAAGGATCCACTTCCTATGAAATCATAGAAAATAGATGCAGCCGTGAATGAATTCTGCTACACGCCATTAATCAGCAGGTTTGTTAGAAAGGTTTTGAAAAAGTAAGCTTCTAAAAAGGCTTCTGTTATACTGACAGTGTTTGACTAGTGTGAAAACTATGAGCGCTGTCTCACTTCAGCAAGTAACAAGCTAACAAGGTGATACACAGTGCAATTATGCGCACTGTAAGTAACAAAGTTTCTTCACAAGCTGTAATCAGAAAGCCTGTAAACACAAATTTTTCCTTACTGAATCTAGTTCAGCATTGGACAGTAGAATCTGACAGAGTATTTTCATTCAAATTATAAAAAAACCCAAACAGATGAATGATACTGTGTGGTCAGAATCTGAGGCAGGGAGGCAGAGGAAGACTATTTATTTCATAAAAAAAAAAAAGAACAGATGATATTTGCTAAGGAAGGTCTCATTCAGTTTCTTCTTTAACATTATTGATGGGTTTCAAAACACAAAATTACTGACAGCACTACAGGCCAACAAGCCAGACGAGCACCATACTGGTCACCTGGCTGGTATTTCTTGCAAGCCTCCCCCATCAAAGAACTTCAGGCTGTTTGAAGTAGTTAATTTTCACCTGTGGGACCATAAATAAATTTAGCCAATCTGTTCTCTCTCAACAATTTAGCAGAGGCCAAACAGAAACTATACTTATTTTCCCAAAGCATTTTAGTTGCAACTTGAAAGAAATCCAACATAACCATTCATGTAATAAGTGAGACAACAAGTAACGTACAAGTAAGATGCCACCATTCATGCTTATTAGCATCTGAGGAATGCACTACTAACTTAAACCAATGCTCAAAGACAAATCCGAAAACGACACAGATTTTTTGCATTGGAGCTGTTCAGGATTTCCCTCCTAGCCAGGTTTTTTTAGCTGTCAGGGCCAGTTATGTTTTTCCTCAAGGGCTCTGAACAAATTAAGATCATTTTCCCATGCTTTCTATACCTGGAGTTAATACAAATAATATGCCATCAGAACACTTAATTAGGAAAACATATGAAGAAACACCTTCTGTGATGTGAGATCACCAAACATCAAAAGGATCAAGAACTTGTTTATTAATTATCAAGTCTTTAAAGATAGTGTTCTGGCACAGCTAGATAAAATAAGACCTTTCCTGAGCAGAAGACTGAACACAGACAAAGAATGAACAGGATGTATGGTTTATAATTAAAGAAGACACAGAAAAAGCACTTACAACTCACCCAATGGTTCTTCAGATATAATTACATATAAAGACATCAAACAACAGAATTTCTTCTGTTTCCACTTAAATGTCAAAAAAATAATTTGTCAAGTAAAACAAGATGCATGCCTAGCAGATAGACAAGAGAAACATAAAACATTGAGAAAGATGTTATTTTACTTCAAGCTGAAGTTCAAACTCCTGTTCTGCTTCTGACACACTCAGCAGCTCTTGTAACACAGCACATAGTTCTTGACACAGCCTTCCCAATTGACACAGAGAAACCTACACTTAACATGTACTTGCTCATACTTTGAGATGAGCAAACCCAAGAATACACAAACAGAGCTGCAGTGTTCTAACTGAAAGTTTAACTTAAGTTTCACAGAACGGTAGGGGTTGGAAGGGACCTTTGGAGATCATCTACTCCAACCCCCTGCCAAAGCAGGGTCACCTAGAGCAGGTTGGACAGGAATGTGTCCACATGGGTTTTGAGTATCTCCAGAGAAGGAGACTCCACAACCTCTCTGGGCAGCCGTTCCTGTGCTCTGCCACCCTCACAGTAAACAAGGTTTTCTAACACTGATGGCCAATAACTAGAAATACTGAATGCTTTGCTCGATTTTGATCTAGGCACATTCACGCACAGATGATACTTTTCTGTCTGTAACACCGATATTTGAGAAAACCATGACTTCCGAGCTCGGATACAATTATGGTTTCAGAACGCCACAGGATTTGAGTTTAGCTGTGGGACCTACCCGCGCGCCAAGCGCCTTTACCCTAACTGCACCGAAACAGGGAGTGGAGGAACTAGGCCAACAGATTTTCTCTCCACGCGGGGCACACCTAAAGGGCCTTGGTTAGAAACTCACTATCGCTCGCATGACCTCACCTGACACCTTTTATCCCACTTTCACCACCGCAGGCACCGCTCAGACCAGCCGAAAGGAAAGACACCCTGCTCCCTGAGAGAAAGCCCCAGGAAACAAGCCGGACGGGGCCCGACGGTTGCTCTCCGCCCTCAGGAGACGGCAGCACCGAGCCCCGGGGCAGGCGGGAGGACAGAGGGGCGGGAGGACAGAGGGGCAGCACGCCTCCGCTCCTGGAGGGAAGAGGGCGGGCGAGGCCCGCGCCGCCCCTGCCCCAGGATCACTGCCCGCCGGCCGCCTCACGGCCCCTTCCCGCCACTGCCGCCGCCTCACGGCCGCCCGCACTCACCCTTGTCGAGGGGCCGCGTGAGCTCGGCGCCTACGTCTTCCTCGGCCGCGTCGCCGACGGGCTTCAGCGGCACGGGCACGAAGAGAGAGGTGTCGGGGGCCCGGGAGCTGCCGTCCCCGCCGGCTGAGGAGGAGGAAGAGGCGACGGCGGCGGCGGGGCGCAGGCGGGCGGCTGCCCCCCCATGGCGGGGGACGAGCCCCGCGCGCGCCGGGAGCCGCAGCAGCGGCCACGCGCACCGCCTCATCGGCAGCGAAGGGCAGCGGCGGCGACGCGGACCTGGCGCGTCATCGACCCGCGACGAGCCGGCCGCGCATGCGCAGCACCGCCCCACAGCGGCGGCGGGGCCCCGTCTAGCGCTCCCTTCGTCGCAGGGGAAGCTGAAGGGAACGGGGCAGAGCCAATCAACAAAGACAAGCCAGATGTTAGTGAGAATACAGCTGTTTTAATAATTCAAATAGCAGCTCAGTATGTTTCCCGTTTATTATACATGGTTGCACAATCTGAGGCTGGTTAAATACAATCAAGTTTTCAAAATCTCTTAGAATCATTTCCAGATTACAACATGCAAGTGACCATGAAAATATTTGGCTTTTCAGTTTATTCTTTAAATTTCTGAACAGGCACTTACATGAGGGAGTTGAATTTGCTCTCAATTCAAAGATATCTGCGTTAGAAGTATCCGAGCATAAAGTACACAGAGTCTTTGTCTGCTTTATCAAAGTGCCACAGTAATAAAACAGTTCTTACAGAAATGTAATTCGATTGTTTTCTTACTCATAAAGTAAGGTTACCAATGACACTTGCACCGGAGTTGAGAAGTCTTGGTTTAAAGGCCAAGTGAACTACAAGCGCAAGCAGCCTTCCGCACAGCGGGCGTCAGTGTGTGCCCGAGCCACCCCTCTGACAACAGACTACACGCTGAGTTGTGAACACATGAAGGCTAAACTCCTTTAAAAGCTATTTCTTCAAACACTAAATGCATACGAGATGATCAAGACAAACAATCTGCTGTGCCAGACAAGCTTCTAACAGTTTTAAGTCTTGCCTGGCTTCAAAATGCCTTTCCATAAGACCACAGAAAGCTTGTTTGCCCTCATAACAGGCCCAGATGGACTAGGAGGAGGAGGATGTCCTCTGAGGACATCCTGCCTCTCCTCTCAGGACAGTAAGGAGACAGACTGTGAAGACAGTGGAAGCATGAAGCCAAGAGGAACAACATAGTTTCATGTAGTTGCAAAATAATCAACATTACCAGCATCTATTTCATCATTAAGAGACAATTACTTTCAAATACTTTCCCTGCTCACCACCAGCAGGTGAAATCACAACACCTCTACAGTCACTAGTGACTGGGCAATGAACCCCCGAAGGTCAGGAGTGACTCGCATGAAAGGCTTTGAGAAGTATGGCAGAGAGAGCACTGTGGGAGGGAGGGAAGGCAAAGATGCTTCCCAACATTCTTCACCCCTGACAGATTCAAAACTTCTCAGAAACCTTGGTAAGGTGTCTGAAGGCTCCACAGTTATCACAGTCATAGTGCATATACATGCAGTTTCAGTTAAGCCCTGTCTAACATCGTAATTAGAAGTCTTAGGACAAATTCACCACAAACCTCGATTTTTAGTGTGATTTAGTCAATTCTGTCTTACTGTAGTTTCAAAACAAAACAAATGCAAATAAGCAACATTGGAAAGAAACATGCAATAAACAACATGAGAGAAGGGAAATGCTTTAGTCCACACTGTATAGGTGATCAGCAAAAAAAAAAAATCAAATATACCAGCCTACCATGCATGGAAATAACTAGACTTAAGCTTATGCATATCCAAGTGCATATAACATTATCAAATAAAAGTAAATGTGCAGTATAAAATAGTAGCTTAAGAAAGTTCCAGTGTTTGAGAAAGCACTTTATTTTAAATGTATATACATACTTGAACATTTAACTGAAGAACGCTTTAGTAGTATGGTAAATGCAGCACTGCAAGATGAAGGAAGACAGTTGTAATGGGAATTTTGGCCTTCTTTTCCCACAGGCTGCTGCCGTCTTTAACCTGCTGAAGCATCGCAAAGTTTTTCACCTTATACCAGTTCACATTTCGGGTTGCTCAGCAGATGCTTGTGATTCTGGAGATTCAAATCGCTGGTGAAAGTTTGTTCGTTGTTTCCTCAGCTTCTCAGGAGCTTTTCTCCATAAAATTATTTCCTATTTGAGCAATGAAACACTTTTTAAACAACCATTTACCATTAAGCCAGCAGTATCAAGTACCATTTTAAGTTCCTAATAGGCAAAGACTTTTGAAAAAACTCTGCATCCCCGTTACTTTCCATATGTACTGCACTGCTCTGTAAGTAACAGAAGACACAAATAATTAAGTTTACATATGTAGTTACTGCCTGAACACTTATGTTTATCAATCCTGAGCAGTCACCTCCTCAACAATCCTACCTTGATTATTTAAAGACTCCCAGAAGTTTTTCTTCCTCCTTTTCTCAAAATCCAAAGCCCATCATAACCATTGCATGCTCCAGTTGCATTTTGTTTTCAATATTTAATTATCTTGCCTTGTCTATCCTTCAGAAAGGAGATTCTGATCTACTTTATGTTCTAATCCACATAGCTTCATTCCAGTGACCCTTTTCTCTATTCCTTTCCTCAGCACGTCCTCGACTTTTGTTAGGTTTTCAGTCAAATGTCATAGCTGTTCTATGGCACTGAGCATAAGTTCTATGGCACCGCCTTGCTGAAACAGTATCCATCATCCCCCTTGGCTCCTTTTTGCAAGCTAACATTTTCTATACATCTTCTAATACACTCACCAGCAAAAATGCTTATGCCATACATGAAGCACAGGTGGCTTCTAATGTGCTGAACATTCAAAGCAGCACGTACAACAGTCCAGATACTTCTGCAACAAGATTGATCATACCTGTTGTTTGAAGTATCGTCTGTCTTCTTCATCCACAAGCACTAGATTTAAGAAGTACCTCACTGAAAATTTTTTGTTCACATCCCTCATTGTAGGAGTTGGGTCGTAGCCTGCTAAGAACAGTCTTATAGGAATTGATTCACCTTAAAAAAAGAAAGTTTCAGTTAGTTCCTTAAAACTGGATGTCATTAATGCAGTTTCAGAAGATACGCAAAATAAAAGCAGTTTCCCAAGCACGGTCCATGCTCCTTCCCTGGTTAAAAAAAAAAAACAAAAACAAAACACCACAAACATAACAGTAAGCACAGATGCAAGTGTGAAATCAAAAGTGGAAACACTTTGTCAGTGGAAGCACAGTAGCCAGGCAAGACAAAACAATCAATATGTCGAACTCTAGAGCTGGTCTACACCATGGAGTCAGGTTTGAACCAAAGTGATAAAAGGATCAGATACAGAGTTTCCAATGGTAAATAAGGGTAAGAATTACTAGGATCCCAAGTGAAATGCCCTAAGCCAACAAAAATGTTTGCTTTGAAAAGGAAAATCCACTATCATTTCAGCAACCTAAGAAGTGTGGTTTCTCCAAGAAAAATTTATACAAGTCATCTCCTCCAGATTTTTTTTTTTTTAAATACAGTTTTATCTCAAAAAACGCCTACCCTTTAAAACAAGCACAGTTAGTTACCTTTAACTGGCGCACCATCCATTATTTCATACTTCGCAATAGTTTCAGTCTCTGTTGTGGTACTGGGTCCTGGTGAAAAAAGTTTTCACTGTAAGAACACACGCTTTGGTTTTAAACATTTACAAAGTTTTATCACAGCAATTTCTACTCTGCAGCATTTAAATTACACAACACTGCATTTTTTGCAAGCAAAACCCTCTCCCAGGCAGAGCATCTACTTCTTACTCTCTCCTCCCCATGCTGACACACAAGAGACAATAGTCAGTGCTTCAAAGCAGCCTTGGGTATAAGGCTTTAAATAATGGACAAGCACGCAGGGTAGGACTTGTGAAACAGTTCTGTTTGGTGGGCAGTGCTAGTGACTGATACTGCTAGGCTGTGATCAGACTAGAAAACTGAAGGGTTATCACGAGGCACAAAAGCCACCTTTCTCCAGGGCCTAGGATGATGAAACCAGAGTACCTAATTTCAGCCACAAAAGCCAACGATAAAGTAGAGCTTTCTGCCCTTCCTCTATATAGAGGCTTTCTCATCCTCCACACAAGCTGCTCGCTAGAGTTCCAGCAACTGGCGAATGAAGTCACAAGCCACAGACTCTTACTGCCTTCCTAGTTTAAGGGTGTGCAAGCCTGATCTACAATAATCAGGCTGTTTCTGCTCCAAAGCCTCTTGATATTTCCACCCTATCAGCTTTAGGCTGACTGAAAATTATACATTTCTAGAACACAAGAAATTGATGCTAATCTTTACAAAGCCCACTTTACCAGCTAGTATCTGCAGAGTTGAAGGGGTCTTCAGGATGCATTTTCCGTGTTTTCCCTTGTTCGTTTCCTATCAAGGCTGTTTAAGCTGCTGCATATTTATGCCTAAGTTTGATTAACAATGGTTCACATTTGTGAAGCTAGCCCAACAGTCACAATCCCAGAACAATGCCAAGGACCTTAGGTAGTATTGACTACTGAGTATGATTACCAAAGGACAAAATGCAAATGGCAGTCAAAACCAGTGGGAAAGAAGCGTGTGCAGCACAGGTTTAGCCAAAGCTGCAACTATTGACTTCACTCTCCAGGTCTGCATAACACTCAACTGGCATACAAGTTGCCATTTCTCTTGGATTTTGTTTCTCTTACCAATTCCAGTAATCTCCTTTTTGATCAGCTGCAACTCCATGTGCTGAATTTTTATTCTCACTAAGAGGAAATAAATTTTTCCAACAATCACATCCTTTAAGTGATACCTTTAAAGGAACAGAATGGGGGTTTTCATTAAAGAACAAAGACAACTTATACAGCTTCTTGAAAACAAGTTATACAGGCAATTACCTTAACTGGCCTGTTAATTAGTCAGAGCTTGCTTCCCCACTGGGGTAAGCATCTCAGCCAGACAAGTGCAATTAGCACCTTTCGATCACTGCACTATTAGTAAAGGAAGTAATATAGTTATATGCAAAAAGCATAAATACAGAAATCAAGTCTTAAATATTTGCTACTGATCTTCCTATTAGTACAGAAGGCAGAACAGAGAGGTATTCCTCAAAAAAGGCCATTGTGTAATAAGTAACCAAAGAGCTCAATACAACAATTATTTAAAGTGTTGCCTTACATTTTAAATCCCCAGATACCAGGTTGTTCATAAATTATTATGTACTCTATCTTTTCATCCCAAGATATTTACTTGAATACGTTTCATTCTAAGTTACACTTACTTTGACTTATTGTATTCAAACTCTATATGAAGACAGTCTTCAATGCCTACTTCCATTTTAATAGAGTTGTTTACATCTGGGTACGTAGCAAGCTGGTGAACAATCAGATCATATTCTTTCACCAAGTCTGACAGCCGTCTCACTATTGTCACTTTTAGAAAATACCTAGGAAGAAAGCCACCAAGTTAACCATCATTATTCAGAACTGCATAAGTAAAAGCCCTTATGTTCTGAGGTACAGGTATTCTTTGAAAGACAAAAGTACATTCTCTTAAGACTAAACAGAAAAGAATAAGACACCAAACTACAAGACAAAACACTTATAGGTGGAAAAGTAGAAGGGTTTGATTGGTTGTGTTTGATTTTGGGTTGTGGGTTTTTGGTTTGGGTTTTTTTTGTTGGGTTTTTTTTTTTTTTTTAAGGAAAGACATGGACTGCTTTCACTTGATTGAAGAGAAAGAATTTGATCCACACAAACACCACTGAGCAATTCCAAATAAAATAGAAAAGGCTACATTACAACATGATCTGAACAACGCCAATCAACGCACATTAGCTACTGGCTGTTACACGTCTGATTTGAAATCCAAAAGGAGAAAAGGGGAAAGCATAATTGCTAAGTTACGAATTTGCTGCAGAGGAGGAGGGGAGAGAAGGCTTAACAGTTACAAACCTCAGTCTGACATTGGCACCAATGTAGGATTCGTATGGCTTCTCAACCTGCATGAATTCAAAGTCATAGCTTCTGCTTTGGGTCAGTTCTCCGGGTAAGGCCAGTTCTTTCACTAAGTTTACAAATTCATGAGTGTTGCTTTTGTCATTGAAGAGCTCTAAAGATGAGGAAGTTAAAGGAAAACATGTTTCAGTGTTTGGTTTTAGCAAACAAAACTGTTTCTAATTTGGCAGGAGAAGCAATTGATTTGATTTAAGTTACACATATCTGACCAAATGTTTTAACCAGTTTTTCAAAGTTATCTTCAGTTTCAGCAACCTACAGTAAGCACTCCTAAAGAGCTAACTGCAATGAACAGACCACATATTTGAAGCTTCACTAGCATGGCATCTTTTTTTTTTTTGGTGTCTTTTGATTGTCTTTTTTTAATGACAGTTTAGCTAACTTTAATAAGCACTTCTTGTCTTGCGTTCTCTGTAACTAGCATTGTTTGATTTTGGCTTCCAGCATTTATTGTTGAAGGGACAAAATCTAAGCAACATCAAGACTGGCTCATTTAGGACAGGCCAGTGATCCCAAATGGTACCCCACAGATCAACACCACCTATGAAATGGTTTGTTATTACTACTGGTCTACAATCAAATGGCTTACTATGACCACTGGTCTAAGTCAGTCATTTAACACATAAGCATAGATACACCAGTTCCACAGCAACAGCATCTTCTGTCCCCAGGCCAGACCACTGTCATTATTATTCATCCCTAGATCTATATCATGCAATTCTCACCATGATAAAACTTAGAAAGGTAGAAAAATTTAACATTGCCATAAAAAAAAAAATCCAAACACTTTAGTATATAAAAACCAAGTCTCTCTAAAATTCACAACTGAAAGCACCAGCTAAGAACATTAGCAGCACTTGGTTTTACACAGACTGAAGCTTTCCAGAAGAGAATGAGCAAACTGAACACACCAACTCAACAGTTTATCATTGCCAATTTGATAGAAACTGACACTAACTGGTAACTGCTTCTTTTCTAATATGACTACAAATTATCTAAGGTGTACTTTGTTTGCTATGACAAGTGTTCATATACTACTACAAGGTTTATTTACTATTGCATATCCAGTACTTTTTGTGCCAGTCAGAAAAGCTGCACTCTCAAGAGCTGGTTTAAAATATGCCTTCAACATGCAGCTGGAGCTAGTTTCCAAGTAGTGCAGAGACAGATCACACTACTGGGATGCTTTTTGTATTACTACATTAAAACTTGAAAGGATGCAAGAAAACACAGACAAATACAAAAATCAGTAGCTTAAACCACTTCTGTGTAACTGATGACTTCTAAACTGTAGCACAATGGAAAGTCCCAGAAACACATAAAATTCAAGAAACACTACATCAAATGAAAGTCATTCAGAGAATAAAATTTCTGTATGAGAGTAGACAAAGAACAGCCTGTACAGCTATTAGAAGACAACAGACTAAATGAAGCTGACATATGTGAGCTCTGTTTTTTCCCTACCTCTAAATGCCTCATTCCCATCACACTGCTGCTTTATTCCAAAAGTTTGCTTTTACAGCCCCAGTGATCGAAACCTCAAAGCATAAAGCATCAGGTGTCAGAACTCAGTCATACCTGCTACATAACAGTTCAGACATAGGGTGCTGGAGCCTACTGACTGCTCAGAAATACAATTAACTGGAATTTCACAAATTCTGTATGAGGCGGAAATAATTCTTCAAGTTTCAAAGGGGGACAATAATCCAAACAGCCCTCTAACAGAGAGGGAAGTAATTTTAGCTTCAACCAAAGGGTGCTGAGGTTGCCTCAAGTGGTAGGAAGAGGTTAGATGTGATCAAAACTCTTCATAGTTCAAGTGTAACTAGATTTGGATACAGTTGTAGAAAAATTGTATTTTTAATGTCAATGCCACATTATCTTGCTGAAAAGCACAAAGATCCTCTGAAGCTTCAATACTATTTTATGTTAACAGCATAAAACCATGTTTTATAAAACTAACCACCAAACAATTATTTTAGAAGTGTTTTCCTAAAGGCTGCCCCATCATTTCTTTCCTACGCTTCTTCTCTTTCAGAGACAGAATTAAAGACAAGAATTAAAAAGTCTGGCACAGTAAGTACACCTGGTATTTTGGCTCAGAACCTTAAATACATGCAAAACAAGGTACAGACAGAAAACAAAAAAAATCAAGTGCTTTAATTTTGCTTTTTACATCAGGGTCATTTATTGATAATCAGAGGGAAGACAGTGTTTTAAGTTAAAAATGAATAGTCCAAAACATATGAAGCAGAAATTACGTGTACCATGGCCACAAGTTTAGTTTTTAAAAATCTCTAGTGGTGCTTAATCAAACTCTTAACCTGTCTAAGACAGACAAATACTCACCATCCCAGTTCTCCCTCACATGTACGTATCTTCCTTCCCAATGACTTTCTGACTAGCACAAATTAGTACATCACTTGCATTAAAATGAGGAGGATACAATCTTCCTTTGACACTTGTCATCCACTAACCCAAACAGGTTGCAATGTTTGAGCCAAACTGCTGACAGTCACAAGCGCCAAGTTCCATAAACCACACACACCTGACATTGCCTTTATAGCTTAAACTCACCAATTTGTCCTACAAATTCAATTCTAATTCCTTGGTGCTCTTGTCTCTTTCCAGGCTGCCTAAAGGACACATTCACCTATCAAGGCAAGAAAAACACCAGTTAAAATTTTTCAACACTGTCACTCTAATACATGACCTTAGTAAAAATGAAAACATTATTACATGCCTATGAAAACTGAGACCTCTTCTCAACAGCGCTACTTAAGCTTGAAGGCAACCAAATCAAACAGCTGATTATGAAATCAAGTATTACCAAGGCGCCACTAAAGCATTTCAGAAAAATCTAATGATCCACAAGACTGAATTTAATAACTAAACTTGAAACTTTCAAGTCCCAAAATTAAGAATCCAAGCCAGAGTTTAAGCAGAGTTCACATCAGCCAGTCATGACCCTCTTGCCATCTTTGAAGGCAGAGAGCTTCAAAGCATCTTCTGAGATTCTCATTTGGAAGTCCAAAAAAAGAACTGCCATGAGACGCATTCCTTTCAAGTCAAGTGAACTTAAGTCCCTTCCTCAGCAGATAGTTAAGTATTGGTGTTACAGAAGTCAATGAAAAATAATAGATAATGAAGCCTACTGTCATGATCTTCATTTGTGAATTTGATTCTCAAACAGACTCACCTCAGAAGATTCCATAAGGTTACCTTCTATGGAAACATGTAAATATTATGCATATATAATGCATTCTTATGAGGTAGCGATGACCAGAGAAATTCCTGTACCTTAAAATCCAGTACATCATCAATACCTAAGTAGGAAGTAAACCACTTGAATCATTGTATCTAACTTCAGATAGATGGAAGTTGTCCAATAAATTACTGGTCTTCCAGACCTCCTCATCCCACTATGCTTGTGTTAGCCAAAACTCATCAGGCACTGCTCAGGCATCACTGATACAGAAGTGCTCAGGCCAGTGAACGTACAAAAGCTGTTAAACTCAGTTTCCTGAGTTTAAGGCCCATCTTGTGAGAGTTTCACATCCCTGAAAGGATCTTTCTAGAGAACCAAGATCTTAGCGTGGAAAGATATCTTCAGAGCAGGAAGATTCCCAGAGATAATAGGTCAGTCAAGAACGAAGCAGGTATTTAGAAATCAATCTCAGAACCCAATACCTGGCTCAAGTTTTTTGGAGAAAAAGTGGATCAAATATTCAGAGAGTGAGAATGGCTCCAGTAAAACTAGAGTGATGGCAAGGAGTTCTTAGGTACAGGACTAAAAGTAGAGAAATCCCTCTGGCAATCTCAACTTTTTTTTTTCCCCCCCAACAAGAAAAACTCTTGACTCAGCAGCCAGCTGAACTTAGTATGTTGCTCCTCTGATGCAATTCCAGAAACCACTTCAGGGCATGAAATGCAAGGCTTCGCTTCAGGGTATGCAAAGTAGGTTGGCTGTGCCAGCCAAAAATTACTGTTACATGTGTTGGGTTGTGGATTTTGGAGTTCAAAGGCAAGGGGAAGCAGGGGGATCCAGTTTGGAATAGTTTTCTAGTTGTCAGAAGCAATGATAGCATTGCACACAGTTGCACAAAAACCTTACTCATGAATACAAGATGACCAGAAACAAATAAACAGCTACTATTCAAAACGTTCAGTTTTATTAGTTGCCTGAATGACTAGGGTAAAAAAGACGAATATATAGGAAAACACTGTTTCCTCTTTGAATAACATCACAAGCTGAAATTGCAGCTCTTGCTTCTATCAGTTTTTCATTTACTTTCCTATATGCACTTGCATACCAGAATCATTACAGTAATTAAGTCACCTAAAAAAATAAAAATATTTTACCTTTCCTGAAACAGATTCTCCATCATAGAAGAGAAAATGCTTTTCTACTTTACCATCTTCTGTTTTGATTTCTGCTGTTTTTCGTGTTTCAGCATCATTAAGAATAACATCAATCTCACAAGGAGGAGCAAAAAAGCCTCCAAGAAAACTCTGGAATAAAAAGAATTAGACACGTTACTACACAGTGGACACTCCATTTTAAATGTGGTATTTACTTGCAAGCTGTACACTATATATTGGGAAAAAACATTTGTGCTCCCATGAAGTTACAAAGCCATTATGCATTAAGAGACCCAAGAAACAGCAATGACAAAAGGCAGTTGTTCATCTAGCAAATAACTGAAATCAGGTCAGTAACAAGCAGTGACAGCTCTTACAAAATATAATGTTCGTAAAAAAAAGTACACAGCGTAATTACCATTATTATTACTACACTAAATACTAACAAATATTTAAAACATTACTGTTGCAAATACAACTTTGGTTTCTGTTACTGTAAAGTTTCCAATCATTGACTTCACTTTAAAGAAGTTAATCATTTTTTAAAAGATTTTTTTTTTAAGTGTCATTTAACAAACTTATCCCATCTGGTTTAGGATTTGAGATATGCCATAAAAAATACATATTGCTTTATACCCACTACAACTTACTGCATAAACTGCAGTATCAAGGATGATCAGAAGTAAGAGGAATAACAGAGCAAAGCAGAGTGAAAAGAAACAACAACAGGGGATACAGTATAAGGCCTAAAGCATCCCCCTGGTTGGCGAAGGGGAACAGGGACTTTTATTTGCTGCTTCTTCCTAACCCCCATAGTTCTCTTAGCAAATGAAGAAAGCACCAGCAGGTTCAAGAGGCAGTGGTTCTTCACGTAATCTATGCTAGCTACACAACTCTGCCATCAGACAGAGTGGATGTTAGAAGTTTACCCATAGTTCTGCTCCAGGCATCAATCCATTATGAGCATTAGATGTTTGTCCTCAACTTACAACAGCATTCCCTAGGCATGAACTTTTGACCAGCACCAAACACAAGAAACTAGGAGAGATCATTCTTTGACGGTGCACAAATATTTTTTACAAGAAACTGGAAAACATGTTAGCAGCCCTTTGGGAACCTCAACAAGATTAGCAAAAAAGCCCACATTTTCTCCTAAGAATTAGGCACTAATCTGCTTTGATGTACTGAAGCAGACAACACTTCACTAATTCAGAGCAACCTTTTTTTTTTTTTTAAGAAATTACACTGTGTTCTTTACAAGAGCATCCAATTCAACTAGATAGAACAGTCATTCTCACTTCACCAATTTAATCTCAAAAATTGAGTAAGAACCCATTCAAGACATTCTGGGGGCCTGAAGTTCGAAATGTAACATTTATAACAAAGTCTAGAAGAAAGTTTGATCTCAATGCTGCTGCCTAGCAGTAGGACCACTGAGTGATTTTTTGCTTACCCATACAAGTCAAGCAAAGACATGGTGCAATTCTGAGCTATAAAAGAGCGATTCACACAAGGCTAAACAAACTTTGTATTTGTTCAGATAGCAAGCAGCCCTAGTTCAATCCACAGAGATGTATATAGCTAACTGAAACCTAGTCATAGCTACTTCACAGTCTCACAGGAAAGAAGCAGATGACCAACAAGGTGGTCAAACTAAGACCGAATGGTCCTCCAAGTCTCTGTCAAGCACTTATTCGCATTAATTACTGAAATAAGAAATAAAACCTTTTTTTTTTTAATGACTGCACACTAGAACCATTCTTGACTTTTGGATGCTGGGGAAGGGGGAGAGAAAAAGAAGAAAGTTTCAACAAGAATTTGAAATCTTTAGATAATCTGAAACTGTTACACAGATTACTTTTGGGCATGACCTTTTTTTTTTTTCTCAGAAATTTTATATTTGAATGTCCTCCAGATTAGCCTTATACTTCCCCCCCCAAGTAAACAAGGAAGCACATTACCTTTAAGTAAACATTATACAAGATGGACTCACAGTGCCTTCCAAACTATGAAGCTGTACCATGATTTAAAGCAGTCAGCCGAACTAACATTGGTAACACATCGCTTCTCAAGACACTGCGTATGAATATTTCAAATGTACCCCTTAGAGATTACCCATGATCTCATCCAGAGAGGACAAGAACATATGGAATAAAGAAATCAACAGCTGGTATCTCCTCCAGTTGCTATCGAGGATACTGCTGCAGGGAAACTATGCAAAACAAGAAGTATTTTAAGAAGCCATCATATGGCTTATTATGTTACAGCTTAAGACAATGAAGACAGAGAATTAAGGTTTTCCGAAGCTGGCCAAACGCTAGGCTATGTTCTTGATTTCATGCAAAAGACAGACGCTGAAGATTTTGCTACACCAGCACTGAAAATCCATCTGCATTCAGTCCTTATGCGTTATAGCTGTACTAAAGGACTTGTAGGACTCCCAGCAGCTGATAAATGGTGCAGAAATCCCAGCCTCACCTTCACACTGAGCCCTAAAAAGCTTCTGCATGTCCAACAGAAATAGAGACAGGTTAAGGAATCCCCACTTCAGAAACCTAAAGTGCATTGATCAACTTGATTCTTTAAAATATGTATTTTTTTAAACCAACACATCCCAGCACACCAAGCACTTTGCCTAAGCCGAGCCTGCTAAGCACAAAGCGGCCCCTCTTTCACCAGCCCTGAAGGATTACTACCAACCGCTGTCATTTTAAGCGCTGCTTTATGGGACTGCTGAAAGATTTACTTGTGTTTCCAGGACTATCGCACCCACTTTCCCCAAAGCCTCTCCGACAGCAGCTGTGTAGGAAAAACGAAAGCCGAGTCTCAGGACTAAATTCCGTGTTGGCGAGGACGAAGGGGAAGCAGGGGAATGTCCCAAGCCTTAATCCATAAATGATATTAAAAACACCCCAAAACAGTTGTTTTTCACCCCCTCGCCCCAGCGCTGTTTTGCCAGCTCTCGCCGGAGCTCATCCCGCACAGCAGCAGCTCCCGCCGCCGCCTCCCTCCCTCCTTCACTCCTCGGGTCCACCCTACCCGCCCGCGGCCGCCGCCAGGCCCAGGCGCAGCTCGGGGCGAGGCGGGCAGCGGGGAACAGCGCGGCCGCCCTGACGCAGGGCGGTGAGGAGAGGGGAGGGGAGGGGGCGGCCAGGCCGGCGGCGGTGGGGAGGGAAGGGGAGTCACCGGGCGCTCCGCGGCCGGGCCGTGGGGGCGAGGAGAGAGACAACCGGAGGGCAAACCGCGCCCGGCGGGGCGGTTCTCCTCACGCACAACCCGGAGCCACAGGTGGGGAAGGAGGAAAGAAGGGAGGCACCGCCCGGCCCGGCCCGGCCCAGGTCGCCGCCACTACCACCGCCACTACCACCTCAGGCGCGGTGTGGCCGTTGGTGGGTAACGGCCCGTTAACGGTCGCCCCCTCCCGCGTCCCCCGCACTCACCATGGTGCGTACCCCTCCGCGGCCGACTCCCGCCCCGCGCGCCACCAGCACCAGCGGCCCCGGCCCGCGCCCCTGTCATGTGACCTTACGGCCCGCCACGCCACGCCCCCCCCGCCGCACGTGACCGCCCCCCCACCGCCTTCCCGCCGACCGCTCCGCTCCGGGCCCCCCCTCGAGGGGGGGGCGGGGGGGACGGACAGGCTCGAGGCTGTGTCGGCGCATGCGCGGCGCGGCGGTAGGGCGCCGCCTAGCGGCCGGGTGGCGGCAGCGCGGGAAGAGGGGGATGTGTCTCTGACAGGAAAGAACGGTCGTGGTCTGCCGAAACCGTTTTTGCAAGATTTTGTGCTGGTTTTTTTTAGGGAAAGACGAGCAAGGAGGCGCGAGGCAGCCGCTCGGGCGGGTTTTACCTGTTTAGCTGAGTGTTGTAAAAGTGCAGGCGGCTCCCGCCATGCAGAGGTTTTTAACGTATTAATTTATTACCAAATTATAAATATATTATTTAATTTATTAATTTATGAAAGGTTATTAATTTATTTCCCCCGGAGCACGATAACATTCCCACAGAAACCCGTTTTCTCCGTGATTGGGATGGCTGCCCCAGCCGCTAAAAGAAAAGAGCAAGTTCAGACCGAACAAAGATTATTTTTTTTTTTTTTTTAGTGAGTGAAAACAATAAAGACCTTAAGGCAAAGTTTTTATTGATTGGCAGTTGGTTTAAAACCACTCGTAGCCATCACATCAGGCCGGGCACTGGCAAAGGGGCGAGGGAGGCCACCGCCATCGGGAGGAGGCCAACATCTCCAGCCCTACAGGAGAAAATCCTCCTCCGTTAGCTTCTGCTTCAGCTTCCCACCTCGCGGGCCCGCTAGGAAGACGGGCAGCTTCGCCTCGGAGAAGCCATCGCCGTCACCGAGCCCTGACCCAGAGGCTGGCTCCATTTCCACCACAACGTCGGACCCAGAGCCGGACTCCTCATCCGAGAGTGGGAATATGTCGCCCAGCTCCTGGTATCTCTTTATCCTGAAATGCAGAGCGGCAGCTAGTTTATTCCAAATTTATTACTTTGTTATCTCTTAAGTGAACATGCCAAAGCCTCACGTTCCCATGGGTGAGCCAGGACAGGACCATCGAGATGGGAATACTGGACAATTTTGGGTGCCAGCACCAATGAGAAACATGCATTACATGAACTTACAGTGATGGGTCTGCCATAGGAGGGAGGATCCTGTTGGCTCCGCCAGTGGGCATGTAAAACCAGGGCCCCTTCTCTTCAATGCAGTTAGTGGACCAGGCATCAGGTCGGCACCTCACTCTCTTGTATCTTGCCTTCTGCATCGGAGCACCTGATCGAATCAGCCTTGCATTATTCACCAGGACCAGGACGTTATTCAGCAGGACCTATTAACTTTATGAGCACCTAGTAAAGCTTAAAGGAGCGGAAGAAAGTAATTTGTGTGGCCCTAATTGCTCAAGTGCCAAAAAGTAAATTAACCCCACAGACTGTTTTTTAAATGGTGACTGGTATCCCTAAGCGACATCCCTGCTATTAGAGATGTCAGGTGCACCTCATACACAGCACCGGGAAGTCCACGGGAATTAGCAATGGAAACCCCATGGGAAACCACCGCCTCACACTGTCGAAGGCCCATGCCCAGCTCAGGGCACAGCACGTCCCCAGGGGAACCACAGGCTTGGCCACCTTCAGCTCTCCCTGAAGCTGGTGGAGGTATCTCAAGATTTCCGGGGGACAAGCCACCCCAGCGGAGAGCTGGCTCCTGTGCCCTGCCTTTCTCTGTTGGCTCCAGCGAGGGTCAGGGCTGACCCCACTTCAGCGTTGCCCGTCTCAGCTCAGCACCTTTGAGTTTGATGGGATGACTTCTGGCAGGGAGGCTGGAAACTCAAGGTATGCCAAGAGCCACCTGCCGCGGGAGCAGATTTGGGGATTACGTATATTCTCAGAGTGCATAGAGTAGAGATGATTCAGGCGTCTCCTAGACACGGCCCAGGGTTACATAAACCCACAGTTTCAGTTCTGGTGCTGCCTTGGTGCCTGATTGGGGCTGTCGCTGAAAAGCGAGTCTTCAAAAAATACCAAAAGGAGAAAATAACAATTGCAAAGTAATGATAAAACCAGCAGCATTTCATCCTTCCTTTTGGTCTCATCTAATTAATTTGTTCTGAAGCCTCCTGGCGCATTCTCCCCCTGTTGGCACTTTATCTACTTTTCCTCAGTTTCTTGGGACTATCTTTCTGTAATTACACTTCTCTATTGCCCTATATATTTCCATAATGTAGTAGGTGACTTTCAGCTACCTCCTACACTCCTCTGTAAGAGAAAAAAGATCTCATGGGTATCATTTCCTGCTTCTTTTACAGCGTATGCCTTTTTCGTACTTATTTTCTTCTCTTAGCGTATTATTAAGAAGGTTTTAAATAATAACAGTGGCAATAAAATAAACAACTGCAGCTGAATAATTTGCAAATAAACAACGCACAAAAAGCAGGCCATAATCTCTCAAAAATCAGCCTCTGAGTGGTATATACATAATGAAAGCCTATCACTATCACAGCCCTGGTTTGGGGAGAAATTATACTCTACATGCTTGAAAAGTGCTTTTCCCTTACAAGAAACAAATCCACAGGGTACGTGTTCATCATGAATCAACATTTCCTTTTAGTTGTTCTAGTGCTGCGTGTTGCAATATTGTACCGAATAAACCGTTTTAATTTCCTCATACTTACAACTAGTTTCTTTTCCTGCCCCCCCAAGAAAGTAGACCGTAGTAGTTATGACATGGGAACTGTTACATGCTCTGTCTGTAACTACATAACTGAATAACGGTACATAACTGGACCACTTTGAAAGGGCCAGTTAAAAAAGAATATATTGAAATATATGTATTGAAAATATAGCCATATACAGCAACTTATTTTATGAAGTCTTTTTCTCATAGGGGGTGGGAAAGGGACACAAAAATGCTCCACTAGCAAAAAGCACCATTTCTTGCCAGTGCCCCTCCAGAAAATGAAATGTTAGCAAAACAGGTTTTCTGAGTAGATCTTATTACCCCTAGAAGAAGGTTAGTCTGAAAAATTTGGAGGCTGCCTACTTGGCCTACACTACATAGCCCAGAAAGAGGATTACCGAGAGAACAACCGCACCGTTTTACCTTGTGCTGTGTATCCCACAAAGAGGATTAAACAAATAGCCAGGAAAATCCTCCCGTTACATCTGATAAGAAGCTGCATTTTGGCCAGCGTCCCCCTGCTTGCCACCAGCCTTCACCACGGCTTCACACTTCAGAAATAAGACGGCGCGAGCAGATCAACTTTTAGAAAAGGTTTCCAAAACCTCAAACCCAACCCATAACCTGCGTCACTGCTTCCTGATTGACGGAAGTGAGACATCTACAGAAAAGTCCAGTGCTCTGGCCTCCCGGCCTTCATCACGCCAAAAAAAAAAATCGCCGTGGCCTTCGTCTCCAGTTTTGCCCATGGAGAAAAGCAAACCCAGGACCAACCAGCCCGACAGAAGGCATGTGCTGCTGGCAGCTTGTGGTCCAGGCGTGCATCCCGCTCAGTGCCTGCCCGATGGTCAGAGGGCTCTGGGGCATTCGCTGTTTCCTCCAGAAAGGAAAAGTAACAATTCGTGTCCCCCAACTTTCAGCCAGCTGGGTTTTGGCGTCAGCACCGGCACTAATTTTCCCTGCCTCAAGCCCATGTCAGTCCACTGGGAGGGTTAGGAGCAGCCTGTTTGCAGTTGGTGCAAGTTTCACCGACTGGGAAATAATCTTTTCCCACAAAAGTAAATTATTATCTGAGGAATCTGAGACCAATTTTTTTTTTTTTTTTTGAAAGCAGAATCTTGGATATTCACAGTAGAAGTGAAAAAATGGAAAAAATTTAGAGAGTAGATCCTGGTAGAAACGTGTCATCCCCTTTCTGAAAGGGCACAACAGATTTTCTCGGCCCCAACAGCTGATCTGGGGCAGCCGGGCAATCGCTGCACAGTGCAAGCACCCCAGGGAGCGTGGCAAAGGGTTTGGACAGCATGTGGCTCCAGGAGAAGCTCTGCTGGGAAAGCCATGAAAGCCCTTATATAGATATATGGAAGCTGCCTTTCAGCTAATTCATACCTTTTGCTTGCCTTTTGGTTGGGATTAAAGCAGGCTTAAGTTCACTTAAGAATAAATTACATACAACAAGGTTATCTAAGTGGTGGGGGTTTTTCTTAGTCATACCATTAGCTGCAGGATTAACTGGGGCACCGATGTGTGGGCCTAATGTGCTGCCAGCACCTTCAACGATGCAGCTGATAGTGTAAGTTGTCTGTGGTAAATCTATTTTTACATGGTGGAAAGTCCGCGGAGGCCCTGGTGGGGCTCTGGGCTGAGCAGTGACTTTCCCTGGGGCACAGCGCTCCACCAAAACCCCACGAGCAGCAGAGGGGACTGCTCCAGCAGCTCTTCTCTCTGGGCTGGGATTTACCACTGGACCGAGCAGCTGAGCTGTGCATCCGGCATCAATGCAATTTGTTATGAACCACCGCACGTGGGTTTTTTTCCGGCATGGGAAAAAGAGGAGACTCAAACCAAGCAGGTGCGGAAGGACTCACATGAGTGGTTATTCCTACCAGCCTCTTTTCTACTTTGTATTTTTAGCATCAACTCTTTTTTCTTTTTTTTTTTTTTTTAAGGTGGTGCTCAGCATCAATAGGAAGCCAGGCAAACGCGTGCGGGGAGGTGATCAGCCTCCACCCACTGCAGGCTGCAATAACACCTCATTTTTCACTGATCATAGGCACATGCCGACCCCTTCCACACCCCTCCAGTGTGTGTGCAAACAACTCCCCCTGTGGGAAAGCACCCCTCCGCTGGCTATTTCTGCCCTTCCCATCAGCCAGGGGCTTTTTCCACCCCAGCACTGGAAGCCCCCTGGGATGCCAGCAGGGCAGTGCCCACCAGCAGGCATCCTGCAGGAGTGGGGGGAGCTGTGGGGGTAGGTGGGAGCTGCAAAACCCCCATAGCTGGAAAGGGATCTCACAGAGCCAAGTTATCTGTCTCATACCATCAGCCGATGGCGGAACTTGTAGCGCTGGCAGTTTTGCCACATGGTTTTGTTATTTTCTTCTGTGTCAGCGGCATGCCTCAGGAAATGAGACTGCTCTACAATTAGTAACCATGGGAAGACCAAAGCAAATTTTCCACTCTCCTGTCTCACATACACCTGCGTAATGGGGGCCAGAAACCCACAGGGAGCTTCAGCCTGTGCCCATCTCCTGTCCTGCTGTGCTCCGCCAGTGCCTGCACCCCACCATGCTTGGCAAGCAACAAGCTTTCCACCTTCCAGAGAACGTGGAAGTGATACTGGAGACCTGGATCTGAGGCAATCTGGGATATGCAAGTCTTAAGAGTAAAGCATGCCCTTTGTGGAGTGTCATGGGATGCCCAAGGAAGGCTGTGTGATTATTTACCTCTCTGTAAGCCACTCAGGACATAAAATGCAAATAATCAGCAGAAATAAAAAATGCCATCTTGAGCTAGAGACCACAAGTTGCAGAAAGTTAACACACTTTTTTTAAACAGAAAACAGCACACGAGCCATACTATATTGGAACCCTGAAACGTGCCATTGCATGACTATCAGAGTTTAAGAGATAGAGGGGTTTTTTAAGTCAAATATTTTAAATCGTCAGGTCAGCCACCTCAAATCTACCTCCTGTAAACTGCAAGGAAGGTTCATAGGATAACATTCCTCTTGCATACATCCTGCGTAGGTTGGAAGACTAAATGCCCCAACAGAATAAGCCTATAAAAAAAAAAGAAAATAAATGAGGAGCAGATACAGGAGAACACAGCTTGTGCCTTGAGGTCAGAGAGAGCCAAGCCATCGTTTGTACCGACACATTGGCAATGTCCCCATCCATGCTCTCCTCCTGGCTATGTTTTTGCATAAATGTTTCCCACCCATCGCTTGCTCTCCTGGAGCATTTCTTACAACTACCGCACTGAAGCGCTGCCATTATTTTCAAATCACCTGCAAAGCAGATTAAGAGCTTTGCATTTTTCTAAGGCATTAATTTGGGGACCGGGGGGCAGGTGGAGGGAGGGGGCTGCCTCAGCACTGTGCGCCCAGCCCCTCATCCAGACACCTGTGACTCTTCACTATGTGCCGGAAATATCTGGGAGTAGCCCCTAAGCTATAATAACCACTTCAAAATCTAATGATGAACTGCTCATAACTCTCAGGGCTGTTTTATCTCCCAATGGGTTTCAGGAGTGATGAGTAATTTGGTAACATCACTAAATGGGGACTGCACCGCGGGAGTGCCCGGTACGAAGACACCCATCCTGCTATCGAAGGCAGGGGATTTAGGGCAAAAAATATTCCCAGCAGGCCCATTTCAGTAACCTGGAAGGGTTTTAGTAACACATGAGGGTGTTTTAGCCAATCCTTTGGCCAATCCCTGCCCTGCTCTAGCCCAGTTAAATGCTGCAGCTCGGTCTGGAGGAATGGTCCAGAGGAGCAGTCCAATATAGCTGCATTGGGCCACTCTCTCTGCTACTTTTCCTTGCCCAGCAGCACAGGTTTGCTTTGCAGCCCATATTTTTGACAAGCAGCCAGCCAGCGGATAGGCTCCCATGGGTGCACAGGCACCCACAGTTCCTACATTTATCAGTGGTGCGTGCAGATGAGATGATATTGATCCAGACCGGGGGTATCCTGATAAGGAGGTTTCTCATTCATTACTGCTTGGAAATCAGATAAATCCGAACTGCTGCAGGGCCACTCTGCTCTCAGGGTCAGGTTTTTCCCTACCCCGGCTGGTGGGATCTTGGTCCTGTCTTCGGGGGTGGGGGGGGGGCAGGCTGATTACTGCACCCCTCAAATGCTTCTCCCCAGTGGAGCTGCAAAGGCGGCAGCTGGCTGGAGCAGCCAGGGTCCCAAAGCGCTGAGCCCTGCCTGCGATGCTCAGCTCTTTATTTGCTCCTCTGGGAAATTGGAAATAGGTATTTTGTATAGATCACCGCTCTGGGCAGCAGCCAGTACAGAAAAGACTACATCAGTTACAAGCAGAGCTGGGAAAGAGGGTAAAGAGAGAATGGTGGCACCAGATGAGAAAAAACTGAGCAAAGCGGAAGGGGAGAATGTCTGAATGGCAGCTGGGTTGAACACAAGGAGCAGTTTTTTGCTCTCCTGAGACCCCACCTGGAGTCCCACCTGGACCATCTGGCTCTGGGGCCCCCAGCGTAAGAAGGACTTGGACCTGCTGGAGGGGCTTCAGAGAAGGGCCACAAAGATGGTCAGGGGGCTGAAGCACCTCTTCTATGAGGACAGGCTGAGAGAGTTGGGGCTGTTCAGCTTGGAGAAAGCTCCAGGGAGATCTCACTGCAGCCTTCCAGTACCTAAAGCGTGCCTACAGGAAAGATGGGGAGGGACTCTTTATCAGGGAGTGGAGCGATAGGATGAGGAGTAATGGTTTTAAACTGAAAGAGTGGAGATTTAGATTAGATATTAGGAAGAAATTATTTACTGTGAGTGCTGAGGTACTGGCACAGGTTGCCCAGAGAAGCTGTAGATGCCCCATCCCAGGAGGTGTTCAAGGCCAGGTTGGATGGAGTTTGGAGCAACCTGGTCTAGTGGAAGGTGTCCCTGCCCATGGCAGGGAGGTTGGAACTAGATGATCTTCAAGGTCCCCTCCAACCTAAACCATTCTATGATTCTATGATCTTGTTCTTTGGGAAGGCAGAACGGGTTTCTTCCCCAACACTCGCTGCCAAGGTGGAACGGGATCTGTTGGACCTGGACATCCAACAGGCCCTGAGCATGTTGATCTGTCTCAGAGATAACCCACAAGCTGCCCTGTTAAACGCCCCAAAATCACCCTGACTCCCCTCAGCAGCAAGCCCCCCTCCGGGCAGGCAGAACAGCTAGATTTAAGGATGCTTTCTGCCACCAGCTCATGTTCAACCAACCAACCTTTGGGGACTGAAAGCAAAAATATATCCTTCCTCAAAATAGCAAAGAGCTGGCAACCCAGGGAAGGAGGGTTGGGTCGACCTGGGGGGATTTCTAAATCCAGCCCTGAGCAAAGATGAATTCTTAACCTGTGTCACATCTGCGCTCAGCACCTGGCCCGTGTTCGCCTGTGCACCTGGAGCATTGTGACATGCACAGCAGGACAGTGTGTGGCATCCCTCAGCCTCTCGTGCTGCTGCCTCTTGCCTCCGAGGGCAGTATCAGGACCTGGCCTGCGAAGATAAGATTCAGATCTTTCAAGAAATCATTAACACTCATGTGCATTGCACAGAAATTAGACGTTCGTTGCCATCTAGATCAGACAGAAGAGCAACTCCTTGTTTTTTCCCATGATGAAGGTCAACAAGTGCCCAGGGAGACATCTTTGCTGGAAAGCCACAGCTGCGTCAAGATCGAATACAGCCACTGACTGACGGGAAGCTGTCAACGGCCTTTCTCCATCAGCGATCTTCCCTCTGCCAAAAACATTAACCCAGCAATGGGCCTGTTCTTCAGGAGACAAAAACCCAAAGAATTAACTAGGGAGAGAATTATGGTGGGACAAAGATGTTTTAAAAGCAAAGCCTGGTGCCTTTTTCCTCCGCTGCTTCTCTGGGAGTGTCTTTTCATTACAAACCAGTTGGCGTTGCCACATATGTAGCTGGTTCGAGTTCAGTTACCTGGGTATTGGACACAGCTATTTTTCCATAAGATAGTTTCTCCAGCACAGGACAACCCCACACGAGTGAGCTGCTCAGCAGCTTTTAGATGCTTTTTATCAACCCTGGGCTTTTCTCCCATAGATCCACCCCAAGCAGCTCACCTTGCCTCTACTCCCTGCGTGAGCATGAACCTGTTTCTAAGCACAAGCACCAGCAGTGCCACATAAAAACTTCACACCGTGTGTGGGGAGAAAGGGCATCAGTAAATTTGGGAAGATGAAAAGGAATGGGAAGCTCGGACACTCCTGTGGACATCTCCCTGTGAACCAGATCCACTGATCCCATCCCATGTGTAAACCAGATCTTCAGGCCCCAATTAGCCAACCCTTTACCTACAGTTGTAGCTTTGTCAACTTCACTGAGTTGTTGGGGAAAGAGGTGAAATTACATTTAGAGTAGAAGAAAACAGGTTTTCTGTATTTCCTATCAACCAAAGGAGCTAGGTGGTTTTTAGCTAGTTTTAAGCATGTTTGTTTTAGTAGAAATATGCTTTTGTTTTGAAATGTGACAGTCAGAAGAGGAAAAACAAGGAAAGGCGTGAAAAGCAGGCCTGCCACAGGACCCTCTCCCCAGCGGGATTGGCACATCCCGGCCCACTGAGCCCCTTTTGAAGGATCTGCTCCATGCTCTTGGGGTGGATGCTGCTGCAGCACGAAGCAGCACACTCTACACGGCGCTCTCTCGGGTTCAGAAACAGCCTGCAGTGCTGACGAAGCTGCTCTGCCCTTGGCAGCACAGAGGATTTCAAGATGAGCACATCCCTTTAGAAAACATAATTTGCATTAATTAGGAAAAAAAGCATTTTTTTGCCTTTTCCTACTTAAAAGAGACAGGCTCTATAATAGCTCTATTTTTTCATCTCTTCTAGTGCAGAAGACAAGTCAGACAGGGGTCAACCAGCAGGGAAAGCCGAAGCCTGGGGCAGGATTCATCTCATCTAAACTTCCCAGCAAAGAGTGCAGCAGGGAGGCCAGGACGGGCTGACCAGGAAGGTAAGACTCACAAGATCCTTGCACTCACAATACCTTGTGCCTTTACGGTGTAGAGAGTGAAGTATGTCTGTCTACAAACCCTGTGTAACACCAGCAGCTTGGTGCCATAAAACATTAGGGCAAAGCACATGGAGAAGTTAAAAAAAAAAAAGTATTTAAGAGTTATTTGCCAAAAGTTCCAGATGTGGACAGGCAGGATGGATAGCAATGTGTGACACTCATCAGCCCTAGGTGTCTACACGCAAGTGGTGTTCAGAGTAAACTTGGCTGGCAGGAGGTTATGTTGTTCTTTATTGTCCCCTCACCTGCAGCCCACATGCTGGCAGTCAGATCCAGCATCACCATTTTCATCTCCAGGGTGTCACTACCTCTGTTATTTAAAAAGTCCTGGCTTTCTGGTGGAAGGAGGCTCTGGGCTCCCCTGATTGCATCCTTTTGTGGGCTGCTGTGAAACTTCTCTGGTGTTTGCTGAACCCACTGGCTACCCAGAGATGGGCTCCAGGAGAGCAGGAAGAATTTCAGGGCCAATACTCTGAGCGGTTTGAGAACCCATCTGGGAACCACTTGCTCTTGCTCCCCTCCAAGACAGTTAGCATACAGGAAATCATCTTGTTAATTCCTTTTTTTTTTTTTTTGCCCCACACATTTGACCTGTGGATCTCAGAGCAGCTCTCTGACGCAAGTGCTGGTACTCTTCTTACAGCATTCAGTGACTAACACCAGCTCACTCCATCACATGCCCATCACTATCTTTCACTCAATCACTCATCCAATTCGTCTTTGTTTCAGCAGAAAATTGCATTAAAAACATCAAGGAATTAAATCCTTGCATCCTTGTCTGATGCCAACTAGTAAGTCTCCTTAATGGCAACAATAAGCATGTAAAAAGACTTTCAGTACTTTGTGCATACCAAATGCCAAAACCTCAAGCACTAAACTTTTAAAACATTGCTAAAAACACCTGAATTATGTCTCTGGCGTTAAGGGACCACATTGTTATTAGTCACTTCTCTCTAAACAAACACTCGATACCACATTTTCTGTTCTGAAGGCAAGTAACGTGTTTGCAAAAGGTGCTGTCTTTAGTATCCCATCTGCCCAAGAATCTCTCTGGCACATTGTCCAGATCTTCAGCTATAAAGACACAATTGTACAATGGTTTTGGAAAAAACGCAGCTAGGCAAATAGTCCTCATCAGGAAACCACTGGCTGTTCATATGCCTACTCCTGACAAGGAGGAGCTAGAAACCACCAGCCAAACTGCAAAATTAAAAAGGCAGGCACTTTGGATGGAGTTCCTGGGAAGTTATGTAAAAGCAGTTTTCAAACCAAATTTAAAATCTGCATTAGTCATTTGTGGCGAGCTCTGAAGTAGCCAAAGATGTTGCAACTGAAGAGGAAAGAAAGTTGACAAATGCTTCTCACCACAAATTTACACACTTGATTTTAACATAACAGTCTTTAGTTCTGTAACTTCAAGACTATAGAAGGGTTGGTCTTGTGAGCTGCCAGTTTAAGTCCTCCTTCGCAGGGCTACTTCTGGGCGTTTTGTAATGAAAAGTTCCACAGAAAACATCTAGGTAACACTGACTAGCTCAGTCTTTTAAAAGCAACACACGAGTAAAGCTCATGGTCCCTCTCTCAGTGCTGAGTGAAAGGAAAATACCAGACAAAACCAAGACGCGTAAAATCATACGTTAACAAGATCAGCCTTGTTTCTCGTTGTCTGATGTCAAGCTTAATCAGGCTCCTGCAAGATTTCCGGACGTGGAAGCGCAGCAGCAATCACACACAGCACCAGTGCTGCACTGATACATGGAGGCTTCTCCATTTTGCAGATAAGAGAATGAAACCAACTCCCTCACCAGGACCACGCGAGCCTGTGCCAGGGCAGGACCAAAACTCCCAACAATGAGCTTTCAGGCAGGCCAACAGAGCAAACCAGCCCAGACACCTTTTGCTTTTGCCATACCGAGGCAGCAACCACCACTGCTGCCCTTGCAACACAAGGGACCCGCTTTCCTGCTGCGAAGGGGAAGTGAGGGCTCGCTTCTGCCTGCTTCCCCCCATGCTTCAGCTGGCTTAAGAGGGGAAAATGGCAAAGGACATGGCTGTCACCTGCTGATGCTCTCCTCCACTCTGGTCCCTTCCTGATTGACCCATTTTATAACACATACCTTGTCTCTAGCCAGCGTGAGAATTAAGAGCATTTCAATTAAAATCAATACTGCGTTCTTAATCAAACCAAATTAATTCTTGTATTATGCACTATTTGAAGAAGTACACTGAAGTACAGCCTCTGTGTTCACGACATCTCACACTCGATACGAATTCTGTACAAACATGGGCTTCTTGTAAACCTCGCTGCTTTATGCTGGCTAAGGAGAAAAAAACTAGTAGAACAACAAAAAGGAGGTTTCAGTTGCAAGATTTTTTTGCCGTACAAAAAGGAACAGAAATGCAGGTTAAACACAGTTCACAGGATCCTAATCTTTGAAATAAACGCCTGACCTCACAAATACTTTACAGTTAAAACTCAACATTCCTGAAGGGAGCTTTGCTGCCTAATCCAACAGGCTTCCCCCCCCCCCCCCCCCCTTTTTTTTTTTTAACTAAATACACAATCTTACTTAAGTTCATTCTCTCAAATCATGGAACAAATAGGAATTATTCAAAAGGTTTCCTTAAAAAGATATGCCTTAAAAGAACCACAATGCAGCGTGTTGTGCTGAGCATCTGGCACTATATAGTCTCCAGTAATAAAATATACTTAACTGGTGGCAGTCTTGAACGTTTACTATAAGATGAAGAATTGGCATCATTGGTTTCTGTAACTCCATGTGCATTCATATGAAATGTATTTACATTGTACTGCACAGTATTTAAGAAGAGCTGCAAAGCTGAAGCGTTCTGGGATATCTTCAGAGCAGAGAGGTCTCCAAACCACAGCCCCAACCACACAGCTGTGCTGAAAAAGCTCCAGTCCCTCCTATTTCCGGGCCTTCTTAACCACGGACCCACTCCTACCTGTCTGCTGAGCTCTCACTAGGATTTCGGTGAATTCAGGGTGTTCCTCTGCCCACGATGGCTCATTAAAAGCGACATGTAGCCCCTTGCTTCATTCCGCTTTGCCTACCCTGCACATAACTTTCAACACTCGCTTCAGACCAGTATTTGAAAGATATGACAGGATTATTCTATTTGTAAAGAAGAAAGTAATTTTATATACTGGTTTAGCCCACAATCTATCCTTCCCTAAATTACAAGTAACCTAAGTTTGATGAGCCAATCCTTGCTTTAAAAAAATTGCTCAAAGGCCCTCATAGGTGGAATAATAAAGAATATGGGAAGGGGAGGTGGGAAATCACCTTCTTCTACTCAAATATGAAGCTAAACATTAGTAGAAAAAATTAACTTTCAAATTATGAGTTCATGGTAAAAGTGCACACTAGCTTTAATTGAAATAATAGAAAAAAATAAAGCACAGTGCAGCCCACTGAGAACTGTTTCACTGAGAAACTATGGGCCGCCCTACCTTCAGGCCACAGAAAAACTGAATTAAAGATCAGACAGCAGAGCAGAAACTCCTAAAGGCTGACTAGACAGTTATTTAGTAAGACAGAAACAACACACACACACGTGCGCACACTCTCTCCCTTAGTATATATGTATGCAGGTCTAGTTTTGAGTTTTGCTGCCTCTCATTTCCAGGACCCATTTGTCGCCCTATTTGTTTGCGGTTAGAAGCCTTCTGCAGAGAATTCCGCAAGCTAGAGATTTTTACCACACGTTTAAGATGTACCTGCTTTCTTGCTTGTGCATGCTTTCCCCTCACACCCTCCAGGCTAACGTCATTTTTTCCCCCCTCGTTTTCCGGAATAATCCGGTTTGACTATTTTCCTTCAATGCCCTCTATTACTGTAAACATCTTCCCATGAATTTGACAGCGATAAGACTGCTGGTGCACAGAGTGGGACACTACTGTGCACCCCATCACCTTGTCACTTCACTTTCCCCATATCTCCTGGCATCTCTGACCATGATTTCACTATACAGCTGGACAATGTGCTCAGCCTATATTTTATCCAAAACAGGTCCTGGTTCATAATCCTCCTATGGACACCAGAAATACAAAGACAACACCTTGGGTGAGAAATGCAGCCTGGTCTTTCATAAAGAGTAAAGAGGTGGCTAAATTAGAACAAGGCAAAGGTAATAGGTTGTGTAAGACCAGGAACATTGCCAGATCAGCAGGTCCTTTAAGAGAATTGGGACAGTTTTGATAGAGAAGTCAGTGATTGATGGCACACGGGCAGATTTTGAATAGTGCGTCAGCAGCACTGGGGTCTAGAGCAACTTAAGAGAGGTCCCTACTAGCAGTTCCTGTTAAGACAGCCCTTGGGCTCCCTGACCAACACAAGGCAAGAAGCCTTCTGTGGCATCCCAGGCCTTTAAGCTGTATTCAGCAACTGTCTAGAGCACCAGAGTACAGCACCTCTACCCTGTGAATTCTCTACAGGGTGTTAAGAGCAGGGTATCTCTTCCCACACAAGTGAGAAAGTTTGCTGCTTTCTTGCTCTTGGTTCTGGCACTTCAGTTGTGCACATGTTATTACCAAAGACGCTCACATAGAAACACTTTCACAACTATTTATTTTGGCCAATGTTGTAATGTATATTGTACCTTAGACACAAGGAAACAGAATTCTAAGGACTCTGAGAAAACATTTTGCCAAGCTAGTCCATTTATTGAGCCTCTATCAACTAGGTATTGATTAACAGGGAAAAACAGAAAACACTGAGCAATATACAAAATAAATATTGAAAATAACAAAGTTCCCTTCATACAGATAAAGTTTTCTGGGGACAAAAGTTAGAAGAGAAAATATATTCTAGTTGGAAGAACGTGCCTTGGGTTTCTTAGAAATATTTTCCTAGAGAAACAGATTCTCTTAGAAGAAAATTTTCATACAGCACTACATTTAGAAACTGAACTGTACGCCAAAGAGAAAAACTGTAAAGGAGAAAAGGTTTATATTTACATACAGGACAAACAATATAATGCATTAGTTGGACATTCACTTTACATTTAAAGTTTATACCATTAGTGTGGGTGAGCTACTGAACTGGAGAGCTCCGAGTTTCTCACAAAGGTACACTAGTACAGGCTGTAGTTGGACTGCCGAACTGTAGACACCTTAGTTCTATCAACCAGTACGGAAGCTGTCTGACAGCGCTGGTTTTGACAGATATCATTTTAATAGTGCACATTTCCTTCAAGGCAAGTATTTATATGAACGGACACAGCTTTGCTCTTAGCCTCTCCATTCTTGTTGGAAGAAGACCCACCATCTCCTTACTGAGTTCTAGTTCAGTTTCAACAGCACGGACAGCATCTGGGTACTTCTCACAATAGTCTACCAGAAATGTGTAATATTCCAATGATGTCTGCATATTTTCCAGTTGCTTTTTGCTATCTGAAGTAATAAGCTTACCATACAGTCGTGCAATATGAAATTTAGCCACCATTGCAGGGCGAAGAACATCTTCCTCGAGCTGTTCAGGAAACACCCTATCTGGGTTCCTCAAAGAATCCAAAAAGAGTTCATAATATTTGATCGCTAACTGAGCCAGAGAATTAATTTTTTTAATTGTGTGGGAGTCTAGCTCCTCTAACCTGTTACCAATAGCTATCTTTAAATCCATCATCTCGTAATAGGTGTCAGCTAGTTCAAACTGAAGCTGCCTACTAATCAACAGATAGTACTGAGGATTCAAGTCTACATATATAGACTCCAGCATGTCTAGTCTACGCTTGTGCATTTTGCAACGTCTCTCATAGTCTTCTTCAAAGAAAGCAAGTACCTTAAACAAAGCACTGTGATCCTGAACAATTTCAATGTGGTCAGTAACATAACCATCAACCTGAAAAAACTCTTTTGCTTCCAGAACATAGTTCTGACCAACTAGGAAGATTTCTCTGGCTTCTTGAAAATCTAAAGGATATACACTGCTCACTTTCTCTTCCATGGCTAAGACAGAGTCACATATATCACTTGTCCCAAAAAGGACAGCTTTTTTCCTGCCCTTCTCTTTTTCATCCTCTTCTTTTTTCCTTTGGGCTTTAAGTTCCAATTGTCTGTCTGGATCCAGCTCTCCTATGTTATCCTGAAATGACAAAGCATACTAATTAAAAATGCACGTGGCTTACAAAGAGTGACTGACTTACACTGAATCATTTTATTTATGAATTACCTTTGAAATACAAACTAGTTGGCAACAAGACAGAAGAGAAGACACGTTGGCAGATTAGACCTTATATTCACCAAAGAAATCATGTAAATTACAATCTTGATTCTGTAAAAACATAAGGCTAAGACAATTTAGTCTCCCTGTGTGACAATATAGTCAAAATAATACATGTAAAGCCCAAAGGTCCTCCTTCTGCAAAGCATTTCAGCAAATGCTGTTTTAAACATTGGAATGACTGGTTAAATGAATGAAATGAAGGCCTGAATGAATCAAAGGCTTGAATGAATGAGAAAATCAGCATACAAAACTGTTGCATATTAAGATGTTCTTACTAGCAGTTAAATAAGGAATAATCTGCCAAATCAAGAAAGCAAGAAAATACAGCAGAGAGGAGGGAAATTCATGGAGTGTGCTGTACAAGCAGTGCACTGATCACGCTACAGAGCTGATCTCCTATCTGTACTTATTTCTAAGGGCTGCATTAAAGTCAAAGCATACTATGAAACAGCTGCTACATTGCAAGCATTTATTATATTATTCATTGAGCAACAGTTTATAATTTGCTACCAACTATTAATTGATTCCTGTTACACACATCAAAATAGACTTTGTTTGTTTTTAAACAATGATAGCTACAGAACAGAATTTTAGTTACCTCAAGTAATTTCCGAGCGCTTTGCAGGAGATTCAGGCAATACTTAATCCAGCACCTTGCAATTTCAGCTTTTCTCTGTCGAAGGTCCTGTTGGTCTTGCTCCATTTCATCTATTGAATGGACATAAACACATAAAAATATTAAGTGAAGTCAAGCACTCCAGCAAGAACATCAAATGTTACATACAAAGAACAAGTTACTTGTATTTAATTTTTCCTTGGTTTTAGACAGAAACATCCTTCTCCATGTTAGTTTATATAATTCTTCTGTGAACTGTCACTCTGGTAGAAAAATCATACAGATTAACATGGCTCTGTCGTGCATTAATTCTTCCAAAAAAATAGATCATAATGTATGTTTAAAAAGACCTTTGATCACGGAGGTGTTTTACTGGAAAAAAGATTTTCATGTCTCTGTAACAGGAGAAAGAAATCAGGACAGTTTGTTTTCTAAGATTCAGCTGGCCTGCCCAGTAATTGTTTTTGGGGACGATCAGGGCATTTGTATTGCGATGGGCCTCAGACTTGCTACCAAAAAAGGGAACAAAAGGAGGGGAAACTTTCCTTGGTTAGTCTACCTGGTACCGATATAAGTTTTATTAGCACAGCAACTTCTGTATTTTGCTCCCCACAGGTACAAGTAGCAGCACTGCTGATGTCGCAAGATAATGTTTTCAGAAACCAAATGGATTTCAAAGACAATTCATTTCCCAGTCTCTAGGCAGAAGGCGAGTCAGCTGAACAATGAGGGGACACCAGCATTCCTATTCACCAAATAAAAAGCTAACTTCAGACTCAGATCCACTGTGTTCATTATCTTTCAATAGAGCCAATCAAGTAGTTCTTATTAAGGAAGTGAGAACTGTTGCTAATCTAAGAAAAGGCACCTTTACTAAATATCTCTGTTTATATTCTGATTAACATGATAAAATGAATGTGCTTCAGAGTGGCCAATGCTGACTGTGTATTAGTCCTTCTGCAAGTTAGAACTTTCTGCAAAATGATCTCCAAGTCCACAGCCCAGCTCTCTGTACAATGAAAAGGAAGGGAAAATAGGATAAACATTTACTCCATTGAAACAAACACAAATATCACTACTCCCATTGGTGTAGGAGGAAGTCAAGACAGAAGAAGTTAGTTGACTTGACCAAAAGTCACATGAGAAATCTATGCAGTACAATTAATATCAGGACTCTTATCTACCACTTCCAGTCTTGCACCTGAATTTGAGACAGTAACTGACTGTATGTTTCTACACACCTACTGAAAAAATAACCACATTTTTTGGCCTAAGTATCATATTAATGAACTCTGACAACTGTGATACGGAAGCCTGTAAACACTGATTCAGACCTACTGCATATTTTGTAATATACTGATTTCAGCATAACTTGACTCTTGCAGGCCTGTTTCCCTGAAACTGAAAAGCTTTCGGACATCAGCCTCAAAATATTTAAATAGCAACAAAGGCAACTGCATAGAGTTCTATATTTTTTGAGCTAAGAGAAATACTACAAGCAATTAATTTAATGTACTGTCAGTGAAGTTCAATTAAGTAAAACTCAGTTGTGTCTACTCAGGTTATATTTTAACCTGAAATAACAACATCAGTGGATTAAAGAGCTTGTGTTCGAAACAGCTCAAACCATTAAAAGTTAACCAATATATTCACCATTCAATGTCAGAGTTATGAACTCACACAGGGGCTACCCTGAGTACTTGCACACTCTCTACGAGTTAAAGCTTGATTGATTTGAAGCTTTCTGTTGCCAAGACACCGAATGTAAAAGCCTGCGCTGTTGATAAGCAAAGACTAAGCCTAAGACAGATGATTTATGTTGAGCACTGACACTATCACGTAGCCACAGGCCCTTAAAATTGTGGTCAGTTCTCTAAAATCTTTATTGATCTTTGCGCTGAACCGCAAAGTTGTTCCTTTGCATCAACACCCAAAACAACGAGGAGGGGAGCTACAACTCCAAAAATAGCTGTTAATGAGGCTGCAGCATCCAGCAACAAAAGACAATACAAGTAACTTCTGGATTTGGGGGTTTTAAAAGCTGCATTTTCCCCTCCCTCTTTTAAAACTATTCCCAGGAAGCATCTGGCTTGGTTCATTCAATCATTGCCCTCACAGAGAAGCAAAGGTAAGCAGCATTTTAAACACATGTACAAGGACAAATGTGTGAACAGAGACATTGCCACTATTGTAATGGATATGGTTTTAAATTTCACTTTTATTCTGGTATGCTTTCTGAAACACCAGCAAGAAGCACCTGAATTTTTCCTCACAGGGTTTATTCATAGCCAGTCTTAAACTGTAGTAGCAGCTCTTCAGAAACATTCCACTTCACCGGCTTAAATTTTGTACATGCTGCTAAACTTCACTTCTAACATTACCTATCAATGATGCTTAATTCACAGTATTTTATTCAAAACTTTTGTATGAACTTACTGTCTTCAGCAGATGGCACTTGTCCAGCTTGGCTAAAGATGACACTGGCTGCTGCTAAACAGTGGCGGGCCTCCATAAAGCATTGCTGAGAGAAACAGAAGTGGCAGCATTTATCACTGGTATAAGCAGCCCAAGCACTGCTCTCAGCTTAGCTAAACCCTTCGCCTCAAACAGTACAGACACATGAACACGAGGGAAACAATAGAACTGAGAGGCTCTGGAGCATATTCCCCTGGCCACTGGAAGAAAAGACACAATTTTTCCACATCTACTACTGAATAAAGTATTTTCTAACCAACCATCTTCTCTCTACCACAGCCACAATAGCAAGCCTTGCTTTTGATATCGGATACATACATTGTGAACATTTTCACTGTTCTCATCTATGCTACTATCGCTTCCTTGTGGTAACGGAAATGATGTCTTGTGGTAAAGATTGTATCACAGTGCGTTAGTCAGAGTGAGCTGGACAGACAACACAATATTATGAGTCAGATTTAGGTTCCTTTACTCATATTTGGCAGTGTGTTGCTTAATGATTAGTGCTATCAATGCATCAAAAAGGCGTGGCAATTACAAGTTACTACTGAAATTAGCATTAACTGACTTAGGTACAGCAGAAGTCTTAAGCATCAGAAAAGTGTATCCGAAGAGTCTGGAATATAGAAATTCCTAAATAAAACTGAAGCGTTTCCTAACACAGTGGATTATTTAGAGTCAACACAGATGTGTGGAAGCTAACAGTGACCATCTTACATATTCACTTTAATGTTCACACAGGCTCAAACAAGTCTTAAGCACATGCTAAGGTTCAAAAGACAATCATTTACAGAAAACATACATGTGCAATACCGTGGCCCTCAGATGTTTTTGGTTTTAAACTCTTTATTATAAGAGAACAATGTAATTATAAGAAACAACTTAATTTTAAGTGATTATAACCTTAAAGTGTTACTTATGAGCATTGTGTCACATCACTGCTGATACTTCATAAACTACAGAGCTTCTTATGTCTACACCCCTGCTCATTTTTCTCATTGCCATCACAACACCACAGGAAAGCCACTATGTCCTCTTCAGAAAAACCTAACAGATGTTTAATATCTGAAGACAACTCATGATCTTATAGGAGGACATTTTTAATTCGACACAGAGCCCTGTCTCAAGCAGCTGTTTAAACAATCGTCTTACTTGATAGTTCTATCTATGACATAATTACAGCAGAAAAACATTAAGTATATTACCTTAGAGAGATAGTACTGTGACAAAGTAGCAGCATTGAGCGCCCATTCTACTGGATGGTAGCCACAATACTCAAGCTGTCGTTTAAGGGTAGTATGGCAATACTGAGCAGCCTTCTCAATCATGTCCAGGTGTTGGTAGACTTGTGCCAAATAATACAGAGTATGTGTATAGGCTTTTTCAAATCTGGAAAAAACAACAGTCTCTTTAGATGTCCTTTTTTTTTCCCCTCCCTAAATACACCCTCAGAAATTATAAAAGTAATAACAATCTAGGTATGTGACTACAAACCCACCTTTTGGATCTTTCTTGGTCTGTGATTTTTTCTTCTTCTGCCATGAAATGTTCACTGGGATCCAGGGGAGGATTTCCATCCTGGCAAGAGTACATCATATATTCAGTCAACTACATTTCTCTTACTTTGTAATATAGTGCTCCCTCTTCTGACTGCAGATGATTTACCAGTTTTCAATCCCATATTCAACAAAATTTCATATAATTCAACTACACCTATCTCAATGTCACATCTCTGGAGCAATTCCACAAAACTCATGAGATTTGGAGGATGAAAGCTGCAATTCCACACAGAATTACAAGGTTTTCAGCTTGTATAAGACTTCTGCTTACAGACTTTAGAGTAATGTATGCTGCCTGCACCAGAAATACTCAACCTGGATTCTGCAGGACTACAACTGGGTACTACAACTGGATGTCTTTATTTTGTACAATAACATCATGGTTTTTAAAGCATCAATTTAATACTAAGCGTGCCTTAAAGTGCAAAGTATTTGTTTGCCCAGCTGTGCTAATCAGTAACAAGAAAACATCCTGCAGGAAGTACTGCAAAGAACATTATGTGCAGAGAGTGCTCAGCAGACCTGCTGTAAAGACTTACCACTGTGAAATGACTCCCTGTATTCACAAGCTGGTAAGACTATTTACTCAAATATATGAATAAGAAAACAGGCAACGTCTTTGAAGGATGAAGCTGCTAAACATTGATATAAGGCATGCCCTACATGCAAGTTACTAATGAACTACTTCATTTAAAAGTGCTTTTTTGTTTTTTAAACCATGAATTCTGTCAGAATCATTATACAGAGACAGATCCTGTGACACGTACAAAATAGCTTATTTTCCTTGATCAAGAATGGAAAGTAAGATATTGCTGTGCACACAGAAGTAACTCTGATTTTAAACTTACTTTTGCACATGCTGAGACATTAATTTCTGAGATGAATACAGAACGGTGACAGCTACACATCTTTCAGCAGTGCTCTGTTCAACCTTGCCTTAAAACAACTGTCAATAAAGTTAGCCAGCATAACTGGCAAGCCCAGCAGATTAACATGGTTTATGGCAAAGTTTTATTAGTCTGTGCTTATCTAATTTCCTTTGGAATTGTGAGTAAGTTCAGATGCCAATTCTAAAACACTGCAAATGAAGGTGGCTTTCTAAAGGTGGCTTTTTTTCATTAGACAGTGCATCCTGAAGGATGGTCAACATATCTGCTAGCAACACAGCCCAGTTTAGTATGCAACTTTCCTAGCTCTTTCCTAACCCCATTTATTTTTTAGCCCAAGAGAAAGTAAGGCAACAAATAAAAAGCAGTACAGAGAAATACTTTTCATAAGATAATACAGACTCAGGCAGGAACAGGAGCATAGGTAGAGAATGTATTCGCTTTAAGAAAACATAATTCTTATGTTAGTATTTCTTCTTATTAAAAAATCCTGAAGAGATTTGTTTGTTTTTAATGGAAATGTTTCATTCATCTTCAAAGATGGACAAAGGGTCTGAAACAGGTAGGGACAAATAAATAAGAGCGTTTAACCTACCAGAGGTGTAGATTTTTATGTAATCTTTTAATCTTTAGGGTTTTCTTTTTATACCTCATTATTTTCCAAGATGCGGATTTAAAACCCTCCATCTTGGTTTCTGTAGAGGTACAAAAGCTTACAACCTTACAAAGGCTCCCAAACCTTCCAACAAGATTTGCTGTGTATTCTGGCAAGACTATGACCTGGTATTTCCGATGTTAACAAAGAAAGCAATTGAAATGATACAGTAAGCAAGACCCTTGTCTCCTTCCTACATCTACATATTTATCTTCTGATGTCAAGCCTTATGCCTTTAATCATCCCAAGGAAGAGCTCTGCAACTCACTTCTTCCAGGTGGACTTCATTAGCCCAAGCTCCTGCTCATACAGTTGAGCACCCTCAGATTTTCACTGTATTGCATTGAACAATCAAACAGCTTTCCTAACAGCAAGATGTTGCTACAATAACTAATTATGTTTTGAAAAGAATTTAAAAATAGATATGAACTCAAAGCATTCAGGAGCAGAAAGTAAAAGGATCTTTTAACTCTACCAAAATATTTTTTGCTTGCAATTGCCTTGGTTTTTCATCTTTAGGGAGAAAAAACCCAACCCCACCAAATTTGTAAGTTAACTAGACGCAGTTAGTAAATGTGGGAATATAAGTGAAGATTGGCCAGGAGGATTGTAAACACACCAAGTGACTGGCAGCTGGGGTGTAGGAAAACACATATATCATACTAATCATTGTTTAGTCTTGTACATTTGACAAGTAGAACATCTGTGTTTAGATAACATAAGCCTATGATAGACTTAGAGGCACCCTATCAAACCTGCCTGAGTTTCCTGCCTTGCTGTGGGAAAGATCAAAGCACAGTGGTAAACTACACATGCACAAATCCCTAATATATAGGTGAAAACAGCAGGTTTGGTCATCCTCGATCACAGACCGAGCTCCACAGTGCCTGCGTCCCCCACTTGTGTGCCCAGATGCTGCTGCTGATCTCCCAGTTGGCAAGATAACGAAAATTAAATTAGTCTTTGCATTTCATCTGTGGTTTGTGGTTGTTCTCACACAGTAAACAACTAAATCCATCAGTCCAGGAAAATGCCTCTGTCATCAACAGTTTACCAAAGATTCCCAGAGAGGAAGGCTTCCTGATAGCCAACTAATGGGGAATGTTAAGAAAAGTATATTCACAATTTTATAATTTGTGAATGATGAATGTTGGCATGGTTGTATAAATCCTAAAGATCAAACCCCACTGCAAGGAACTCAAGTCCTCTTTATAAACCATAAAGCAGTTAGACAAGCTCCCCCATGCCCTCTGGTTTTGGGGTTGGTTTTTTTTTTTTGTTCATTCTTTGCAGATTATGTCACACAGTTTAGTATTTTCACAGAAACATGACACAAGTCCAATAAAGTTACCACAAGAACAGCCTTTTGCTGCAGTTCATTTAGAAAAAAATAACTCTTTAGGCATAACTATGTTTGACTATATAATACCCTGAAATATGAGTGGCAAATAAAAAAAATGTTGGGCAAAGAATGTGACAAGCGATCTGATGTGGGCTTACTGACAGTCATGTATGTATACTCTAGTCAGGCAGCAAAGCCCCAGGAGGAGCTAACAAAAAGTAACCATTTCAGAAAACCCCACAGTGAAAATGTAAAGTGTTTGGAAGTGTTTTTTAATCCACTGAAATAGATGGTAGTACCAGTTCAATTTCACAATCACTAGAGCAACTGCCAGAATCTTTTAGAGGCAATGTGGAAGCTAACAATATCATACCTTGCTGGGTATAAATATCAAAGTTGAACATTAGGAAGAAATTAGACAGAGGGTCTGTAAAGAGATGTAGTATCTCTAGTTAGACCAACCGATCCAGAGGGCAGAAAATAAACAGACAAGCTTTTCAGCACAAAAAAACCCTGCTCCTTTAAGGCCACAAATGTTTTTAGCTCACTCACGAACTGTCCCTGAGGCAAGTCATCGTAGGAACAGCTTTGCAAAAAGCTTAAAAATAGCACAAGGGAGTCTCTGTTGATACACAGAAGAATCCACAACTCAAACAGTTGTTTAATATGCATGAGAGGTTTAGCTGTTTATAAGATTGTCCCCTTGGATATGGAACTAAACTACTTGCCTCAACAAAATACTGTGCACAGTCAGAGCAAACCATGCAAATATTAGTTTTGTTTCCTTTTCCCACTGAAAGTAATGGATTGACATTTTACAGTAGTTCCAGTCTTAATTAAAAGCCAAATCCTACCTGGCTTAAACTTTGGATTATCAATTCAAAGAGCTTTCAAAAAGGACCATAATTTTTGAGCAAAATTATTTTCCTGAACAAGTCCTTTTTGAAATTAGCAAGCGATCCTCTAGTTTGCCTCCTTCCTACGTTAGCAATACAAATCGTATCACTTTCAAAAAGCACCACAGCAGCCAGCATAAAGTGCAGAAACTCAAGTTCCATCGTACTTTTTTTTTTTTTAAAGATTACTAAAATTGTAAGTGGCACACGAAAGTAAAACCTGCCGCAATATCCATAAGCACAGTACCTCTTTCATGTATTGATTATACAAGGCTTCTGCAGATTCCAAGTAAGTTTGCGCAGTTTTAATTTCATCCCTTAAAGACCACAGGATACCTAGATTATTCTAAAGGTAAACAGAAAAACATATTAGTTAATTTCTCATTATATTCTATTTATATTACACATTTTTTCCAAACATTTTATCAGTCTTCATCCTTATATATATGTGTTATAATACAACAGAAAGCAAAAAAAAGGAAAACTTGTGCCCACCCATTTTATTATTATTTAACATATTGTAATATTTATATATTATTATTATTTAATTTTATTATTATTTATTATTATTTAACAGGAGGGTTCTCACACAGCGGCAAACACATACAAAAGTCACCTCACAAACTAACTTTCTGTGTTTACTCTGCTAAATAAGGACTGGTCTGTTCAAATAATGAGCTTTTTCCATACAGTATCTTCTGCATCTGATTCATGGAGCTTTTATATCATATAGAAATATCATTAAAAGAATCAAGGAATTAGAAATTTGTCATCATGACTGTAGAAAAATTTAACAGGAAAAAGATATGCTTGGAATGAATGCTTGTATATTTTCAACAATGAATATATAGATGAAAAGAACCATTAAGATGCAAAAGCTACAAAATTACAGCAATGTACATAGTAACATTACTGCATCTGTGAACCCACCTTTTACAAAAAGTGCCTCTAAATTTTATTAATAAGATGGAAGCATTACTAACAGTCTCTGTCTGATGTGCTCATTTAATTCCTAAGCAATGTTATTACAAAATCCAACAGAGCTAAAAAAAACCCCTTCAAAAGAGTTAGAATGTGTAGTTGTGTGCCAGCCCTGTGTCCCTTTCCATTCCATTTATTTTATTATTTTTATACGAAAGCACCACATAGCATGATGTTTATGAACAGAAATACTTTGCCCACGGCTGAGCAATGGAATGGACCAAATTTTATTAGACAGAAACTGATGTACATTGTTATGCAGAAGCTCAGAAATTAGAAGTAGGGCTACAGAAACAGGCCCAGCAGGAAAAAGGAATGCTCCTTCTTTCAAAATAGAAGTCGGTGCCACGACAACATACTCTGTACGTCCTAGAATGTGGAGAAGTAGGGCCACTGTTGACAATTACTGCTTTTGTATCAGAAATGTTTTTAATTTAATACTCAAGCCTTTTACAGCCCTTGGGACAGAAAACTGAGCTCATTTACCATCACTGCTCTCAGCTGCATGCCTGATGATAGTGCCAGACAAGAGTGGACCTGTTTACTGTTGGACCACAGGACCTCACATGCATAACAGAAACTTAATCCTGCTGTTTCCTAAAGGCCCCAAAACAGGAAAATCCATGCAAACGTTTGTCCAACAGAGAGAAGTACTGTTTTCCAGCACACCCATTCAAAAGCACAGTGGAATCCCTGGCCCTCAGCCACAAAAGCAACAACTCCCCAGCAACACACACTGGGAAGATGTTATCTCATTTTGACCGGCTTCTCAAGCAATCTCCAATCTTATAATGGGTAACAGATTTGTAGCGGTGTACCCAAACCATCAGGCTGAAGGAAAACAAGCAGGTATAACCTCACGAATTCCAGACAACTCAATTAGTTTAACCAAAGTAAGACAAGTCACTGTTTAACTAGCGCATTTCCACGTGAACACACAATTCCTTGACAGTTTTTTTTTTCCTCTTTTCCACGTTTGGCAAGGAAGTACTACTGAGCCTTTTCTAATCAGAGCAGCCATTTTTGACAGACACATCTAAATAATGGCTCTATTTAATTTAAAGTCTAGAGATAGATATCTAACTGTACACCAGCTGCCATCATGGAGCGGTTAGGCAAATGCCTTTTTGTGAATCTTCACATGGTGAGAACTAGTTTTGTTAACAGTATTACTTTCTTCAGAATAAAGAGGTAAATATTATTACTTCTAGCCCTACAAAACTGTATTTACCCATCTGGAATGAATATAATAGATAAAGAGATAACAGGAAAGGCTGAAAAGCAAGCAAGCAAGCAACAACTTTTGAGAACAATTTACCTTTTCAGGATGCTGCATAAATAAAAACATCTCCCAACTTTACTTTGACAACAAATGACAGTTAAGGAATCACAAATAAGTTCTGGACATACTAAGGTCTTCTAGTAATTTATTCTTGCTCAGTTCTGTCTCCGTATATGCTGAAGTGCCTTGTCAACACCCAGTTTCTGAGGAGAACACACTGTTCGATGCTCTGCAGGCCCGGAGGCATCAGCAGCGAGCCTGAACGAGAGCAGCATCCCTCCGCAGCCCTCGCCTGTGGATTATTTCTTTGAGCATGAAATAACCGCCAGCAGCCCTGATGTTTATTACACTAAACAAGCCGTGCCCATCAGGGGATCAACGCACCACGGATCTCCCTTGCCCTATGTGCAGAGACCACGCAGCACGGCCCGCAGACCCAGCACCCCCCACCGCCTCACGCCACCCAAAGGCACCGCGGCCTCCCCGGGCCCCTCAAGGCCGCCGGGGCAGCCCACACCGCAGCCGCCCCAGCCCACCTGGGCCTGTATGTAGAGGGAGACGCAATCTGGAGAGAGGCGGTGGGGCTCCAGGAGCTGCGTGCAGCGCTGCAGGTGCTCCTCGCCGGCCGACAGCTCCTCGGTGTCCGTGTGGTTGACGCCCAGCTCGTACTCCAGCACGGCCCGCCGCACGGCCAGCAGCCGCGCCTCGTCGCCTTCCTCGGCGGCGCTCAGCAGCTGCTTGACCTCCTGCAGCAGCGCCCGGGCGCTGTACTTGGAGCGGTAAGGCTCGGTCTCCGGGTCCTTGCGGGATTCCACGGTAGAGAGCGTACGGGCGGTGCGGAACTTCTCGCACACCGCGGCCCACCCGCCGCTTGCCGCCGCCGCCATCTTCCCTCCTCCGCCGGCCGCCCCGCCGCACGCGAAGCCGCCGGCTGACGCGCCGCCGGCCAATCACCGCCGCGCTCCGGGGGGACCCCGCCCCCCTCCTCCCGCCCCGCCCCGCCCTCATGGCGGCCGCAGCGCTGTGGGGGCTCCGCTGGTGGCCTCCCACGCTCCCCTCTCCTGCTGTGATCGATTCTGACCGTTTTTCCCCCCCACAAACTCCGTGACGGGGTTGAGACCAAACAGTACCAACCATCAGACGGCGACAGGCAAGCAGGAGCACACCACCAGAGCCCCTGGGGCCATGGGATGCTCTCAAGGAAGGGTGCTGAGGGGGCTCGATCTCAAATTTTTCTGAGGAAAAATTTTTTTTAGTACCAGATTTTTTAATGCAAGGGCTGCTGAACGGGCACGGTGCGGTAACTGTCCGTGTTTGGAAGCACGTTGTTCCCCCACAGCGGTGAGTTTCCAGTGAAACACTCGCTCCTCGAGATGCGTGTGGTGTTTAGTTTAACGGTGGGAAAATGACAGCAGCTGGTTTGCCGGGCAAAAAGAAAGATCTTCCAAAAAAACCCAGTCGCTTCATCAATCCTCAAAGACAGGCTGCTTTATCAAGGAATAAAGACAAAGAGGAATGTCTAACAGGCTTTTACTTTTTGTTAAAAATCAGCGCAGTCCTGTATCTGTACCAGAAACTAATCAAGTGACTTGTTAAAATCCTGTCCCCGATTTCCGTTCTTAAACCAGTTGTTTCTCTTGAAGCCGCTGTCACCTTGCCTCCCGTTTCCAAACCTGGAGAACCCTCGTCCTGCCTCCTGGGGGTACTCTTCTAGCTCAGGCAACTCCTTTGCCACCGACAGTTGCCAGCGCCTGGTGTCCCTCCACTGTTCCTGAAACAAGACCAATGTAACGAGACTTTATGTGCCTGCAGGGGTGTATATCATTAAAAGCAACATTGAATGCAAAGGCATTTCCAGACAAATCCCACCCACGCCAAAATAAGTCAACAGATCCCTCTTGGGAGACAACTCATGGTCCCCTGACAAAGGATAAATGATCACAAAGGGACAAGAGGGAGTGAAGTCAACAGAAAACCGGTTAACTCTCAAATATGCTGGAGAGGTCAAAACCCAGAGCAGCCAAAAAATATAGGATTTTGTGTAATAAAAAAAGTCAGGTAATACAATGAGAACTGAAATGTCAGAGGCATGACAAGGTATTTTCTAATGACTGTGCTGTGCTCTTTCTAATGTCTCTGTTGTCTATGCAACGTCCTTCTTAAAACATAAACCTTATCCTCCCAAACCACCCTCCCTCTATAGTCAAGTGGCAATCACCAAATTTCACCAGGTTCCAAAGCCAATTCTGGCTACAAAAACATACCTGTATGTTACTCAGTTCATCAATAGGGATATCAAAGCACACCCCCTATAACAGGAAAAAAAAACAAACAAAGCAGGTGTTTGCTTTCCAAAGACATATCCAAGAACAGAGACACACAACTCCAGACAGGCAGCGCCTGCAACTGCTCATACGTGCTAAATGTAGAAACCAGAAATGGCAAAAAGCATGGTCTTTTGGGGGAAGATTTTTATAAACTGAAGAAAAAAGCAGTTAAAACACAAGAACTCAAACCAAAATGCAGATTAAAATGCTGTATGCTGACAGCAGCATTGCCTGCAATCAGCCTGTCTGTTTAAAAGCAAGACAGGCATCATCTGGCACTACAAGCTTGCCAAGAGCACGCTTGCACAGGAGACAAGCAGCAGAGACGTCAGGAGCCAGGCTGACAGTCAGGTGAATGCTGCACTGCTCAGGTCAGGCAGTCAGTCACTGCCCTACTCTACAGCTGCCTTTTCAATGCAGTGGTATACAGTGTTAGCAGGAGATTACAATGGAAAAACAGAAGTCACAACAACCACTCCCACTACATACATATTTCTGATGCTGCTCTTTTTTTTTTTTTTTTTTTTTAGGAGAAGATTCCTACGTTATCATTTAGGAGCAATGTCTCCATTCAAATAAGTGTCTTTTAAAACACTCAACTAGCTTCAATGCTTTTTTTTTTAATAGTGTATCCATAAACAGCAGTTTCAGGGGGGCTCATGATAGGTTATCATTTTCTGAGAAATGAGATTGAGTAGGGATAGTGAGGTATCAACATTTCTATACTGGTACTTCACAACTCCTACTTCAATCACTGCAAAAACTCGACATATGTGTACACACACACAGACACACACACACAACCCCCTCCTTCCCCAAGGTTGGGCCTTCTTACCGTCTTCCCCTTGAGGAAACGCATTGCTGATACTTTGGCATCTACTTCCTCACCAAGCTGTTCTTTTAGTCCTCGCCAGGCATAGCTCATAGTACGCATTTCTATTGAACACTTTAACACCATGGTCACAAAGCCCTTCAGGAAACAGAGAAAAACATTTACAAGACTAAACTTGGTTGGACAGCCTGTAACTCACTAACTAATGAACTACATGATAACTTGTTATTGTAATGTAGTATTTAATCCTATGAAATCAGCTTCCCCAAAGTGAAGCAACTAAAAGCTTCCTAAGAAGCTGAAGGCATCCATCTAACCTAGGATTGCCCATTGATATAAAGGCCAATAGTATTTCTGTATTTTAGCCAGACGCAGAGACACTTTCATTCAATACGTAAAGTTACCGCTAGAAAACGGGTGAAACACACCCCAAACTGATAGAAGCACAGTCCAGTCACATGCTATTTCCTAAATTGTGTTACCACGCAATGAACAAGGGACAAGTTCTCCCTAAATGCATCAGAAAAGTGAAGGGTTGTACTTTTCTTCTGTCAGGATCTCTTTGAAATCAGATAATCACACGCTAGACTAACTGGAAATATTACAGAGATGTAAAAGGTTCCCGAGAAGGGAAAACTACAATAGCACAAACCAACCTATTAACTTGTAAAATGTCATTAGTTAAACTCTCTTAAAACATCAAAATCTTCTGTCACTTAGATCTCTGGGGAAATTCTTTTAACTCTCATTACAAGAAAATTTACTAACTGATTTCAAGTGTCTCTGGTTTCCTGCAGAGTGATGGTAAGAGCTGATTTCAATTAAGGAACGAGCAACAAACCAGAAGCTGGGGATAACAGCTATTCCAAAACCCTACTGAAAAGCCTGAGAAGATGCCACACTTGGACTGGACGTAAGCCATTCATTTATCCATTCTTGTTAACTCAGGTATAACATTATTTACCGCAGTTGAGTTGAGTAAGGAGCGCTGCTGTATGTAAGATGCCCCAGAAATATGGGCTAGAGCTGCAGCCAGGGCAGCAACTGCCCCTTTTTCGTCTATGAGCTCTTGAGCAGATTTTCTGAAGTAGTCTATTGCAGAAGGAGGAATGGCCTCCAACAACCTACATGGTGACAACAAAAGTTTAAGAGATATGTAAAGTGCAGTCATGTTTAAGACACAGATTTCAGACAGCTTTCAAGATTAACGAATTATCTCTAAAAGCCTTGGCTATCATGTTCATGCTTTGCTACCACTTATTTAACTCAACACCTTCACGATGCTGAATACCCATCTTCTCTGTTAATTAAGCCAAGCCTCTTGAAAGATGTGTTCAAAACTGAGGATGTACAACGTGCATTTTTAAGGCCATACCCAAGAATCCACAAGAAAGTGTTGCCAGCAAACCCAAGAATGCCTTACTTTTACTTCACAAGGAGCAGAAGAAAACCACTACCATGCATGCCACTGCTGGGCTGGGGCAAGGCACTTCTTGCTCTCAGTGCAAGCTGATTAAATTGGTTATTTCTGGGAGAGGCAGTGAAAACAAGCTGGGAAACAGAACAGCTACTTCTCTAACACTGTTTTTGGTAAACTAGCACTTCCCACCATTTTTTAGTATGCCATGAACCCAACATCATGCCCATGATTTCCTTTACACTGGCCAAATCCCTGCTAATTAAAATGACCTCTGTCAATGCAATATCCACCAATGGGGCAGCAAATGTAAACATAGCTGCATGGAATAAAAAACACAAACAATAAAACAATACAAAGAAATACAGGACAGGGCTACAAAACCCTCACTACTGCAGAGTAACTCCTCATTATGCTACATGTTGCTCTTTACACACTGCTACCGTATCATCTGAGCGAACAAAATCCATTTCCCCGCATGACAGTAATTCTCTGTTCTGCTATTGATTTCTGATGATATAAACAAATGGTGTTTTTTGCAAAAACTTAGAGAACGTTATGTTCTATGAAAAGGTCTATGTTCAAGCACGCAGAGGTTTAGTGATATTATCTTATGAAAACAAGTCAGTGCCTACATGTAGACCAGCTGATTTTTACAACATAGGCAAAGACATGCTCACAGGTCTGATCCCTTAAAGCTTTACATCAACAACATTGCTGTTGGTTAAGATCTCTAGACACCTTTTAAGAACAGGCAAATAAACTTACTTTTTGGCATCATTACTTGAAGCTTTAATAACATCTGTAGCAGAGGGAACACCTACACGCTTAAATGTAATCCCCTGAAATCAAGAAAACAAATTACGGTTAAAGGTATTTCAGCACTTTACAACTCAACCCTACCTAAGTCACATTACTGAGACCTCTAGTCACTTACAGCTTAGAACATCAACACAGTCTTTACTTAATTTAAGTTACTTCTAAAACTAGAATTAAGCTTTCCTTTAAGTTCATGCTTTTGTTAATCTGGAGCTACTTTACACCAATTTACATGCAGATTGTAATGAAAGGCACAGTCTCCTTCATGCATTCCTGTCACAGTCTGCCTGCTGACAGCAACAGAGTACTGCCAACATGGGGAAACTCATGAAACATTAGAACAGGTTGATACAAAACCATTTACAAATGCTAACCAAATATCAACATTTCAGACCTGCTGGACTATGGCACATGTGTCCCATACCGGACTCATAAGCAGCCCACGGTTACGAAGTCTAAGAGTGGCAGTGTCTTTTTAGGAGTTACTCAATTTCACTAAGCAGAGGTCTGAGGTACAACTCACTGCTTTGTGCTCAACTTGCTTCAGAAGATCTTCTTCTCTTCTCTGAAATAAACAAATGCAGATCCCGGTCCGGCCAGCTCGACCCGTACGTCCAGAACGATGGATGTAGGAATCAACATCCTTCAGAAATTCAGATTAACATGAGAAAACCTTATATCATTTAAACTGGTGACATTTATACATTGTAAGAGAGAGAAAATGCAAGCGAAGTTCTAATTCAGAAGCCTAAAATGTGGTCTATTATGTTTCTATACTCAAACTTCTAACTACACACAAACCATTTGGGTCTGCATATGCTACCCTGCCCAAGGTATGCTGCCTCAGGTTTAACAAACACTATTGTCAAAAGTTTTTTTTAAATAAAAAGCTTCACTAAAGTTTCAAAAGAAGAAAAAGGCAGCAGGAGTATTTTAGAACTGATGTGAAACTCAACGATGTTCAGAAGGGATTCAGAAATGCTGAAACAATGTCAAAAGCTATCTTATGATTTTCCAGAGTAACCAAAAACCATCACTTTTACTTTAATCAAAGCTCTAAATATAAAAGCTTAACTAGGAAATTCTAAGCCTGTATTTACAAAAAATCCACTTCATTTGTGAATCAGAACATAACTCTGGTGAAACGGAGAAATAACCCACTGTTCCGTCACAAAAAAAAATAAAAATTACAATTTCAGTTTCCCCTATTGACTTACTTTTGGCGGTGAACACTGTATAACAAGGTCAACCTCAGGAATATCCAAACCACGGGCAGCTACATTCGTTGCAATTAGAACTTCAAACACACCATTTCTAAAGCCTTTTAATGTAATTTCTCTCTGTTTCTGTGGAATGTCACCATGCAATGACTGGGCATCCTGTCAGTGAAAGAAACCATCAACAGGTCATTTAACAGGGGAGTCAAAGCTGCAGAATCTAAAGACCTTTAATTACAAAACCCCAAATATTGTGCAGAGCAACAGAAAGTAACTACACAGCTGATACCAAAGGAATATAAAGCATCCTGCTTTGTAGTTTGATCCTTCTCCGGGACAGTAATACTCATAAACAGTAGTTTAACCTAACATTATTATTTGTAGCATACCAACAGCAAACTGTACAATTTGCGGTCTGCCATGCCAAAAGGGCCCACCTTCAGCTTCAGAATCAACTTCGTTTAAGCAGCGCTTGTCAAGAGCTAGCAAGAGACTTTGCTCCCTTCCCTGGGAAGCCACCCAAAAACCCACAGAAGCTGAAGTGAGGTTTCCAGGGCATTCCCAAACCCTACAGGTGATCTGAACAACCTCCACTTTCAATAGGACAAGAAACAGATCAAGTGTTTGACAAGGAGAAAGGGGAGAGTCACAAGCTCAGAAGTCAAACGAGTAACATGCCAAAGCAGATCTTACTAGCATAAGAGAAAAATGTGTCACATGCTGACACAAGAACTAAGTAATTGGATTTACTGTGAAAGCAGCTGGGCCAACAGACAAAAATTGCTGCTGCAAGATTTTAATGTGGATGGTATACGACATTTATCAAATACTGGGCAAACCGTCTATTCCCACCACTGCTCTTTCTCTATAAATCAGTATTTAGTATCAAACAGGATTTTATCTGAAAAAAACCTTTCCCCATGCTCAAAAGACTGGTAATAATTCAAGCAAGCATACAAAATCTGTTCAATATATCACCCGTGTTCTGAACAAACTATTAAATGACCTTCCAAGGGCATCAAGATGTTCCATTCTACCATATTAGTTGGATTTTCCTGGATATTGACTGTTCAAAGAATAAATGCTATTAAGAGATGGGAATCCCAAAAGCACACTAATGTGAGGTGGAACATGCGCACTATACTAGCTCTTGCTTATTACCATTACTACTATATCCTGGTTATTTAGCTGCATATTTTCCATTGATCCTGTCCTGCTGGACTGTAAAGCCAAAGGAATAAATCCATAATCACACCCAAGAGGGTATTTTAACTGCAAAGCTCTTTTAGAAACAGCTTTCATAAGTCTTTAAACCACCCACAGAAACAACTTCATCCACAGAGTTGCAACCTCATTATTTATTTCAGGGCATTCCACCCCTGCATATCCGCAACTGCTGCTTCTCTGTTCAGACCCCAGTACCTGTTTGAGTGAAGCATTCATAGCCAGTTCATTCGCTTCCTTCTTGGTCTCACAAAAGACAATGGTCCGCCCGTGGCTGCCACTGTAGACTTGAATGATATCCCCAAGAACTCCTGCTCTCTGAGATGAGCGACACTGTATGGCCAAGTGCTGTTTGGGAAAAAAACATGATAAGCATCTATGTTAAATCTAAGCCGCGCACAGGACAGACAAAATGAATGCAGAAATAATTTATTTTTGTTTAAGCTTGCGAACTACTGCTCCCATATGAAAGCTTTGCTTAAAAAATGTGCATGTCAATCATGTGAAAGTCATTCCACACCTCCATTCGTAAGGTCAGTGCAGAACCCATTTCATCCAGGCCACATGCTCTCAGGACCTGCGCTGCTCTGCAGCAGAATCACTCACTTCCACAGTCGTGGCAGTCCTTTGAGTCTTCTTTCCAATCAGGTCAATTTGTTCATACTCATCTTTCATGTATTTTTTTGCTACATCATATACCCATCGTGGACAAGTTGCAGAAAACAGCAGTGTTTGGGGGTTGTTCTCAGAACCTGGAAGAAAACGCCACCGATTTCAGTCATCGCAACAGACTCTGAAACTTAAGAACTGATAAAAAAGCAACAGACTTGCTCTCAAATTGAGAGGTTTACATGTGCAGTAAGTCAGCTACAAGAAGAAAACTTAGAAGCAATGAAAACATTTTTAATACCCTTTAGACAGCAAAGGCAAAATTACAGTAATTTTTAACTGGACCAAACTGAATCCTTCAACCTGCCTGAGAATAAATGCAAGACGCATTTCTTGATCATCTGCTAAAAATGGTTTAGATTGTGCTCGAAGTCCTCCTGCATACCTGAAAGAACTCGTCTTAATCTTTCCTGATTCTTCCTTAATCTTTTCCTGACTAGCTGTCAACAGTACAGCTATGTGCAAAGGAAAAAGGCAAGCTAAAAAGGACACTCTGCAGACCAGGGGGAAGAATTATACAGGATAGATTACCCCAGGTAAGCACAGTTTAGCAAACAGTATCCTGAAAAAGTTTAACCTACCTTCATAGCTCAGCAAGATCAGACACAAAGAAACACACATTGCAAAAGAACGCTTATTATTCCCTACAATGTTTTCCAGTTATGAAGAAAACTTTTAAGATTGAATAATTATGACAACTCTTCCAAAACTTACACAGATTTCCTTTTTTTTAAATATTAACTGTACTTTTTGGCTGTCGGAACAAAGACCAACTATGCAGAAATGGAGAATGTAACCATCAAGTAAAAATGACAGTGGCTGCACTGGGTCAAACCTAAGATCCATGAAGCTCATGTACTCTCTCCAACAGTAGTCAAGGGTAGTTAATAAAGATGTGAACAAACTCTGCCACCAACCAGCTTTTTGTGGCTTCCAGAGCCAAAAGTAATAACCTGGCTTTTAGTAATCCTTGATACTTCTACTTCATCAAGTCACTTTTCAAAACTTTTGACGTTGGCACAATGTGGCAAGGCATTTCACACTGTTAAAATAACCTCCTCCTGCTCTGTATCTGCTACCCGGTGGCTTTGCTGAATGCCCACTACATCAGAAATGAGCGATTATTCCCTAGTTATCAATTCTCTGTGATGACAAGTGTACAGACACACCCTGACCCTAAGCCCATGCTCAGTCACATCTCTCAGGATGAAGAACACTAAGGCTTAGGGATTTGGGTTGGGTTTGTTGCTTTTTTGCCTTTTTTTCCCCTCCCACTCCTTCCAGAGATGACATTCCAGCCCTTCAGCTATCTGTCACCTTGTTTTGAACCTTTTCTGATTCTACCTTACCCTTTTCTCTGAGGTCCGATACTAGCATCACACAAAGGCTTCAAGTTGAGGGTACACCAGCAGTTTTCAAAGTAGCATAACTATGTTTTCTGCATTGTCCCCTATTCCTCTCCTGATGTCAGAATTTACCTTTTTTATAAGCAAATCCTAAGATTTCCTCCACTTGTTCAGCAAAGCCCATGTCTAACATGTGATCAACTTCATCCAAAACAACGTGCTTCACGCTGGAAAGTTCCAACTTGCTATTCTGAATGTGGTCTTTGATCCGTCCAGGAGTTCCCACTAGAATATCAATGCCACTTTTAAGGAGATCAACTGGAAGAAGAGACAGAAAAACAAGGACAGTGTCAGAATACTAGGAGACAACAAGGTAAAAAGTTACCAGTCCGCAGCAATACTTCTAATTTTAGAACCAAAAAGCTACTGCCCTTCAGTTTAATCTCTGAATAAAGCGCTATGTTCAGTCCAGGTAACAAAAAGTAAACTTAATGACGGTTCAAGTTGCTCTGTCAGGAATAGCAGCTAAACCACAAGCGAAGTTGCAGCAACATACACCAATTTCTAAGCAGCAATCAGCTGGCATTACTAGAAACCTCCAGACCTTTATTACAGAAAAACACTTCAGTTTTTCAGCTAAATTGTTTTTCACAGCTACCTCTGGAGACAGACAGAGACACACACACATACACAGTTCTCTCTTTTCCGTGAGCAGTCGTCTAGTCCCAGTATATGTCCACACAAAAAACACACAATAAAGAAGAAACCAAAAGGATTAGTCACTTCGCAGACCTACAACCATTCTTTTAAATAAAGATTCACTGGAACTAAAATAATTCAACCCAGGCTGTGTGCTTCCTTTGAAAGCAATGTCATGGTTCCTGACTGAAGTGAAACTGTGAAGGGGGAAAAAAGCCAGATTTGTTTGTGGAATGCATTTGGAGAAAGTCAGTTCCAGTCCAGTAGTAATTCCTTAGCGTTTACTTACTCTGCTCTTTATATGGAGTTCCTCCATAAAAACAAGCCACTGACAGTTTCCTGGTGAGATTCTTGAAGTCTTTGGCTACCTGAGTAGCCAGTTCCCTGGTTGGAACAAGAACCAGCACCTGGAGGGAGTGAAAAGAGACAGAAATGCAGCTGCACTTGGGAAAGGGTGCAAGGAGAAAAGGGTTTATTTCACATCAAACAGCTTGTGCTCCCATTCTTATTCTACACTTTTTGCAGCAGTGCCCACAGCTCCCCACCATCCCAACAATATTTCCTGCCACCTGGAGCCTGCACAACACAGCCTCATAGCCAGCAAGAGGAAACAAGGCAAAGCATTACAAGATAACTAAGATGTAGAACAGCAATATTTTTTTTTCTGAAGTTAATACCAGATAAAATAGACACTTCGGTAATATTACCAAGGACAATGAAGGTGCAGTTCAGTATTAAAGGATAGGAACAGTCACTCAACAATTTGGAGGTATAAGATCTTAAAAGATACATAGCAGAACACACTCTAACCATATATCCTCCTTCCCCACCTACCTGCCTCCCTCCAGTATCTATCCTTCCCCCCTCCATTTTCTTTAAGAATGAAACAATAAAACAAAGAGCTGAATTCTTCTCTAGAAATCTCTCAATAGGATTTTAAAACTTACATTGCATTTAAAGTTAATAAAATAGAAGGATGAAGTAGGCAACAAATCTGCAGACTATAACAGTTTTTCAGTCTAATGATAAATATATACACTTCATTTGCATGGGAGTATGGTATCTGATCACAGGTAATGGTTACCAATCCCACCTCATGCTGAAGTAGAAGTGCAAACACCACTTGCATCCATTGATTCTCTGGACAGGAATTTATAGTGAGAAACAATCTCAGTGAATGGAGACAAGCCCAGGTGACTCAACCACTACCTGAGAAGAGGCAGGGGATTCAAACCCAAAGCCACACGCTACCTTCCTGAGAAGAGCAGTCTGGAAGTCCACTAGCTACTACTGCAGTGCCCTGACCATTCTCCTAAATGTAGTCACAAGGAACCCTAAACGTGAAATGTGTTATCACAGTGATGCTGCAAAATCTCTGTCACACTGTAGCTCCTGATCTGAGGAAAGCGTTCAGTATTACAAACACCAACAAAGAAGTTCCAAACAAAAGTCCCCAAAGCAATTACAAAATCACTTTCAAAAGGTTTGGTGTTAAACTTGGAGTAGTAAGTTACTTTTGGTGCACGGCCTCTTCTCCCATCTTGTGAGACACTCTGAAGTTTTTCAATCAGCGGAAGAACAAAAGAAAAGGTTTTCCCAGTTCCTGTTCGAGCTTGAGCAATTAGGTCTTTGCCATCATATATGGGTTGAAAAGTCTTCACTTGCACAGGGAACAGGTATTTTACACCTCGAGCTGGAAGACAATCCAAAGAGGTTCCATTAAAAGGTGCCAATTCTACTGCAAGCTACATAAACAATTAGAAGCCCTCATATATAACTAGGCGGAATATGTAGGGCACATCATGTCAAATCCTGTACATAACAGGAGATGCAACTTATAAGAAAACCACATATCTTTGTTTTTACTCCTACTCTAGTTCAAAAGGTATTCCCCCCCAAACACACAGCTGAGTGTCCACAATGAAATATAGCCTTCTTCGTGATGTTTGGCATAAGACAACAGGAGAGGAAGAAAAAAAAAGCAAAAACCCAACAGTTTTTTTCTGATACAGCCCAAGATTTTGTGGTAGCTTGGTTTTGAAGGTGGGGAGGTGGTGTTCGTTCCAAAACATTCTGAAACTTCAGAGAGATTTTGTACAGTAGAAGCGAAACAACCCATCCAAGAGAAACTTCTGAGCAAGGAAAACATAAAGGAACAAGGAAAAATTTGTCTGAGGAACAAGAATCACACAGCTTCCCAACAGAGGACAAGACCTCTACAGTGACTACTTCTTCAACAAAAGTAATCAAGAAGAGACACGAAAATGCCCTGTATGAGAATAAAATATGAGAATAATTATAGACAATCTGTTCACAGGACCCAAATAGTCTTCATATACAAAACACCATTACACTTATTTAAGAAGTGATATTGTAGACAGCAGATACTTGAAGTCAAGATACATAGCAAATAGAATGATGCTGACAAGAAGAGAAACCCTGTCTCTAGAATGTATATCTAGGAATAACCACACCATGGAAGAATAAACTCACCTTAAGGCACTTGAAATTGAACATAACAGAAACTTTGTTCCTACTAACAACAGTAGATTCTTTGAATCTACAGTGACCACTCATGTGCATATTCTTACTCCACAATAAATGTAAGATGATTTAGGACAATTTACCCTTGGCTTCTGTCTCTGCTTACATGGGTAACAGAATGAGTCCTGGACATTTACAGAAATTTCTTTTGCCACATTAACTAACCATTTAGAAGGTTGATGGTGCTTTCAGAGAGAGGAAAATTGGAGAAGGCGCCTTCTTTTGCTTCTTCTGTCAACTCCTAACAGGATAAAAGAAAAAAAAAAGAAAGAAAACTTATTAGCCCTAAGAGATGAGCAAATAACATACTCTACATAGGCACACAAGAAAAGCTGTGCATGTGCTTTACCATCACAGTTTTACCAGCTACCACCTTTCTGTTTAAAAGAAAACCCTTGTGATGCAGGTACTTCACAAACAAAAATGTCATCACAGCATAAAATGGGAAACTTGAATCCAGCCACCCTGTATTAAAAGACACACTGACACAGGCTGCACCACTCAGAACTCCTACAAGCGAATCCTGTTTTTACATCAGTCTTAAGTAAAGACTTCCCGCCAAAGGTCCTGTGGTCATTACCTGCAACAACTTGATCAAAACCACGACTACTGCTGTCTCATCCCTAATTCAGATATATCTGCACCACCTTTTAAAACCCATGGGAAACAAAACAGAACAACTGCCATGTGATCTTACCACACAGTGTGCATACGCTTGGCAAGTCAGGAAAGGGGAACTGCTTGTTAAAAATCTTAACTGGAGTCCATTGAAATCATTAGAAAACTGTTTTTCACAGCAAAACATATTTGGTGTCACAATTCACTGTGTGGAGCAGGAATTTCCCTCTAAATCACAGCTACTCGTACACCACACGAACAACTTCTTCACTTGGCATGCCAGTAGATACTTAAAACGCACAGCTTAACTTCTACTTCAAAGACCCAAGAGATCACATCATTACACCCAATGTGCAAAAAGCACTCTCTTGATTCACTCTCTCGTCTTAAATACAAGAGAGAAAACTACCCACAGAAGGCCCTATACAGAGGAAGGCAAGCTGCTGGGCCCTCTCACACGCATGTGCGAAGCAAAGGCTGAAATCTGAGCAGGGAGAATTCCAGAAGCAGAAATTAATGAGGATAACCGTGACCTTACAGGACACCTCGCCAAATACTTCTTCAAAGGGCCTGCCAGCAGAGAAAGCACCATCACAGCACACAGCAGTGCACATTTCTGGGACGGTGACTGCCTGTGCAGTGGGGAGAAACCCTTGTGCTGCAAGACACAGAACAAGCTGCGACACGAAGATGAGCTAAGGTGTGGAAACTGCTTCCCGCTAGCTAACCTCCTCCACCGCGGGATAAGCTACTCCAAACGGCTTGGCATCCGCCACGAGGGGGAAAGCATGGCACAGGGGGAAAGTGTGGCACGGAGAGACGGCTGCCACGTGTTGCTGCATGTGCTGCTGCGCTTCACTCACCGCCCACAGCTTGGGTGGAAACGGGGCGTGATGCCGGGCACTCCCCCACGCCCAGCACCGGGTGCCATAACTCTACATGGAACGGCAGCAACCGCTGCCTATGCCAGCAGCGGCCTAACACTCCCACAGCCCACACATGCCGTCTCCACGCAGCACCCAGCTCGTTACCAGTGCGACTTTTAATTAAGCAAGACGAGGCCTCTGCGGGCATTACTACCTCTGTATCGCTGTCCTGCTCTCCATCGGCCGCGTCGCCAGACGTGATCTGGGCTGCCGGGGATGTCACGCCATTGCTTGCAGCGGAGGAAGGTTTCACCGTATGCAGGGAGCCGTCACCCTCTCCGGCCAGACCGTTGCTCTTCTCCTTGGGTTTTTTTGTCTTCTTGGGCAGGGGGGGCTCAAGGTCGCCGTCGCCCAGCCCGCTCTCCTCAGGCTGGGCCTGTTCGCCCTCGGCCCTACGGCGCCGCTTCACCTTCTCCCGCTGCTTCACCGTCTTCTCCTGCGCCTCCTCCTGCCGAGGGAGAGCGGGCGTTACACGGAGGAACCGCCTCCCCCGCCGACAACGCGGCCTGAACCGCCGTGACCGGTGTATGTCCCGCGTGTGTCCCCCCCACCCCCGGTCCCCTCAAGCCCGCGGCGGGGCCGGGTCGGGGCCGCACAAAATGGCCGCCCCCGCGGCGGCACATGGCGCGCAGCCGCCCGCTCCCGCTCCCACCTTGGTCTTCCTCCGGCGACCGCGGCGGAGGGACTCTTCGCCCGCCGGTGCCTGCGGTTCGGCGGGGCTGTCGGTGGGGCCGGCAGCGGGCATGGCGGCCGGTTGCTCCCCAGCGAGCTGAGCGACGGCGCTGCTGCTGCTACCGCCCGTCTCGCAGCGGCGGCCCCAGCACCCGCGCCCCGCCCCGGCGCGCAGGAAGTGAGGAGCGGCCGGCGGGCGGAGCGGCCGGCGGGGGACAACCGCCGCCGCCGCCAGCAACAGCAGCGGGCCCGCCCCGCCGCCGGACAGCCAGCCCAGCCGCCGCCGAGGATCGCTGAGCGGGGCGGCCGCCGCCGCGGGAAGGGCGATACGCGCCGCCCGGCCCCACACGCCGCCCATGCAGCCGCTGCACCGCCCGGGCCGGTCCGCCCCGCTCCGCCCCTTCCTCCGGGGCCCCTTCCGCCGCCTTCCCCGGTGCGGCGGCACCGCCTCCGCCCCCCTCCCACCGGCAGGCAGCGACCGGCACAGCACCACTGCCAGTACAGCACCCCACCTAAATGGCTCCTGTCTCACACCACGTGTACTCGCGCTTTTACATCCTTCCAACAGAGATGAACTTGTAAAATAATATCTTATTTTTCTTTTTTTTAATTGGAAAATGTACCGGTTTGACCCGGAGTTAAGATCTATATATTATACAGTGAGCCAGGCTACAGACTTGAATGCAACAGCTATATTCCGGAATAAAGATTTAAGGTCTTACGGTTGAAGTGGCAATACAAGAAAGAAAGGAAACAGTCAGTTTTATTTTTCTTGTGTTTTTTTAAAGTGAACAGGATCTTGTTTATGACCAAAGTAGTACTGAGAAAAGAAAAAAAAAATTTGAATGACGGACTTTTTCCAAGTGGTACAAAGACACAGGAACAGCCTATTTTAATGTAATATAAAATACTGCAGTCCCATTTTTTCCACTTCTGGATTGTTGAAGTTAACGATCGAATGCTCTGTCAAAACTTCGTTTCTGGCCTCTGCCCCTGAATCTGTTTCTACCAGAGCTACCACGCCGCCCATTCCTGGAGCTTGAAAAGCTTCGGCCATTTCCTCCGCCTCCTCCTCCACGCTGTGATTCTACTAACTCAGGTAATTCAGTCGCCACGCACAAACGCCATTGTTTTGAATCTTCCCATCTTGCCTGTTGAAATAGTCAGACATAGCAAGTTAAATTCTAGGAATGCGTACACAGAGTATTTCATAATTACTCTATTTGTTCAACTGAAAAGGCAAAAATCAAGTTTCTAACTAAAGTGGTCAATACTGGTTTCAAAATTTTAAGCATAAGAGCTACAGCTGTCTGTGTACACCTCAGATACTATAGAACAGAACTGAAACCCACCTTAGAGCTTTACAGAGCAACCTCATCAGTAAACTCTTTCCCCACCTTTCGTTTATTAAGGAATACCACTATAATTATTACTGATCACAAATCCACACCCTCTCCTCAATCCCCCTCTAATCCAGAACCAAACATTGTTTGAGGGGTGAATGAATGCCAGGGCATGAGGGTATAGAGATGCACTAAGGGTGAAATACCTGAAGGAAAGATTGGAAGTCTAGGGAATATTAATTCTGCTAAGCAAAAACCTGGAATTCACTTTTCTGTGGAGAGAATTCTGAGTGACAAGAACAGGGGGCGGGGAATAGAAAAAAGGGGATTTTATAGCATAAGGAAACTCATTGCCCACAAAGATTAATCCAGCACCAGTAACGAAGGGTGGATTGTTCACACTACCACTCTTCTTAGTGCAAAATGAGTGCATAATGTTTTCTGCCTAACCCAGTCCAGCCAGCTTCATATACAGTCTGCTGTAACCAGAAATTTCAATGAACGTACCTCTATTTCCTTTTGGTCTGCTGCAGGAATATCAAAGCACACACCCTAAAAAGAGAGAATAATTTTAATGGATACAAGTCTAGCCTTTTAATTCACTGCAACTAAAAAAAAAAAAAAAAAATAGAGCCTACATTGGAAAGTAGGTGTGTGAAAGCACTGGAAAAATAACAGCAGAAGAAGGGATAAGAGTATGGCATGTGTTGACAGCACGCAAATTAAGTCATCAGGATCACAGCATCTCTCTGTTCTGTGTTATTGATCTGGGTATGAACAATAAATACACCCAGAACACCACAAAGACGGAGCAAATCAGCAATAATGCCTAAAAACCCACAAAAGCAGGACACAAGCATTCCTTGTCCTATGTGTCACTCAAATAATCCCAGACAGATTGTTTGATCCCATATTTTCCTGTTTGTGAAAATGCATGCAAATTCTGAGACAAGACTAGCAAGGGGAATCATCTTTGTTTAACATAATTGTCTCTCATTGACTTTTGCTACAGTTGCTGCAACATTGTTAAGTACGCAACCCAAACAGTAACTTTGTGATCTTTCAGGTACCAGAAATAAGAGGGACATCCACTATCAGACCTGACTGTCATAAGAAATCCTGTTCTATGTTTTGTCATTAAGGCACAGTAAACACAGTCTGTACCTTTTACCTGTTCTGCTATCCCTCTGTAGCTGTGCTATATACTGCATTGTATCAGTGGAGCAGAGCCCTAAGCCCCTGAGATGCCTGAGCCCTAATAAAACAGACGGAGGCCCATCCTTCCACCAGTCATGACCTTAGCAACAGAGCCTGGAACAGGGCAAAAAAAGACCAAATATCTCCCCTGACAATTGCTGAGAACAAGCCACAACCAGAAGAGCTCAGTAGCAAAGATACCATAAAAAGCTTACCATTTTTCCCTTGAGGAAACACATTCTGTTCACCTTCCTGTCAACGTCATCACCCAACAGTTCTCGCAGTCTTCGCCAAGCATAGCTCATATTGTTTATTTCTTCAGAGCAGTGTAGTATCATTGTAACAAATCCCTAAAGAGTAAGAAATTGAGCACACTCCATTCAGTCAGAGGAATAAGCTTCAGCATATCTATTACACATGCGACAAACCTGCTAATTTACAGCTTATAAACGAAGTTTTCAAGTGGATACTATTACAGGAGAGCAGCTATATTTATAGCCACTATATTCTTGCTTTTAACTAAATTTGTAGTTCCTATTGGCTTAAGTACAGTTCCGATAAACAAAGTCATAAGGAGACAAGTAATTCTATTTAAACAACACAGGTGTGTTGTTTTTTTTTCAGATTCAAGACAAATGTTAAGCCATACATACCGCATCCGAGTTCAGCAGGGAGCGCTGCTCAATGGAAGTAGCACCTGAAATATGGGCTAGAGCTGCAGCCAGAGCATTAACTGGTCCCTTTTCTTGTATTAGCCACCGAGCAGACTCTTTGAAATACTCAATAGCAGTATGAGGAACAGAATCCAGACACCTAAGTAATTAAAGCAAAAAAAAAGAAATTTGGAATATTTGGAATAGAAGAAAAAAATGGAATAGAAGAAAAACAGCAGTCCAAGACTGCTGAGATCAGTTCAGAGACAGCAACAAGCAATCCAAACAGCCCTTCTGAAATAGGAAGATACAACAGGGCTTGAGTCACTGAACACACCTGATGGCATCTTTGCTGGAAGCTTTTATTATATCTGTTGCGGTAGGAACACCAACACGTTTGAATGTAATGCCCTGAAATTTAAAAAGCAAAATACAGATGAAAGTTGCAGACCAGAAATAATTCAGTTCTAAAGAAACAGTATTGGACTCCAATGAACAAGCATTCAAATCTATAATTTCTCTTCTTCTTTTCACCTTTTAACTCCCAACTTTTGCTAATGAAAATTAAAAGATTAAGCTTACAAGGAAGTGGGTAACACTTAAAAGCCTTTTATGTACCAGGTCAGTTTAAATGATCCAGTGACCTTAAACTGAAATAAGTAGAGACCATTTTGGCAGATTCTAGGGGCAAAAACATCCTACAAATTCTAAATTATTAATTTTCATCTGATTTACTTGGACTTAAGCACAAGATGCACAGCCTTTCCAAATGCAAGTCTGAGTTTTATGTGCCAAGACTAAACCATCTCATCCCAACTGAATACGTAATTGGTGAGAAAACCACCATATGTAACAGTGCACAAAGTGCAAAAATGGAGGTAACAGTTCTTGATCAAGCTACACCTATGTAAATCACTGATCAGATGATAAGCCAAGGTGAACACTAAACTGAAATCCTGCTAGCTTTTTCTCATTTCCACAGGCACAGTCTTACTGCCCAAAGTATGGGCATGAGAATCTGTGGCGCACTCCCTGCTCCACGGTAACTGAGAGTGTACCCAAACTCTGCAAGGTAACTGAACCTCAACTGGATGCTTTATAAGATATATTCTGTAACTGAACTACTGAACAAAACATGAAGATTTTACATGCTACTCTCACACATTACATTGGAGTAAAAGAAAACTATACTTTACCGCTTTTTGTTCCACATATCTTAACTGGTGTTCTTCCTTTCGCTGATAAAAACAGATACAGATCCCAGTCCGTCCAGCTCGACCTGTGCGTCCAGAACGATGGATATAGGACTCCACATCCTTCAAAATAAATAGCCTTATGACTTATCCAATTTATTGTAATTTAATCAATTCATTGCATTCACATAACTTCATAGAAGCTATGTAAGGCGTTAAGCCTGAACAACACACAATAACTGCATCAGAGAATCAAATTAAAAACCATTGTTTCACTAAAGTGAAACAAATAAGCTTTCATAACCCTCTAAAAATCACGGTTTGAAAGCCAGAATCACGACCACGGGTCAAGTAAGTCTTGTTTTGGCATCACCACAGAGAATATGAGAAAACATTTTGAGCGTGTATACCTCTATAACAATCCCACTCACCCTCCTGCGTATCAACTTAAGCATGGTTACTGAGATATTAATAGTGAATTCACTGAAAAATTAGCTTGTTTCTTTTACACCCTCTTAACTTCAGCCAATGTTCTCACTGTTGGGGTGCCCTCTTCATATATGCCCCTACTTAGCGAATCATTCTTGCAAGATGAATAGCCTTTCTTCACTTCCCACTGCTTCCAGACTTGAAATCACCATACATGGCCTTGAAGGGAGAGGCTTTAAACAGCCTTAAAGGAGGCATTTTAAGGAGACCATCTTTAAACACACTTGGAACTGTTGGGGTCTGAAAAAAAAAATCTTCTAAGAAACTACTTCTGTATATCAGGACATTCCTTACCCTTAAATGCAACGCCGATATGCTCCATGCGGTGAACACAATCAGCTGATAGCATTTACTACTTGAAAACAAACCTATAAATTATTACAAGACCATCTCCTACCTTTGGTGGTGAACTTTGTACAACCAGGTCAACTTCAGGGATATCTAAACCACGGGCAGCTACGTTGGTTGCAACCAGAACTTTAAATGTACCATTTCTAAAACCTTTCAGTGTGATCTCTCTTTGCTTCTGAGGAATGTCACCATGCAATGACTGGCAATCCTGAAAAACAGTATTATTATAAGACTGTACCAAAATCCAAGACAGTGCTCCATTTTATGGACAGTTGTGCGTACAATATCTTGGTATTTGATAGATACCGTATGGCAAGATACAGAAGAACTGAACTACCAGAGTTTATATTTTAGGTGTCTTACAATATTTATTCAGTACTTCTTATTCATATACCTCGAAGACCTTTAACAAAGGTAGGAAAACAGAATCACAATGTGTGTCTTATCTCTACCTCTAATTACTGTGACCTATGAGAACTATGCCCTAACTTGCCATCCACACCATCTATGCAAGGCTTAGCTGTTTCAGAATAGTCATCGACAATTTTCTCAGGCCTTCTTAGTATTCATTTAGACATCTTTTCCAAAATAGTATTGCTTCTTAATCCCCCTTAATATACTAATTTCCCCCACTCTCAATTAAAGGATTAAAATATAAGTAGTCCTAAAAAAAGTTAACTACAGCTTCAGAGATAAATTTTAATGTAAACATTCTGAAAGTCCTGCTGTATCACAGCAATAACAAGTATGAAGACTAAACATACAAAAATTGTTTTTTCCTCCACTTCAAATTTCACAGCTTGCCTGTAGATAGCTACCATGTTTTCCACATGTAAACATAGAATGATTTGAAAAAGATACCAACACAATGCCAGGGTCAGCACAGAATTCAAAAAAATTTTTCAAGACAGTTTTGGATTAATGTCAGCTGGTAAATGGCATAGGCATATATTCTTTTAGCAAGCATTAATATGCTAAAACAGAACCATCCAAGTAATCTCCTTATCTTACTTGTCAAGATCAGAGCTCTGCATTGCCTATGCAAGGTTTGATATCACTGATACCACCAGTAACTCAGGATAAGGCTCCATGCTCAGGTTTTAGCTGTTAGTGAGGTCATCTAGGAGTGTGGGAGAAACACTCCTGAACCGTTGTGGCAGATGAAAAAGCTTCTCCTTTCCTTAGAAATGTAATGCTATACTGCTTTCTAGACATAACTTAACCCATCTCCTCAATGAAAACACATACAGAAAAAGTAATTGCTGTGATACCACCACCAAAAACGAGCATGCAGTGCCAGTGTTGCTACACATCATAAACATCACACCACTGCATCAACCAGTTATTTTCCGCCAGTGCTAGAGCGTGCCATACCACAAATCTCAGGAATACAGTAAAGCTCATTCACAAGAGACGGCAGATTGAATTCTGTGTATACATCTTTAAACTCTTCATAACAGCTAAGAAACACCTTAAGGAAAATACAAATATATTACAGCTCTAAACCCTAATTGGCACTCCCAACAACAATAATTAATGTCAGCTTCACAGCTCAGTAACTGCTATTCCAGTACCATGACCTGTTATCCTAGTAGTTGTCTAAGTCTACCCCTATTTTTTAAGTCAAGACAGTCCTCTCTACAGAAAAAAATAATTCACAACTGCTTTATTTAATGTTATTGAGAACACTTCTCAAAATAAAAAAAAAAATACCTTTATAGCCCAGTACCTGTTAGTGCAGCCTAGTCCTGAAGACTATAATGCTGTAAACTTTCAACCAGTTTGTTTTTTTTTTAAAAAGTTCTTTTTGGCAGTTTTGATACTATCTGACCACGTGCAAAAAGCCTCCCTTACCCACTTTGAAAGTCTCTCTAAAACTTACTCAGCGTAGGTCTGATATCAACATAAGGTTGATACGTCTCTGACAGGTTTTGTTACTTAATACAGATGATAAAATACCTGTTTGATTGAAGCATTCAGAGCCAGTTCATTTGCCTCCTTTTTGGTCTCACAAAAGACGATCGTCCTCCCATGGCTGCCACTGTACACCTGAATGACATCTCCAATAACCGCAGCTCTCTGAGACCAGTGACACTCTATCGCCAAATGCTATGGAAAATAATTGAAAAGAAATATGTTTAGCTTACATAAAATCACAATATTCTTTTTTAACACATTCAAAACTGTAAAATCCAGAAACACTAAAGAGTTATACAGGCTCTTATGTCCACCATGATTAGTACAACATTAAGCAAAATAATTACAGTAAGAGGGAAAAAAGATCACTTTTTTAAAGCAAGGAAAAAAAAAAAACCGACATGTTTCTCTGGAAGACCGCCAGGGGTCCAAGATTTTATTACAGTTCTAACAACTAAAGCTTTATGACAGCTAAAGTGAAACAAATAAATACAATGTGTTAAAAGCCTTTTTCAAGCAGAAAATTAACATTCTTTCAATCCCACTGATACAATTATCATGTGTCCAACTGATCTGTCAAAGTAACCGCTAAGCGGTACTTAAGCAGAAACAGTATTTTATCAAGTACAGATAATTAATTCAGGCTTCTAGCATATACATACTGTATTCCTTGCTATGGTATTTACTGCATAGCAAGCAAAGGACTAATCAGGTGAGATACCACTGGAAGCTTGAAAAAACCTCCTGTACGCAGAATAACAGAATTTGACTGTGTTGTCTGTGGTGATTTAAAAGAGCTAGGTTGATGTTAATGTGTGCCTTTTGCTTCAAACAGATAAATTCAGATACCGCTTTTCTCTGAAAACTAACTGATAACTGAATCCTTAGTCTACCTGAGATGTCTATAAGGCTACTGGATGCTGTGAGGAGACAGATCCTAAACCTAGAAACAGTTTGAGTAGCTGTAATGTACCTTATGCTTAAAATCTAATTCTCAAAACAACTTTCAACATCAGCCCAATAATGTACCTTAGGATGGGATGACTGTTGCATAAAGGAAAAGGGAAGAGGCCTGAAAACATTCCACATTAGATAAATTACTCACTTCTACTGTTGTAGCAGCCTTTTGAGTTCTTTTCCCAATAAGGTCAACCTGTTCATATTTAGACTTCATGTATTTCTTAGCCACATCATACACCCAATGTGGGCAAGTCGCAGAAAACAGTAGTGTCTGAGGATTGTCTTCAGAATCTTAAAACACAGAACAATGTTTCACAAACTTCATATGTTTCATCTTACAGACGTATACAAGTTGATTATAGAAGTTATTAAAAAATATGAGGTAAAATAACAGTATATAAAATAAAGAAGGCAATTCTGCATTACCAACATCTGGAAAAAAATACTGTACAAAGTCTAAATATTTTCAAGATCAGGAAAAAAGTTACTATGATGAAAAATCCAGTCTTATTTTCAAGTGGTGAAAAGGGTAAAAAGCTTCTAATTCCTTTTAACCGGAAGAAGTCCACGTACAACTTATAGACAGGTGTCAAAGGAAGCTATTCACAGATCCCTAGGTACTGGATTTTAAGCTTTGCAAAGGTCCTAATGAATGGTTCCCACTTTCACAACAATTCCTCATGTACTGCGCTTCACAGTACGTTTCCTACAATATAGTGTATTCGGGCGTTTTTAAACAAAGCCACCTTGCAAGTTTCAGAAAAATATACCTGAACTTTAGCAGACTAAATTATTTTTAATATTTTCTGCTATTTGTTTAAATATTGAGATTACCCTTCTTGTATGCAACTCGTAAAATGTCTTCCACTTGCTCAGCAAATCCCATGTCCAGCATCTGGTCAACTTCATCGAGTACAACATGTTTCACTTTGGTAAGGTCCAGCTTGCCACTCTGAAGATGGTCTTTGATTCGACCAGGTGTCCCAACCAAAATGTCAATGCCACTTCTCATGAGATCAACTGATAAAGAGAAAAGAGCACAAGAGGAGTTAGCAGTGAAATAGGGAAACTAGGGAGCAGTCTCTACATCAGAAACACATGGTAGCTAAGTAATAACGAACAGCTTCTTGAACCATTCATAAGTACTCTCCTTACAAATGTAAGTGAGAACAAATGATGAACAGGAGAAGAAAACTTGGGGGAAAAAAAACCCAAAACTGGTAAGGTAAAAGTTCTACTGCTCTTCCTAAAGGAAACAGGACTTCCTATCTCCCTTCCCTCTTCTCATGATTTAAATAAAGTGGCAAACAAAGAGCTGCTTTTAATACACTTTGGAAATAATTAGCTCTTCCCAAATTGTCTACCTTAATTGGAAACTTAATTTTTTTTTTCTTTATTTGGCTATCCAAATTACTAAAATCACCTCCTTCCTGAAGTTCTATGGGAATAAAAAAAATTTGTCCCTAATGACTCAAGATATATTACGATGAAAGAGCTTACTCTCATTCCTGGTCTCATTCGCTTTGTTTACAACTATCAAGACAGTAAATGATGCTGTCACAATATAGAAATTCTTCTCCACTTTACAAATCCTCTAGATATCCCTTATCACACAAAAAAGCCCACACCCACTCACAGCTCTAAGACTACACATTTTTTAAAGTAAATATAAATGTTTACAAGAACCTAAACCCAAATACTCTGTATACAGACAGTATAATCTCTTTCACTTTAAATTAAAGTACACAAGTAGACAAGGAACACCAAAAATATAATTGAGAGCTACGGTTATCTCTCACCATAAGAAGATACATTCTGAGCTACTGAATGCCCTATGAATACTCTCCAGTTCTTGAGTTAGAAGTGTGTGGAAGGACCAAATTTCTCAAATATATCAATTGACATTTTAATTATTAGTGATAACTGTCACTTACTTTGTCCATTATATGGAGTTCCTCCATAAAAACAAGCTACTGTTAGCTTTCTTGTGATGTCCTTGAAATCTTTGGCAACCTGGTTTGCCAGCTCTCTTGTTGGACAAAGAACTAGTACCTAGACAGAAGAAACAAACAGATGTTCCCTCAGCATGGCTTCTGCCAAGAAATCACCAGATTTCTAGTCATTAGTTTAGGTCTGACCATTTACATAATCACAAAAAAAAAATCTGCTTTAAATAGTTATCTAAGCAAAGATTAGAGAAACACACTGCTTAAGTCTCTTGTAACGTCATTAATCTCCTTCAGCATATACTCATTTAGGACAGGCTAACTTTTAAAATGAGATGGACAGGAGGTACTTAAATCTTATTTAACTTTAGCTCTTGAACAGATCAGCTACAAATTTTCTTCTACATGCGCATATGCTGTTTTGAATACTAGACTGAAGGATCTGGGTAATAAAAGGTTTTTTACACATGCTCAGTAATGCTTCATAGTCCTGTGAGAAGGTGTAAGAAAGAGCTATCAAATGTCTCTCTCTGAACATATGTTCAGTCTGCAAAGCTGGTTTTCAGCATGGTTCTTCTGCAGCCTGTGCTGACATCCTCGCAGAAGCAACACACGAACAATCCTCTCTTCCAATATACAGGCTTCACTGCAGGTGATGGACAAGCTACTAGCTAGGAGTTTTAATTAATTTCATTTAACTTGTGATTGCAGTACTGCTCTCAAACCTGTCATCAGCGGCTTGACAAAAGGAACCTTAAAATCCTCATCCTGTTACTTCTTTCAACGTTGAAACACATTACACAAAAGAAAGTAGTAGCGTACTATAGTAAAGTGAGGCCTGAAATCTTTTTTGTTTTAAGACTTGTGACTCCCCCAATGAAAACTTTCCCCCTTTCCACAAGACTGTGCCAAATGTAGAGTCAGCATTCTCAGTCAGACAGCCAATATGACGGGCAGATGCAAATAAAACAGCTAGTACTAGTTTTGGAATGAGTTTCAGGTAATCCATAGGATGGGTGACAAGATGAAATAAACTGACAAAAAAAAATCCACTATTAATGGGGATATGATAAGCTTTGGCCAATCTAGTTTTGGAGGGCATCGTAAGAATTCAGTGAAAACACATACATGGTATTCCCTAGCAGAATGCAGACAACACATCCTGAATCTGCACTCTCTTCCAGCAGGTTAAAACCCTGAATCACTTGGACATAAGACAAAGCAAAATCAGCATTCTAACCAAACATAGTTACCTTTGGTGAACGGCCTCTTCTTCTTTCCTGTGAGTCTCCCTGAAGCTTTTCAATTAAGGGAATAGCAAAAGAGAATGTTTTCCCTGTTCCAGTTCGTGCTTGAGCAATTACATCTTTGCCAGAATATACTGGGTCGAAGGTCTTCACTTGCACAGGAAACAGGTACGTCACTCCTCGAGCTGTAGCAATTTCAACAGGCTTCCTTAGTACATCATTTTACAAGTGTTCTTGCATACTCTTCAGAGAAAGTTATCCCAAGCAGAACTTCCATCAACTCTAAAGTCAGTCAGGACTATGTCATCACCTCCACTGATTTATTTAATCACAGAGGTTATCTGTAAAGAGTGCCCTGGGGCTGTTCATTTTATTCTCCCACTTCATACCACCAGACTGGGACAGGTGAAGTCAATGAAAGCCTTTAAGTACTGTGGCTTTATTTATGTAATACTCCCCACTTATCTATGAAAATCTCTTTCTTTCAAATAAAACATATGTCAAAACCACTTCTACTCTTAATTTCATAGTCATGCACAAACTAATGTCAAATATACTAAATAGAACTAGTTTTCCTTTACTCACACTGAAATAACTGTTAATTGGAAAATTCTTGCACAGAAATAATTATTTTTTTTTTTAGCTTATGTCATTTAAAATTCTACTGTAAAGCCTGAACTGTGCAATATTGCAAGCAGAAAAGTCTATACTCAAAGATGTATTTAGAGTAGGCAATCAATACACCTTCCATATAGCATCGGTGCTTGCATACACATAAGTAAAGCACATCTCAAAGCTCATTGATCGAATATGTTGAGCATAAAAACACATGATAGACATCATTCACTTTCTGTGGTCAGATCATGCCAAGAAATTTACCTTGAAGAAGCTGAACAGTCCCTTTGGAAATAGGAAAATTGGAGAAAGCACCCTCTTTCTGTTCTTCAGTCATCTCCTGTTAGGTAAACAATAAATCAAATAACATCCCACGTGAATATCATACAACCATCAAAAAATTCAAGGTAATGGCATAGGCACTGGTGGCATACTCAAAGGTCAAATTTTCAGTGACAGTATCTCAGCTGCAGCTCAAGGGTCTTCTTTGTTTCACTTGCTATCGTATTTCAAAGTTAGACAAAAGTGATCTGTAATTTAAATTAGGACTTTCGTATCTAATGGCACAACCCTGTAAATGCAGAACGCCCAAATCAAAACTCTGAAAAGTCTTAATTCAATTTTAACATTCAATTTTAAATAGTTACCAATGGCCCAACAGATTATGTTGTAATATGCAAGAATCAGGCTTGATATCTAGCCTATTTCCTACTTCCCAATTAATATAGCATAGTGATTTACAAAATTGATACCCAAAAGAATAATATTATGAGGTAGAGCACCAAACACACCTACTTAGAAATGCATCACTTCCATATACGTTTTAACAGCACAGTGATTAAAATGCTAAGCCTGAGGAAAGAATGTTAACCCTGGAAACCATGGAAACCCTGGATGCTTTGTGAAGCATCACTTGGAACAAGAAACAAAACCAAGCAACAGCAGAACATACAGGTATCAAGACTTTTCAAAACAAATCCTAGGTACAACTTATGTTTCCCTTAAAAACAATAAAGTTGTTCATATCAAACAATTCTAAAGGAACCTAAATCAAATCAAACAGAAATGGTTAGACAAAATAAAAACATTCCTACAGAAACACTTAAAAAGACTTACAAAACTGTTACAACATGATACCTTATTACATTAAGGACCACCTTATCACATTAACAACTACTATTTAATAAGATGATACATAAAAATGTATTAATATGTAACTTTTCTTATACCACCAGCTAAAACCAAATAATTCTTATTTCCCTACAGAAGTACTCATAATACAAAAAAAAAAAAGTCACTTAAACTATATTTGTGGCAATTACAACCATATCTAATGATGCTGAATCATATTAAAGCACTATCTCACTGCAGCTTGTCCATCTGCCAACAGCTACCACAGCACCAGACTGTTGAAGTGAAGAAACCATGGAACTCCAGGACTTTCATAATTTAATTTTTTTGCAAATTATCGACAGAAAGGACAGCTCAAGTAGCTGTAAACCCTGAAAATTTACAGCAGTCTTTTCTCTGATTAAGGAAAAAAAAAAAAAGGAAAGGTAACCTGTTCTAAATTTAAACCTGTCGCAACACAGGAGTTGAAAGCTAAACACATAACTATAACTAAATTAATCATTAGTTTTACCTGCTCTTGGTCGCTGTCACCATCACCACTTGATGTTTCACTAGAATTACTGGACCGTTTTTTGTGGGTGGATTTAACGTTTAGGGAAGACAATTTTGCATTCTCCGGGCTTTCTTCTCTTGTATGACCGTTTTGTTTAACTCCACTCTTGGATTTCTTGATTTTCGGAGGATCGGCGTCATCCTCCGACTGCTCACTTTCATCCGTCTGAGCCTTCCTCTTCCGAGATTTCTCATGGCGTTTCGCCTTCTTCTCTTTTTTCTCCTTCTGGGAGGGCACAGAGCAACACAGCGGTAAACAAAAAACCCACGCACACCATCCATGCGACGCCAAACAGAGGAGAAAAGTCTATATTCTAGTTACTGAGGAGGGGGGGGTCGCGTAGAGCCACAGATCCTCCCCTGCCGCGGCGCCGGTGCCGGTACCGCCAAGAGGCGTTTTCCCCACCACGAGACACACGGACCTTCACTTTCGGGACTCTCCCCCCCGACCCACCCCCTTCCCCAGCGCTCCCCGTCGAGGCGGCCACACGCCCGTGCCGGCAGGCCCGTTCCGAGGCCAGGCGGGGGCCGCGGCCCGGCGCCACATGCCGGGAGGCCCCACCACCGCCGCGCACGTGGCCGGCCCGGTACTCCCGGCGGCCGCACCGCGCAGACCCGCGCCACCGGGGCGAGGAAAGGGGTGGTGGTGTGGTGGCGATCCCGAGGCGAGACCCGCCGGACACGAGCCCCGGCGTGCAGGCGAGGCGGCGGCCAGGCCGCAGCCGGCCGCGGAAGGCCCCGGAGCCCCCACCCGGTACCTTGCGCCGCCGCCGGCTGCTTTCCAGAGCTGACTCGGTCTCCATAGGGCACTCGGGATCCGACTCGTCCCCGCTGCTGGCGCTAAACCGGGTAGCTTCAGGCATCTCCGCTCGCCGGCCGGTCGCCACGCTGCCGCTACCGCTGCCGCCGACCGCCGTGTGACAGAAACAGAACCCACCCACTGCCCCGGCAACGCAGGGCGGGGCCGCGCTGCTCGGCAGCCAATGGCCTGCCGCCGCCGCCGCCAGACTACAAGTCCCAGCATGCACCGGGGCTCCCCGCCGGACTCCAAGTCCCGGCCTGCCCCGCGCTGAGGCGTCCGCCATGACGGGCGCGGGCGAGGGGCGGATCGGGGGCTGCGGGGAGGCGGTTACCGGCGCCATTTCCAGTACGGCTTACGTTATGCTGCACCTGATTGCGCGTGGAACCGCTGGGAGGGGTTTTTATGGAAGCGAAAAAGGCGCTAGCAGGCAGCGGGAGCGTGAGGCGCCGAGGGCAGAGAGCGTCTGGAGAAACCTGAGGGGAAAATCCCGGTAAAAAAGCCGGTCGTGGGCTGAGTCGGACGGGAGGGAGCGCTCTCCTTAGCCCCAGCCGGCACAAACGCAGATTCTTCCACTTCTTCTCAGCCAGAGAGACACCGTCCCTCAAAGAAATCTCTAATAGCTTTAAAACCTGATAACTACAACTTTAGCCGTCTGTCTCCATAACTACTGGAGACAAATTTTCAACAAAGAGCCTGATGTAGTCAATAACAATATGACCAAGTGCCTCCGTAAGATTTAAGAGGACCACAAGCCTTTGGTGGTGATTAGCATTGTAAAACGAGCAGAGTCCGCTTTTAGCTACAGGAAGAAGTCAGGATTAAGAAGTCAAAATTAGTCTTCTGAACTGAAAGCTATAAAGTGATCCTGACGGCTGACAGGATGTTTTTCCCTTAAGAGAAGGAAAAGGGTGGTCAGGAGCAGAGCGGGAGCGCACTGGCCCACAGCAGGGTTTCTCTCAAAGCAATGCCACTGACCTTACCTGTTGTCTCCTGCACCAACGAGTTTTCATTTGCAAAGCTTAAATCCTGTTTGCCATATCTGAACACAGCAAGTAGATTCAGGAGGACAGCTGAGATTTCTTCAGGACACAGTGAGGAAAACCCCAGGATTCAAGGAGTTTTTATAGTAACAAGGTGCGTGCCAATCATCTAGCTCATTTGCTTTGTTTTCTGACAGGGCAGATGGAGTGTGCTATTATTTCTGTGGCACAAGTAGGAAACACTTTCAAGAATTACAGCGTGAAACCATCCTGTCCAACTGATAATAGTTCCTGTTAGAGCAACACGTACCCTTTCCAGGTTAATGATGTGATCTGAATGGAGTATATCAGTTCTCATTTTTATTATCACAGGGACACAAAAACTAGTTAAAGATGAGCAAATACTATGGTCAAAAGTTTTAACTAACAGCTTTGATTTGGAGACAGCCTCACAGATGTGACTGATCACATTTACAGTATGGTTAAGTTGTTACAAAAGGAAAGTTTACAAAGCTCATTAAAAATATAATCAAATATTCATGACCAGAGTTAGCTGAACCAAGGAATTGTGTTGCAATTGTCCTTCCACTTTGTCCACCTCTTTGCATTAGTATTTATGCTTTCAGAATTTGGCAGGAAGCTTCATCTTCTTTTCAGTCCGTCTAAAATAACAGAATTATTAGACATCAGACTACACATTCTAAAAATAAACTGAGTTGGCTTAGCTTCTGGTACCACAGATGGCATCAATACAAACAATCAACATGATCCTTTGAAATATATTTTGCTAAGTAGTGACCAACAGATTTCAAGTGTTCATGTCCAGGTAATACACTAGAAGTGTGCTTGAAAGAGTGCACAGCCAAAAGCTGCTTAAGGAAAAAAAAAAAAATCAACAGAATTTCCTTAAAAACTGTAGTATGCGATTTGTTCCTTCATATACTACCTTCTCAAGGTGACAGTACAAATTTTTCCCTCACAGCATTTTAACCTATGTTTTTGCCAATTTAGTTAACACTTTTGTAGGTCTTCTCCATATGCAACCATGTAAGAAATTGTTTCATACCAATTTGTTTTCCATTAAGGGAATTTTCAAATATAGTTACAGGCACAATCTACCCTATGAAAGGAAGCAGAAGCTTCTAACACAAGTGATGTACACATTCTCCTATGTATTGTGAGCAAGTCAGATGGTATTTTGTACTTGAAGTTTTGATTGAACACCTCTATAAAGCACTTTTTATTCTTTGACTACAACTGGGGAAACTATGACAATATCCGTAATGTCATATGGCAAGATCAATACAGGCTGAACCTGCCTGCTAACAAGAGTTTATCGATCGCCATGTTTAACACTGAGTTTATCAACCACCATGTTTCTTAACATTTCTGCACTTGGCCATCTCCATCTGCAAGGCAGAGCTCATACATTTTCTTGCCTTGTGAAAACAAATGCAAAATATAAACAGCAGCATTTGTATAGCTGATTTAGAGGGAACGTTCAGTAAAAAGACACGGTAGAACTATACTGTTTGAGTATTTCTGGGATGTAACACTGAAGTTTTTAAAGTTAATAAGAATTTTGTTGTTGGGGAGCAGGGGTTATAATGTACAGCAACATTTCTGACTAAATCTGATTGTTAATTTGAAGCTAAAAAATCTAACAAAGTTACATATATTTCTCACGTTGGGGAGTCAATTCCACTGTCTCCTGTAATGCTGTGGGTTTCTGTCCCTTCCGAGTGTTTCTGTCCTGATATCACAGTACATGCATTGTTAAAAACCAGATCTTTTCTACCGAGAGGGTTTCTCATTTCTTTGGTCTGTGAGCCCAAAGCACAGCATGCCACTACTTTGCCTGTCTCGTAGGGGAAGTTCTGCAAAGTGTCAGCATCTGAGTCAGCCTCATTTGTGTGGTAGAAATCTGCTTCAGCTGAAGCCTTTGCACATTCAGTAAGGCCAGTTTCTTCTTCCTTTCTGTGACCTATCGGAATAACCTGACTGCACAAACAGCTTTCTTCTGTGAAATCTGGTTTTGGATGCTCTTTTGAGCCATCTATTGATTCTGCAAAACTAGCACTTTCCTTATATCCATGCTCTCCAGAGTCATGTTTATTTACAGCTGTGTTGTACTGGGTGGGATAAGTATTAACCTTGCAGTTTTTTAGGGACAGAGCTGTCCCCAGCTTTTGCACAGTCTTTTTTACTCCAGTCTCTTGTATCTGAAAAAGCATGGCCAGGAGACAGGAGAGGTGGTTCACTGCATTCAAAACTGTTGTCTAGATGTAATGAGCTACAGGTGTCACCATCGTGTGCTTTTTGGTACAGAAGGCGGCAGTTCTCAGTAAATCCTTCACTTTCCAGCTTCATTGATCCGGGATGGCTGGCACAGTCATATTTAAATATAAGTTCACTCTTTTTATCAGTCTTTTGTCTGTATTTCATACCACTTTTTTTCACCAGGTTAACATTGGCTGTATAATTTGAAAGATGGGCATTTTGAAATTCAGTTGCTGTTTGATCTAATAACTCACAGACAGTGTCAGCTTTGCACCTGCAATACTCATCTTTCAGATGTAATGAAAATTTTGCATCTTCTTTGAAGGCACCATTATCTCCAGTGTAGGAGTGAGGGGATTTTTGAATATCCCCAGGATTTTTTTTGACTGCTTTTCCGTAGATATTTTCTTCAGAAATATTGCTCTCCAGAAAGTATTTGCATTTATTGTCTATTTGCAAAGTACTGCCATGCGGGTAACTAAAGTTTTCACTAAAACTACCTTTCTTTAGTTGGAGAGGAGACCTATCTGCGTGGAGTAGTTTGTTTTGCTTAGCTTTGCCAGCCTGAGTTTCAGTAGCCAGCTGTTCAGTTTCATATTCAAAGGTTTTTGAGGAGTCCAAGGACCGTGGCCTTTGTAAAGCCCTTTCTTGCTTTTGAGTCCTGGACTTCAGCTGACTGTTAAGGGTACCTTTGTACCCTTTCGCATAAAAGTTGCGTCTCCATGACAGACCCTGAAAAGGGTTCTTAATTTGTTTTTTATATATGACATGGGATTCCACTGCTACATCAGATGGCTGTTGGTTTCTGATAGGCAGTGAAAGGTTCTCTCCCAGTTTCTCATTTTGGGATGTTAGCTCATGTACGTGAGATTTCCTGTTGCTTCTGCTAATCTGCTTCTCTTTGTTTGATTTGGTTTTCCTGGTGTGTTTTGCTGTTTTACTTCCTGTCTTTTGAACACAATCCTTTGAAAGATGGTTTTGCCTGACTGTTGACACTTCAGCTGAGGTACCCTTACTGATATATTTCTTCTGCTCTTCGAACTTATGCATTAATAGCGTGTGTTTAATCAAATTATCAACTGTAAGAGTAGGGTTAATACGCTTGATGATTTCATGTTCAACATCACGTGGAATATTATCTAAGTCATCTTCATCCCTGACAGGCCACTCCTTGGGAGGAAACTGGGCTGAAAAAGTGGAGTAGTCCTTCTTATGTTTTTCTTTTTTAGAAGCACTTCTCCAGAAAAGGCCAAGGCCAAACCTTTTGCTTTTCAGTTTCTCTTTTGCAGATGTCAGGGGTTTGATGGTGTCCCAGGAATGGTTTTCAGCAGATGTGGAGATCCTTTGAGTTTGAATTGAAGGCTTCAATTCACTGCAGCCTTTCTTACCTCCTCCATGAGGTTGATGGTTCATTAGCAGCCGATGTCTTTGTTCACAGAGCATATTCTGATCAGGGAAACAATGGCAAGATCTGCAACAGGATATGTTTTCTTTCAGTAGGTCTGCACAGCGCTCAGTGTTTACCAAGTAAGTGATGGAAGGCAATGAAAAGCAACAACTGTCCTCCAGTGGGACTCTTCTATTGTCTTCTGTGGCATCATTTGTCATAAAGTATGTGTTGGGAGTCACAATGAAGTATCCTTCTCCCGTATGATAGATTTTCCTTTCTTTAATTAGAGTGCCAAGGATATTATATAAGATACTGTAGGAGGGAACTGCAATGCCTACAACAAAGATGCAGATATTTCAAATCAGAAAGTTTTCAAATAAAATGGAAGCTGGACAAAAAAATAACTTACAACAGATCTGGAAGCAACTGAACATGAAATACCTAATATATTTAGTTCACAGGATTCCAAAAGAATTTTGAAACTGACCTGTCAACTGAAGTTTGAGTGGGGCGTACTCAATTGCAGCATGAAAGTGTCCAGTATCATCAGACAAAAGGCAGGATTTTTTTTTTTTTTTTTAATACATCACCACTCTGCTGAGCTTCCAGAGCCAGCAATTGTGCTTGCATCCAGCTGTCCCCCCCACAGCCCTGGGCTCCCTGCACAACAGGGACAGCCATGCTGTGCAGCAGTGTCCACACGTGGAGGGCAGCAAGGGCTGCCCCAAATCTTGGACTGGGCACAGGCTCTGAGTCAGGGAGAGCCCTCCTGAGCCAGTCAGGTGAGGGCAGCACAGAAAGATCACCCAGCGAGGGCTCTGGTAGATGCAATCCTGCCAGTGTCTTACAGATCAGTAAAACCCTTTTTAACTCTGTGATGGCCATTCCTCACTCATGAGGCAAGGTCACTCCTGAGGGAGAAGGTAAAGGCCAGCTGTGTTTCTGGTTGTCACTGCAGCACTGCTGTGATTGGAGCTTAGGATGTTCTCCTTCAAATAAGCAAGGATGTTCTCTTTATGTTTGTCAGGATATGATACTTATAAGAGAGACCTTTTGCCAGGTACAAGCCAAACAATCTGTAGTTCAAAGCATTTCCCTCTTGGCAGGTTATTTAACAGTGGCTTTTATCACTCTCTCTGAAGCTTCTGGTATAATTTTGTCAGACGAAAATTGCTGCCGAAGTTTACCTCACTGAGACTGGTCTCAGCTGCTACTTTCCCCTCAGGTGTCACAGTCCCCGAGTCATTAGTCTAGTGACATCTGACCTACTGCCCCAGGTTTCTGCTGATCTCTTGCCCACAAGAATGAAAAATTCCAGCAAGGTGAAAACAGCAAGGTGAAAAATGCGCTCTCTCCCTACAGACTTTGAGAGCACTACTTCTGGCTGACTTAAAAATGCTACCTGTTGTCTTGGTGCACATATGGACTATATCATGTTCTTGGCAGGATTCTGGGCCAGTTTATGGGGTTGCATTAAAATTTTCGCACTAGTGAAAATGCCTACCACATGGACCTGTAACATTTGCAGAACTATAATATTATGAAGACTCAGAAGAGGAAGCTCAGTATCAAACCAAGAACCTCCTGCAGAGGGCCATAATGAGCCTTTACAAAGTCTCACATGCACACACACTCACACTTCAATATTGCAGATCTAAGGGCAATTGAACATTTCTCAGATGCTAAAGAAAATGTAGCATTTAAGGGAAGTGGCTGCTACCCCATCAGAAGAGAAGGAATAAAGCTCATTTAGTGTAATTTGCTTTCAGGAAGAAAGGGGCTGGAATTTGACCAATGAATCTGAATTTGAGGTTGGTTGTATTTTTTTTGATAGCAAACACCAGATGTAGACTCCTATCCAGTCCCTTTGCCATCAAAGTCAGCTATGTTCCTATCTCTTAAAGGAGGACTCAAAGTCTTTGTCTTCTGACATACAGTCTATTTTATGCTGTTCCATATCTGCCACCTAAATACCTCAAATCTATGCTTTCCTACCCCCTAGAAAGGACATACTCCCAACATGCCACTCACTCAGTTCCCTCTCTTATTCTCAAAGAAGATTTATTAAAATCTGTAAAAAGGATTACATTCAAAACAATGTTAGTAACACAGACTGATGAGGATAGTATGCACATTCATGTATTCTACCAGTTGCCTGTTAATTTATATTCTTCCGTATTGCCAGCTTTGCTTGAAAACATTCAGTGATAACCTGCCCAATATCAGAAACTCAATTGATGATACAGTCACTTTAAAAGGAAAGAGAAATTAACCCATTACCTGGATAATTTTTCACTAACTGCTCCATTAAAGTTTCCTGTGTGACCATCACATGATCTGCATTCATGTCTGATATGGTACGGCATATTCCTTCTGACAGAGAAATGGAGTACGACTGCGAAAGAGGATTCATGAGAACAGGAGTCACATCACCTGAAGTCCAGAAGGAGGTGGGGGGGGGGGGGGGANTTGAATAGAATAGTGTTTCATTTTTTCTATCAACTGTAACAGATTTTCACTGAAAATTTCTTGCACCTTATCGTCAGCTAATTTTCTTTGGCAAATTACTTGGAACTATTTTTCAGAGAAGGGAAATGGCTCTAGCATTTTTCAAGTGCCTTTGTAATGAAGGAAACAGAAGGTTACTTTAAGCACATTAGTTTGTTTGGTATTAAATTCCAGCTTAAATCATCATTTAGCTTAATAAACAGGGAGCTGAGAGAATTATGTCTGATGGCTGCTGACTTTTTAGATGACTGTTTACATATGAAACCACTCAGAATCTGTATTCCTCTGAATAGCTAAGAGGTTATTGGATGTTGACCTTTATCAAGTACAAAATCTTTTCACCAAGTCAGAATGCAGGAAAAATAAGACTAGCAACAGGCTTTGTCCCTTGTCTAGCATACAAATTTGAATAGAAATGGTAAAAATTCCAGTTTTGGACTGGTCTCTAGAATTAGAGATTACCTACCAGACTGGGCAGAAGGCATGTTGAGAGATATTAGTTGTTTAGCTTAAATAAGTAAGTTTTAATTAGAATAAATTACTCTAGGGTTATAATATGGTGTGATTCATGCTGTTTGCTTAGCTTTACTTTGCATGAGTAGCTAGATTTGCTGAAGCCTTTAGGCTACAATGCAGTTAATTTTCTTAGTAATTTTCCTAGCAGCTGGTACAGTGCTGTGTTTAGTCTTTTAGTATAAGAAAAATGTTGAAAGGCTGAAAAGAGTCTTAGTCCTTCACCTCAACTCCCACATCCGTAAAACACAAAGATAAACACTGCCCTCTCCCCTTTGCAAGATGGCACGACTAGTAAGAGCAAGCCCAGCAAGTACTTCTGACACATGCCAGTAAATGATGGAGGAAAACCTGAAATAAATATTTTCCTGAAAGCTGATGACAAAGCACGAAGCAGGGACTCACCTGAGGTCTGTGCATACAGTAAGACAATGACCGCATACACCTTCTCAGACAAAAAAAAGCTTTCTTCGTTATTTTTTTTAATTAGACTGATGATCTGTTCCCACTACCAGCTGGAGTTCTGTGCTTCCCTGCTCTGTGTTGCACAGAAAGTTAGTTAAATGCTAACAGTAATTCCCCTGCAAGTAAGAAGTGATTAAGTCTTAGATTAAGTGGTATTCACGTTTAACTAAACTTCAATTGGATAATCTGTTGGATGGCTCTGTAACCTGATATTTATCCTTTAGGCAGAAAACTAAAACACAAACATTTCTCTGAGTAAATGAATTAAGCAACAGCGCTTTTAAGAACTTAAATTGCTCTTGACCTTTGTTTTACAACTGCTGCTATGTTCAACAAAAAGCACTCAGAAAAAACTCCTGGCATACAGTTTCCTCAGTGATGTTGCTAGGATACTCCTTGCAGGTGCAGAAACCATTGCAAGCTTTCTTTTTGTATGGGAAGAGACCATCAGCATTCAGTCATAACTCTTGTGAATAGTTTGCTGTCTCAACTCTCTGCTGTAGGCCCACCATGCTGCTGCCAGTTTCGCCATTTGATCCTGCAGAGCACCAAACTGCTAAGGAGTAAAACACCAAGTGTAATAAAAATTTAGTCATTATCTTTATTATTATCTTGCTATCATTGTCTGTGTCTGTTTTGCAGCCTCAAATCTCATGTCTCCATTCAGGGAGGGCCCTTTCAGAATAATATTTAAAACAAAGCATTAAGCAAAAGCCAACTTGATACTGAAGGAAAAAAAAATCTACTAAAATCATGTTTAAACACAAGTCTATTTAAAATGATTGTTGCAGATCAATAGCACTAGAGTACACACATGCTAACAACAAGAATATTAGTTATCATTCACTCCCGACTTCGAAATGAAATCTGAAATAGTGGCAGTAAGAATTACATCACTGGCAACGTTGATAAGCAATGTGGGAAAAGGCCCAGGCAGCAGGACAAGCGTTTATCAATTTTGTATTAAAAAATTTGTTGATTTACTTTCCATAGCTAAATAATTGTTGTGGATACACTTCAAATGTTCTCTCAAGTTTGATGGAGATACATAAAAGCTGCATCCCTTAGATTTGCCCAGGGAGCAATCTTAACGATTTGTGCAAGCTATGTCTCATAGGCCTGATACAAAACCACCAAAATGCCATGCTCTTCAGTATCTGTCCCTTTAGAGCTCAAAAAACACTGCAGAATCCCCTGCCCCTTCCCTACTCTACATAAATTGTCTGATGAGAGTCATCTTCCTGGTTTCTTCATAGTTTTTACGAAGGACTTGCTTATGCCTATGTGCAAGGTACTTGTCAGCAGTCAAGGAACTCAGGGTAATCCTCTTGATCGTTTAAATACAACTCAGTTCCTGTTTCATGCTCCGTAGCTCTTACAGAATCATGTTTACCAACGCCAATCTAGGCAGCCTGCCAGTACTCATGTATTATTATCCTTCAGTTTGGTTTACCTGTCTATTCAAAGTCTGCTCATTACCTGGACACCTGAAACCCAAGAATACCCTTTTGGAGCACGTATCAGTCACAATGTGGGGAAGTCATCTGTAATACGAGCATCGGATAACAAAACTCAGCACACAGAAAAGCCTCTGGGTATTCTCGACTAGCACAAAGTGATTTTTTGTTCCATCTCTGTAATGTGAACTTTACCATTTTTCACTGAGTTGTTCAGTTATTGCAGAACTTTTGCATCTTCTGGCTCTAAAAAAAATTCTATACAAGACAAGTTTTATCTGGGTAAAAGCCAGGCTATTTCTGGAGAAGTGAACAGAGAGGCATTTTATTACAATAGTGCTCAATCTACTTCTTAAAAGTTTGAGTAAACCATTTATGTAACAATAAAGGGTTAACAGTAAATTCATTCCAGGGAGAAAAAAAAAACAAATGCAAATCAAGAATAAATTCCCTTATACGATTTCACTTATATCTGTTGAGACAGAGAAGGCACAGCACATGGAAAGAGAAGATTGACTTTTCTGTTTTGTAGCTGGAAAGATCTAGCTTGGAATTGGCTTTGTATGCTTTATTAAGTTGAACATACAAAAGATCCCAGAGCTCCTGTGCCTCTTTGCATGACAGCACTGGTATGTTTGATGTACCTCACTTTTTGCAGAAATGCACTAGGAAAGCCATAAGAATGTACAGTTCTGCTAGAACTGCAAGTCTTCTGCTCTTCTGTAGATTAGAGTGCATTGTGGTCACGTTTTATAGCAAAAATTACATTTTGTAATTAAAGACAAAGAATTTTAAGGAACAAATAGTTAATAACAACATCACAGAAAGTCAGAAACTGTAGCAAACCACTTTTAGAACATTAATGAAGATTTTACAAGATGTTTCCTTATTAATAAAAATTCACATAGATTATAAAGAGAGAGTTAAGATCATGAAAATATTTTCAATTTTAAGTATATAACAGAGAAACTATTTTGGCACAAATATTGTGTACTAGATCCTGTTTTCTGAAACATCCTTTTACTGAAGCAAAGAGTAAATAGATCAGTTGCATTAAAACTGTCAAATCTTGTAACATGTTTAATCTGTTACTAAAAAAACAAAAGCTCTCAGGAACAGCAGACAATATTTTTCTGTTTGATTATTTTGTACAACTCTCAAAGAGAGAAACAAAACAACTAAGTGTCAGTTAAGGTCACTGACACTTCTTCAGTTGACATTAAAGAAGCAGCTACAAACACATCAAAATGTCAGATTTCTATACCTATCAATTCCTGCAAGAACGGACACTCCCAAATCAGGAAAATGAGGCAAACAGCGTCCTCCATTTGGACTCAATTGCTGGTTTTTGCAAACAGAGAATGATGCCATGCAACTTGGAAAAGAAAACCAAACCAAAAACTAAACACTTTTTCTACCTTCCTGACAACACCCAAAAGTCTAGTCCCAACTGCAAGTGTTACGAACTTTTAAAAATATGACTGATAAATGCTTTCTGAGGTTCCTAGCCAAGAGCCACAAAATCCTTACTCTAATCTTAGGGCTAATGGCAACCCACAGCCATCTTTTCTTTCATCAGCAATAAAAAACCCCACAGGCAGGTATGTTGAAAATAAAGCAGGATTCAAGAAGAAAGGCAAGAGCTCTCTCCTGCAATCTCGGTTCAAGCCCACAGATAGGAGCAAGTTACACAGCAGACACCAACATGTTCAGTGTGGTACAGTTTTCCTTAAGCCAAGGACAGTGGGAAAGTTTTTGCCATTGAAACGTTTATCTCTGATCTTCAGAGAGATCAACGCCTTCAACACTTACTGAGGCCACTGACAGGTCCACTAAAATGCACCAAGAACATCTTGAGAGCAAGTTTCAAGCTCCAAAAGTATTGACCGAACACATGAGCAAGAATGTAGCTTCAAATAGACTGTTTAAAAGAAAACAGCACTTCTGCTTGCTTGAAGGCTAGCAGGCAACTTTTCTTGAGAGATCTGTTTTACCCGCAACAGCTGGCAAAACAGCCAACAAGCAAAAAACATATAAACACATCTGCCTTTAGGGCATTCCCGCTGTTCGCTGCATAACTGGCAGGGAAATTGAACTATGAACAACAGCACTCAAGATAATTATTTTTCATATACTTTAGCATGCCAATAGCTTTTAAGTCAATTCACATACGGCATTGAACATAACCAGCACAGCTGATAGCAAGGAAGATCATCTTTCACCGTTTCAGGATTCAGTGTTAGGCTTGATCGTAAAAGACAGATTTATTCAAAAGCTTCTTTGCAGGGAGATAAAAATAACACGAAATTAAATGGTCCCAGGTAAGTTGCAAAACTGTCAATGACTAGCCCATGGAGCCAAACAATACAACAGGAATAAACCACTCACTGACAACGTCTCTGGCTCCTTTAATTGTCTGCAGGTGGTGCTATCCACTGCTACAGGAATTTGACACAAGCACATCTTTTCCACTTGACCTCGTCCAATAAAGCTCTCTTGCAACCCTGGCATTTCTCCACTAAACCAGCTCTGCCTTTTTCTCGGTCCCAGCCCTGTCCTCTCTTCTGCAATAAATCTCAGACCATCCAAATAGCTCTTTAATGTCAAAAGCTTTGTTCTAAGCAGAAAGCGTTACTGGGTGTTGGTTAGGTACTTACCTATACAGTGAAAGACTTACTATAAAAACATCATCATGCAGTTGTGCATTCTTGTGCCTGTTTAGCTAAAGGTCAGCTCCAGCTGCTGCAGTATTCCCAGGGCTGACTCCTTTGCCTGGAAATGAGCTGTCACACAAAAGGCTGTCACAAAAAGTATACCATATAGAGTCATGGGAGTAAGATATATGTACAGTTACGTCTCCTCTCCCCAGAATGGACCAAAATTCACTTCTTTGCACACTCCCTGGCTTCAGCTCACATTTACCCCAGCCAAGGAAAATCACACACATCTTTCAGAGACATAGCACCCACAGAGCTATTCAAAAGAGAACATAGCCCCCTGCAGGGGTTTTCCAGCAAACCGTGAATCAGAGGACACATGACAGCTATTATGCCCAACTCACTCCCAGGCAACACTTGGCCAAATCCCACCCACCGCAGAAGAAGCTGTCAGGGAGCTTGGTGCAGTTGTAGCTTCCCTCAGACCCAGCCCCCTGCCTTGCAGTGAGGACAGGAGCCACCATCACTCACTGAAGTGGAATGAAGCAGTCCTCAGATCTTGTTTAAGGGCATATCCCACTGCAGGGAGGTTTTTTTTCACTCATCTGAGAACAAGGCTTTGATGGTATATGGGCAACTTCACACCCACCTGAGCAGCTTGTGATGTTGATGGATTTGCACAGCCATTTTTCCTTCCACTTTCCCTAAATGGATATCCAACTTTAAAGATGTTCCCTATGCTAGAAAATAAGTTTCTGCACCGTTTCATTGGGCTGGAATTTATGGCCCACAGGAAAAAAAAAAAAAGAAAAAGAAAAACAAAATAAACCCACCATTTTAGAAATTAAAAGCAGCATCTTTACCACCACAGGAGGTCTCAGAGGAGTTGTTTGGATACTGCAGATTAAACAGCACTAGTTTGGACTTGAGGACCTTAGCCCATACTTCCCAAACCTTTCTCCATTGCTTTGGCACTATTAAACACCCTTTCCATGTTTCTGTTCATCTAAATTTCAGCCAAAAGGAAGTGATAGAAGACAAACAGAGCAACTGCGCACCTCCACTGTATTACAGAATACTCAGTAAGTATCTTTTCAAAAGCCAGTTTAGCAGAACCCTTACTGTGAAGATACTGGGTTGTTGGATCTCACAGACCATGTTAAGCCTCCAGTGAAAATTACAGAGATGTGCAGATGCCTGCGGGATATTGAAAAAAGTAGAACAATTCCATGGGAAAAACTAAATGATGCAGTCCATGAGGTACCTAAGCAAGTGATCTGAATGACAGGCTAGCTTTGCTGCAATATTTTATTGGGAACAACCAAAATTATTCATAATTTCAATGGAGTTTTCAATCTTGGAAACTCAGCGTATAGCTGGCCATAGCCCACAAAAGAGAACTCCAGTATCTGGAAAAAACATATTGCTACAAGAGAAAAAATAAACAGTGCTTCAGCTTTCAAAACAGACTGAGTTTGCTAAACAAACAGCAGTTGCAGTTTCAGTTGTTTCATTGCCCAGAATTCTTTCTGCTTCAGTACAAATCGGGCTGCTTACAGAGAAGCAGCGCACCACCAGTGAATGGAATATGGGCTGCTGATGATGCATCAGTATAAGATAAAGCTATGGAAAAAAATTGTTTCACATCATATATTGATTATCAACCTCAGCTTCTCTGTGCATCATGCTTCATTCTGCNTGCATATTGAGCTTTCTGTTTGTTAGCAGTTTGATAGCACTGTGTGAGTCACATTAATGATACGCACTACTGGCATCTCCCTACTTCAATTCTCCCAGGAGTGTTTTTATAAAACATAGTAAGGAGTTGGCAGAGTGGCTCTGGATGTATGTTGATTTACAAATGCAGATACCTACATTTCTCTAACCCGCTGTTTAAAAAAAAACCCAAAACAGATAGCAAGAAAAATCTCATGCAAGTACCACAGCAATTTTATCAGGTTAAAGAAAACCATGCTGCCATCAACCTCAGCTTCTCTGTGCATCATGCTTCATTCTGCAAAAATTTAGCTCATGGACTGTATAATCAAAAGATCCCTAAAGCTCTCTAAGTATGAAACAAGAAGCAAAGTTGTCTGAATAAAGCCACTCACCTCTTTCTGCTGATACTTCTAATCAATTTTTATTTGGTATTGAATGAAAGCAAGCCTTTTAACAAGGCTTGAGAAATTGAAGTATTGAGGAAGCTCATATTACTCACACTGCAACAAAGGCCAAGAGCATCCTGGGCTGTATATTAACAGCAGCAGAGCAAGTAGATCAAAGAAAGTGATTATCCACCTCTACTTGATGCTTATTAAACCCCATCTGGCATACTAAGTTGTTTGGGGCCCCCAATATAGAAAAGATATCTGCAAACAGGGGTGAATTCAGCAGAAGACCACCAAGATGGTCAGAGCTGGAACACTTGCCCTGTGAGCCAAGGCTGAGGGAACGGGTCTTGTTGAACCTGGAGAAGAAATAGCTTTGGGGGCACCTGACAGCAGCCCCTTGAGAAGATGGAGACGGGCTCTGCACAGCAGCGCGTGGTGGGAGGGTGAAAGACAACAGGTATCAGTTGGAACAGGAGAGGTTCAGAATGGCTATAAGGAAAACCTTTTTACCTTTAAGGACAGCGCAGCAGTGGAGCATGTCACCCAGAGAGGTTGTGCAGTCTCCAATCCAGGGGAGTTTCCAAGATGTGACTAGATAAAGCCCTGAGGAACCTGGTTTGACCTCATAGCTGACCCTGCTTTGAGTAAGAAGTAGGATAGGCTCCCAGGAATAAAATACTAGTGCAGTCATCTGTTTTAGTTGGATGCTGGTACCTGTGCCTCCCACAGCCACTCTCACCCCGCACTTTGATCACCCTGCTTTCCGTAACCCAATGCAACAGCACTTTTGACCTCCACTAGCTGTGAAATTTTCTTGGGTTACACCAAGTTAAAGAAAAAAGGTTACACTTACATCATGCTGTTAATGAGGCCAGGCAAAACAACGTCCATATCGTAAAACTATTTTGGTTTTCTCTTTGACCTTCAAATAAATAGCTACAGTTTTCATAACATTTTTTTTTTATAACTCGTTGTAAGATCTGGTGCTCTCCACAGTGATGGAGTGGACATGTCCTAAAGCAAGATGGCAGTACAGAAAAGCTAAAACTAGCCTTGAAATTAAATCTCTGATTTTGAAATCACATATATGACCACAGCAGAAGCACTACTAATTAATGTAATTTATTCCATTAACTATATGATATTAACACAAACTGTTGTTTTTTCTGACTGAGACAGAGAAAACATTAGCACTGTTCAAATTACCCTCATCTTAAAAGAGCATTAAGGCCATTAAGATCTGCCTTTCAGGATTCAAGGTGCAAGAATTCAAAAGACTGAGGATAGCACAACTCAGCCTGTTTTCTTGAATTTTGTTTTCTCACTCAAAAGACAGAAGCAAGAGCTTCTTCTGCTGAAAATCTTTAGCACTGAGAAATACAAAATACATATCAAGTTCTTCACAACTAAACTTGTTAGAGGTTATTTTTAGAAAAATTCAGAGTAAATTAAACTGAATGGAGCTTATTATAAAGAAAAATTATGCATTCCTGTTCAGTGGTACTTGTTAAACAGTGTGACTAGAGACTACTTGCTGAGACAGTGAAAACATTTGCACACACAAACAATTTTGCAGATTAGACCTTTCAGGTAATTCAATCTGAGCAGATCTGGTAAACGCATCAGGATTTTGAAGAATGTTACAGTACCTTGCTGCTGTGAGTTCAATCAATAGTTCGAATATAGCATTTGGGTTTAGTGCAAAACATATTCAACTGAGAAAAGGCTTTTATAATACGGGATTAATACCTTAGTAAGAATTTGATATAGAAATGCATGAAACATGCAGAGGTATCATCTCATCTGAAGTCAGTGGTAAGGGCTGAATGCCAGCTAAAATGAGGTGCTAAACATTATGAAATAATGTAAGGTTTACATAGCCATTACACGGAGAGAATTAAACTAGTAAGCAAATAATAGCACAGTAAATAAAAAGTTGTCCTTCAAGTAGTATAACTGTTTTCTTCCTTTTTTTCCTCCAGAAAATGTATCATCAGAGTCACCACTGGAACAACTGTGATAATCAGGAAAACCCAGTTACAACACAACATGCAAGTTAGTAAGTTCTGAATCAGATACCTTACTGAAAATAACTCTAAAAGTAATGTTTGAGAACAAACCAGTTAAAAACTCAGTTAAACTGTTCTTCATGTTCTGGCAGCCTATATACAGCAGTGCAAGGTAAAGCATCATTTTAGGTCATCCACTCTTTTCAGGCCCGGAGAAAATAAAAAGGAACAGAACTCTAAATAATCCTAAACAGTCCAATACGTAGTATGACCACATACTGTGAGTTGCACTTCACAGAAGCTAGCACCATTGAAGTACAAAATCATTCTCCTTTGACTTGCAAACCTACATCCCTGTTTGTGAGGCGGGATGAAAGACACTGGAAGAAAGGGACTCCAAAAGAAAAGAATCCTGTGAAGCTCATCCCCAGCCTCTTGCTGTGCTGGCATCCTCATTAAGATTGTGTGTTCCTGTGTGTAACTACAGAGTGCCTGACAAACAACATCCACTCTAGAGTCATGACCTATTGTAGACAAAACAGGAATCAGCTACTCACAAGGCCATAATTTAATCTGTAGCTACATGCAGCAGAATGATGCTGATACTGACATTAATTGCTGTGAACAAATTTAATTTATTCAAATGAAAATAAATCTGTCCTAACAGCTTGCCAGGTCCATTTTGGAATTTGTCTCTCATTTTAAGCAAGCCTGAGAATTGCTAAGAAGTAGACTGAAGTATGCAGTTCTAGATGGACTCCAGGTGTATTGGTTCCACAGGTGGCACTGCAAAATTGTTCCTGAAAGCTGGCACAAACATGGAGAGAAGCTCAGCATGTGAGCGCCTCCACAGCAAGGCAACCAGTGTCAGCACTGCAGAGATCACTAAATAAGTTACATTTGGGAGTCATCACACAGGAACCAATATAGTTCCCCAAAACTGCCCTCCCCTTTGGAAGGTAGTTACAGCCCGTAAATACAACGGAAGCTTTACTCCTTACTCTTCAAGCTGTTGCTGAACTTTTTTCAGGAGATTCAATTCCACCCCTCTCCTATCACAAGGATTCTGTCTGAATATCAAATCAGCATTAACACCACCACCCCCCCCAGAATCAAGCAGCTTCAGAGACCATCTCTGCCCATTTTTTAGCTCCTTTTCTGAGTGCTTCTCTTCTTCCTAAATTCTGGGAGAGACTCACACAAGGGAAAGAGAAGTGAGGAGCTAAGACCTATCAGATTACTCCCCCCAAAAGCACAAACAACAGGAACACAAAACAATTCCTTGTCTGATCTCATTCCAGTTTGGTCAATACTTCCAGCAAAACTGGATAAAATTTAACACTTCACAGAAAAGCGTACTGTCCTTTTCAATGTAACGTTTCAATGGGATATTTCCCAAGTGAGATAAATTTGCAGCCTGCAGTAGGGACTTAAAGGCTCAGGAGAGCCCAACAAGCATACATCTTATTAAGAGAGGTGGATCAACACATTACATGACCACAGAAGTCACAGTCTACAAGCCAATCCCAGCCTCCGCTTAACTGGAAAGTGCACGGCTTTCTTAGCTTTCCTGGTGCGTAATTTGTAGTCCTGCAACAGAGATGCTGAACTGGCAGCAAATTCAGCCTCTAAAGGCTAAGCAAAAATGTCTTCATTTTCTACTGCTTACTTCTACCCGCTAGGAGCCACAAAAAGGGAGTCGGGCAGTTCAGGCACATGGAAAATGCTGCTGTCAAAAAGAAGGCAGGCTGAGATGACAGAAACGAGCTGGTTATGACCAAGGACAACAAGCAAGCAGCTACTGAGATGCATTCTCTTGGGCTATGACCCCAGTTTCGCTCTTCAAAGGCTCTGGGGGTCAGTGCCCTCAAATTGAGTATTTCCAATTGTATGTAATCTCAGCTGAGAGTCCCCTACTCCTCTCCCAGCACTGCCTTGCATGCATCCCCCGTGGCTGTACATGAAAGGTGAGAGGGAGCAGTTTGTCCCTCGTTTGGTTAACAATTGACTGAACAACTCAGCTAAGCACAGGAGATGGTCCGACAGATGTTAGCATTTCGACTGCTCAGTTATCAGATCAAAAGTTTTTTTAAACTAGCCCATACTTCAGCCTCTGAGGGAGATTTGAATTGCTGTGATTTCCTCTTCTTCCCCTCCAGCACCCAAGGAGGAGAATATAACAGCTTCTACCCAGTCCTGGGTGTACCATGCAAATCAGAGCTGTGATCCCCATCAGAAGGGAAGAGAAAGACATTTTGGAATTTACCTGGGAATAAATACAGCAGGACAGTTTGTGATTCTTTATACGTTTTTAGGACTGGATTTCCCCTCAATTGATTAATCTTCTGGTGGCTGACATCCATCAACATGTAGTCTGCTCCATAAAGCCAGGATTTCCAAAACCTGGTATGTTTCTCTAGAACAAACTTAATTTGAACTGCTGGGATAAAGACACTATGCGGGACCATAGTGTCTTCTGATGACCAGCAATTGCCAGGAAAGCTCCTTGAGATACAGCAGTGAGGGGGAGGGGGACTCCTAAGTGCAAGGGCTTTAAAACCAGTGTGCAACAGGGACTGGAGCATGCCAAGACCCCAGTATAATTCTTCACTGAAATGTGACTTGGCAAAATTAGCGCTGCAGTGCTGCATGCCCACTGCTTCTCACATATTGTCCAAACAACTGGTTGTGGATTAAAAAGGAAAAAACTCAAAATGGTTAGCTGACTTTTTTCATGAGTCTGTAAACCCAGTCTCGACACTTTTCATGTACCATGGCCAAGGATAAACATACTGCAGGCCAAGTGATTCCCATCACTGACCCCTGGTGCCTCCAGATATCTGTGAAAACTCAAACACTGCTGAAGTTTGCAGGCACTGCTATTGCTACGTCCTGCAGGAAATGTTTCCTAAGAACCACTTCGGACATTGCTTGGTTCCCAACATCCCAGCCATTAGTCATGAAGCATGAGAAACCCAAGTGGCTTGAATTCCACATTATTGCAAACAACAACATAAGAACAGGTAGATTAAAACAAAACAAAAAAAAAAGGCAGTGAAGTCTCTCTCTATATAAAATAAAGACAGCAAATGTGATGCCAATAGCTTCATTTGTAAATTCTTTTAAAAAACAAAACCCAAGCAACCTTTTCCCTCGCATTTTAGTTAATCTAACTTGTCACTTGCTTTCCTAGAGCAAAATACATATAAGGAAAGGGAGTAAAGTCTTCCAGAGCAGAAAATGGTCATTATGATGACTGATGAAAGAGAAGGCACAGAATACATCAGTTTTAACCAGAAAATTACCTAAAGACACTCAAATTGCAAATTGGTTTCAGTTAAGCTTCCAGAAATGGAAGTAAAACCATGAAAACATCACTTCAACATCAAATGTCTGAAAAAGTGAAATTCAGAAATAAGCTTTCACAAAGGCATTCGATTAAAGAAACTGTGAGAGAACTCTAAATTCTTAGAAACCCCTTTGGATGTTACTGCAGCAAGAGACAAGCTGATAGAAGAAATTACGTAATTAATTTACCAAAGTAATTTACATTTGGATTCAGCCAGCCATGCTATGCATCAGAAAAGGTTACTGGGAAGCAAGGAGGTAAAAACCAAAGGAGTCAAGGACTCTCTCTAAATCATCCCCAGGAGACCAGCAAGTAACATATCAATATTTACCAGTGATATAAAACTTAACTATAGTAAGAGAGAACCATTCCCAACATACCTAGAGATGTTACTGATTTTTAGATGGAGACCGGTAAGTAAAACACTGTTCTTCCTTATAATACCTCACCTGGATTAAATGTTAAGACGTCAACAGGCTACTTGGGATCAGGGAAGATGAACTCACGCTGGAGCAGATGTCACCAGTTTAGTAAAGTTATGAGTGCCCAAGAAATGAAACTGCATGAAGAGATTGATTTTTCTAGTCAGAAAGTAGGGCTACAACAGGGAGTGGCTATTCCATACAAATTATTGGGAAAGACGACTACTAGAAATAGAAAAAAAAAAAAGTGATTTAAGCTAAAGCCAGTGTTAAGAAAAGCATAAAGAGGTTGAGCTGGCCAAGGACAACACAGGCCAGACACCAAAAATTTTCCTGTTAAAAATTTTGAAACAGAACATTAAGAATTCCTCAAGTCTTCCAAAAGTTGACAAGTTTCTTGCCTTGAGAAAATTCAAAACTGCACTTTTAGTTGGAGAATTTCTCTTTAGCTTCAACAAAAAGCTTCTGTGATCTAATTACATCCAGTTCTGCCTGAGATAAAGTGTACTTCTAACTTAAACTATAATTCATCCCTGGACAGAGAAGATTACAGATCTACACTTAGGCAAAAATATCAATAAACCTCTCAAATAATGATAGCTGTGAAAATCCCTACTAACCTTTGGAAATCCAACTGAAAAAGGATTTGTTTGCACTTCCCCAAGTACCTAAGTAAGTCTTCACTTCAGCATCTTCTACTTGGTCTTTGTTAGCAGCATTCCTGGTTTGGCTGCAAGTGCTTCTAATCCTTTAGTTTTGGGAAAGTTAAAGCACAAGCAGTTCACATCAAAAGGTTAAAGCAGACATCTGAGCTGACACGAAGCAAAGGCTATACTGCTCACTTATCGCTTACCTGTGTTATGCTCGATAATTAGAACTTGGTATCTCCTATAATCGCCTTCAATAGAGAGCAATCCTAATTTACCATGTCAAAACTGTACAGAAAATTGCAAGAACTACAGAAGTGCCACGGTATTGTCTCCTCCCACTAATGATCGGTCAGAAAAGAGCAGCCTTCCAGGATACTCCACAGGTCGAACTGACACAAGCCCCACAGGACCAAGGGTAAAACAGACTCTAGGATTAATGACCCCAGCATACCAAAGTCTGCCCCCCTCCAGGATTTGCAAACAGTAAAGGGATATACTGACCAAACCCAATGCCTCGAGTGAAAACTGAAGAGCTGTGAGGCAGCAGTCAATACCAGGAGCAGAAATTTAATCTGCTCTGCTTGTGCACCACAATTATCATGCTGGCTGTTGTCTTCTGCAAGCACTAACATTTCAGAGAACTTTTCGTGGCAGCCTCGCATTAAGAGCACTCGATAATCCAGCAGCTGTACTTTTATGTACAGATTAAGCCCTTGATTGCAGCCTGCAATAGACTGCAGAGGTCACTAGCACAATTAATTGAATATGAACTAATTGCAGGTAGGAAACAGAAATGATGGCTAAATACCCACGAGTACGACTAGTTAAAAATACTCAAAGAATATCCCTTGAGGTTGTTTTGTCGTTGTTATTACTATTGCCAGATCTGATAGCATGTTCTGTATATCCCATGAAACTTAATAGATTCAATTTAAATGAAGGGGGGACACAAGACAGTGTTGCAATATGTCATCTTCTGCAGAATTCCCATCTTCTAAATTTTTAATGTGAATAATTACGTATTTAAGGTAGCAACCTGAATGTCTGAGCCTGATTTCTTCTTAGATCTTCTATCAATTTCACCTTTATGCATTTTTAGAAAAGATTTAACAGATCCCTTTGTAGGTTGTTTTGTTTTGGGTTTTTTTGTCGACATTCCCAGAGGAATTGAAACTAAAAGCAGCTGCTGACTTCAGAGCATCATGTCTGCTTTAAGTAGCAAAGTGCCTTCCCTCCCAGGCAGCCGTCACCCCACCCACGGTGCTGTGTGCCCTCCACCTTTACCTTCTCCGGTGGCAGCACGTTCTGTAGCTCCTTCTCAGAGAAATCTTTGTGCTGAGTCAATCCATAACATCCAGCCCCAGCATTTCTTTCTACACATCATCCTTTGTCTAAAAACCTTCATGACGAATGAAACTAATTTAGTCATCCACTGGTTACGAACACACCTTCCAGTTCATTGCACGTTCTGGACACGTTATATCCAGCCACCTCCTCCAGGAAACAGTATGACCCACAACAGAACACTGAAACCACCCAGCACACCTGCTTCCTATCACGTTTTTCCTAAATATTGAGTGCCCCTGTCTACATTGCAATGACCCACCGGGTCACCACTGACGACTTCAAACCAGACTACTAGCAGCCGAAACCCAGTTTGTACCAGTGTCCGTACTGACGGGGAGGCTGTGCCTCTGGAGAAAGCTGTGGTGGTGATGCCCTGCTTGCTGCTCGCTTTTCTGCCAGGCCGATTTTTGCCTGCCAAGATTTACACTGATACCCCTAATCACAAAATGCCACAGGCAGAAGTTACCTGCCTTGGAAATGGAAGAGTGGTTTGGTACTCCAGCTGACTAAAGTCTCTGATGGCAGCTCAGGCTACCCTGCTTGAATCAACCAGCAGCTCTGCAAAACAGAGAGGATCTCACCATCAGGATCACACAGGCGGGCAGCAAAGGAGATAAGAAAGTCAAGATGAAAGCAAATCAATTTGGTGACACTGGAAGGCTCCAGCACCAGCGACGCACTGCAGCCGCTACACTCAGCCCTGCCCCAGCTGCTCCAGGATGGAGCACTCTCCCTTCAGAAAATCCCACACTGGGCTGCAGGAACCTGCCTCTATTTTGCACTAAAATTTCAGAGAGACAAAAGACTCCCTCCCCACCCGACCTCCGTGTTCTCTTCCCCCAAGATCAGGGCAAACTGTCTCAGATTACACTTTCATGAAGGGAGGCCCTGGCAGAGCAGGCAGGGGAGGCACCGGTGCAAAAGCCAGGCTTTAGCACTGCCCCGCACGGTTTTTACACGTTACTGGTGCAGTTTGTTCCTGTTGTGCACAGCCACAGAGCACATCTCATTTACTGTCGAAACTCCTTGTCAGGCTAGATAAGGGCACTGCTCGCTTTGGAATCCGGTGCTCACGGAGTGATTTTGTGTCCAATTGAGTTTGTTCTTTAGGGAATTTGCATAGGTTCTTAAATCGCAGGTTGCATTGAATAATCTTTTTTCAAACTGTCTTAATTGAAAAAAAAAGACCTTCCTTTTCTTTAAACTTTAAGCGTGAAGTAGATATTGGAATGAATTCACTGCTCGGAATATCTCCACAGCTATCTCTTACCAATCCGACCTCTTCTGAGCCCCTGCTACCCAAAGGTCACGCTATACAACTACTGCTTTTGTCCATGGATCACAATTATTGTACATTGTATTACTCCCCCAAGTCCCCTTTTGTGCTGTCCATCATTACATGCCTAAATCACAAGACTGAAAATGCTGACTGCATATTCCTTGCAAGCATATTACTGGATCTCACGGATAATGAGAGGATATATAAATATGTGCTGCCACCCATACGCATCCCAGTTCTAAAAGTCATCTATTTTTCCTCTCCTCAATAAAATGAAAAGATACCCCCATCTCCAAAATTAAAAAAAAAAAAAGAGGTCATTAGCTTGATTTCAGGAAAGACACTAAGGCAGAAAATCAGGTTCAATATTGGTAAGCAGCTAATCCTAATTTTTATCTGTGGAATAGGCTGCCCAGGGAGGTGGTTGAGTCACCATCCCTGGATGTGTTTAAGAGCTGTTTAGATGTGGTGTTGGGGGATATGGTGTAGGGGAGAACTTTCTAGAGTAGGGTAGATGGTTGGACTCGATGATCCCAAGGGTCTCTTCCAACCTAGACAATTCTGTGATTCTATGATTATACACAACTTCCTTACATCAGAGGAGATACTTGACAAGCATAAGCTTTTCTCTGTAAACAAACATTTTAAGAATACTCTCAAGTTGCATTTCGAAAACCTTTCCCAAGATTTTACAACTTGCGACATGAATGTTCAAAATAGTTACATTTAATGTAATGTACTTAATAGAAGTACTTAATTTGCTTGAATAGTACTTTGATAAAACAAGGCATCAGGAGATGAGCTGAAAAGGAAAGTCTCTTATGGGAGACCTAGGCTAACCCTTGTGAAACAGACAGGAGTCTTTCCAGATATTTAAGAGAACTTCCAAAACTCCCTCATTTCTTCTTAGAGCTAAGCTGAAAATATAACAACCCATCTTCCTGACCTGTGTGTACATTATACTTCCGGTGAAATTGCCTACTTCTCCTCTGCATGTATGCAAGTGACTGTTTTATAGTAAATCAGGCTGGTCTGAGAGACAACAGTGTTTTCTAAGACCAGCATGGCATGTTTTATCTACAACCTGTCATTTCTGTGATATGACATGTGGCAGCAATTTCTGCTTTTTTTATATGCAAATCTGCTGGCTACCATCCAGCCCTGCTAAAAAAAGGACTAAAAATGAAGGTTGCTGTTCTCCAGCTGTTTCTGCCCCTTGCATGACAATACAGGAATCTAACCGGATGACCCTGTGTCAGGAAGACCAAAAAGAATTAAGCAATACAAGGGGGAAAAAAACCCCAACTCACATTCAAACAAATCTTTCTGTAAATCACTAAAAAGATTGCAAGCAAATAATAAAACAAATCAGTACTCTAAAAATATCTGCTGAAAAGCAGAGTGGGGAGAGTTCAGGCTGGGGTTCTCTGCAGTTCCTCCTCTCCACTTTTCCCCTCTACCCAGCTGTTTGTTCATGATGAAATGTGAACAATGATTCTGTCAGCAGGATCCTTTCACTTGTGCTCCTCACTACACTGGGGGAAAATAATCTAGGAATCAATTTCCATGCAAACACGTGGCTTGGGAATCTGTCGTCTTGGCTGAAATACAGCTCAAGTATTTTCTCTGAATATTCAGAGTCCCCTCACAGGACTATTATTTCCTACTTGTTCCAAAAGATTATTGCAACACTCCAGTGTATGCTAAGGTGGAAGATAACAGAGCATATGAGAGAAGGGACTTGTAGAGGTACCACATAGACCATCTCACTTGCCTGCGAGGAAGAAATGAAATGGTCAGACCTCACCACTGTACAAGATTTTGTAAGATTGCTTGCCTACAGGAAGTTCAACAAGTTATTAGCAAGAATAAAAGCTATCTACGCAAGCTCCTCCCTCAGCCTGGGGAGATATCGAAGGGAAGACTATTAGTTCTAATTAGAAGGACATCACTGAACAATTTCAACAATTTCAATCAACAAAGTATTTCAACATGCACCTGTGGCTTAACATGCTCTGTAAATGGTCTGAATACTGTGAATTACTACAGGAACTAGTGAAAAACTCAAGTAGTTTAACCCTCATAACCCTGCACTAAAAAACCCAAATTGCAGCATGCAACAAACAAATCTAGTCAGCACCACTATCCTGCTGTCATTTTAGAGAGAGGAATAAAGAGAACCGAACTAATATTGGGCAGGATCCAACAGCTTGAAGGATTACTGAATCACACCTGAAAAGATAACTAGTTCTTTCTTACATGTACCATAGCGTTTGAGGATTCAGGTCGAGTACAAGATAGAATGCACTTGTTAAAGAGAATGACAATTTAAAAACCAGGAGGATACAAGAAATCAGAAGCAGCACACAACAGCAGCATCACATATTTTCAATACAAATTCAGGTATCAGATACCTAGAAATTCAGAAGCAATGTTCCAAACCGCAGTTAAAACACTACAAAACCTATGACTTCAGGCAATAGTTGGTGTGTTCCAAAACTCTAAATTTATACTCTGTATCATGATGCCATGGATCATATAGAGAATGAAAAAAAAGGAAAATTATCTTTTCTTGAAAGTAATGCATTTTGTTATCAGACCTTTTTTCTGTAACTACTTTTGTGCAATACATCTAATGAGGCCCAGTATGCAGAAACATAAAAGTTTGGTGGGAAAACACTGGCAGTTTTGATACCTGAGTAGAAGTATTCATTGTTTATGCCATTTTTATTTTGCACTACATGGTGATATACAAGTCCCAGTTGAATTTCTACTTGAACCTTTTCTGCTTTCTAGAAAATATTAGCATAAGCTTATTGACTGTGCTACCTAGACATTTTGCAATGTACTGCTGGCCATGAGACTCAGTCACTCAAAATGAATTATTTTATATTTTATATTTTTAAATATAAACTGCACTGAACAAATGCATTCAGGGTAAGAACCTGACCTGGGTACACAAAGATTACAGAGAAGCAAGAGAAAAAACACGTTTTGTGCACATTTCTGATAAAATTATCAGTGAAAGTTAACTGTTACATAAGTCTGAACAGATATTCACACAGTACATTACTCAGCAGAAAGATGGACTGAAAGCCATTCATCCCTTTCAGAGCAGTTAAACATTGAAAAAAAAATGTTATGTTAAAGGACTAGGCTTCATACTGTGAGATTCTGAAACAACTCAATTGCAAATGCTAGATCTGTGGAAATCCACAGGCACTAGACAGAGAATTCCACCTTCTCGATTGTACACTTCAGGGCGCCCCATGCTGAGCCAGAGCACATCAGATAAACCAAGCAACAACCGGGAAGTGATTTTGCAGCAGTGCCCAAGCACTACAGGCACAAGCATAAAGCCCTGGGTGAGTCAAGAAAACATTATGGGTCTTCATCATGGTAGAACAGACAGCGGTGCTAGAAGCGGCTCCATTATCCCGCACACAATCCTCAACACTTCAGAAAAATTTGGCAAAAATTCACTATTTGTCTATTTGCCACTGTTGCTATGTAGCACTGAAACTATATACTTCTGCCTTTTCATTACCAGAGCAAAAGCAAAAGGGCCTCAAGAGAGTCTACTTTATTCTAGACCACTCTGCATGCAGATGTATCACTTGGAACTTTTTTCCTAGCCTTATTCATAGACATCCACTCATCTGAATACCACTTTGTAAGGGTTTAACTCATTAATTCCCCCATACTTAGACAAAATACAAAAGGGGAGGGAAATAATCTATAAACTGAGATCAGATTCCATTTACTGTCCTGCTGTAGCAAGCAGTTCTCTCTACAGAACAAGGCAATCTGAGATTTACAACCTTCCATAGAGCATCTGTGATGATTTTAAAACTACAAACACACTGGACATTGAGGCATCAAGAGTAAAACCCAGCTTAGGCTCACTTTTACAAGCCTTTCACCAGCAACTGATAAATAATGAAAGACTGACTTAGAAGTGGAAAGCCCATGAGGTTGGAAGCGTGGACATGAAATGCAAAAACATTGTTCGTGCATTAAAACTGACAAGAGATTGCTTCTCCAAACCTCCATTATTGATATTCTATTCAATTTTCTTAAGAATTAGTTATATTTCTGAGAATATTACCAAGAAGCTTTAGCTAACAACCAGCATTGATGCTGTGTATATACAGAACTTTATTCTGTTTGGTAAAGCAACTTAAAGAGTCTGTAGAGGTGTCTGTTCTTCCCCAAATCAGTTGTGCTTCAGGAGACTGGTCAAACTGTAGGTTGTAGAACTTTTCCTTGTTTTTTTCCTTTATTCTTCACCCTTTTAATTTCCTTTCCAACATAAACGTAGACTGTACACAGTATCTGAAACACTATAACATCAAAGCAATATAGAGAAAGATTACACTCATTCTAACAAATACTTCCTTAAATACTGTAAAAATCTGTATCACTCTAGCAACTATCTCGCAGGGCCACTCACTGAAACAAAAGATGAGGCCTGCTTGTTTCGACAACTGCTTTCAGCTCAGCAGTTCAAGGTAAACACACCCCACCAAAATATTTCAACAGATGTTCATGTGCCTAAAAAGATGTTATCTTGAATTCTAGAATTATTTTCTTGTATATTCACATGTACTGCTGAAAATTCATGAACAAAGTAGTTCAAACGCAATCCTTTCAAGTCCATTTAAACAAACAGTGCTTAACATCAAAAAGGAAACATGCTGTCAACAATTTGTAAAAAGGTAAAGGTGAAAAATATAATTTAATTACAAAAGAATTTAACACCATCTGTACACAACAGATAATGCTTTTCATAAGATTAATTTATCACCATCCTCAATCGTTCTAGTAAGATGTTATCTCAATTCATAAAAGCATGCATTTTCTGTGTACTTGTATGCAATAATTAGTGTTTTCATAATACTTCCTACTTTAGTGTGAACACTTAGCGACTCAACTGAAATGAATGAGGGGGAAGCTTATGCATGTTATTTTAATAAAAAGATATTTTACTTGTCTAGCTCCAAAAGAGCCAACAAAAGTAAGTGATAAAAGCACCAGCTTAGACTCTTTTAAACATAAATTCAGGCATTTTAATGTGTATCTCAGTAAAGCTACATGAGTTTCCATGTAGGTTATTCATACATATTATGGCACTTAGACTCTCCTAACAGGTATTTAGTTACCTAGGACATCTAGGCTAAAAAAGAAAAGGTCTGCTAAAATTAACCATTTCTGTAAGAAAACACTTCTGTCCCAACCTTCAAACCCCTTAATCTTCCTGGAAGTTGCACCAAAATACCATTGTCCATATTTCACATTATTTGAATAAGTTGCCTTTGACAATGATGTCACGTTAACTTCTAAGTTTAGTGCTCCAGTGATTTATGAACACAGAAAGGCAACCTTACCCACTTTCAACAAACCAAGTTGTGTCCTGCTCCTTAGTAATTATAACATGGAGTACTGATGCTTGTGTATCCATTCTTTTGTTGGTCTAAAGTCTTTGAAGTAATACACACATTAAGAAAGAAGTCCAAATTTAATTAAAGGCATCTTACAATGGTAGTGTTTTCTCCATGTAAGGTATTATTCTGACATCTACTGGCCTGGTATCCAACCATATGTTTTAATATACTGCATTTGTTATTAAAAGGAAGCATATATATTAATCCAAAGATAAGAACAATTAAAGGAACACAAGTGACATACATTTAAAACAGGCCCATGTATTTTCATATAAATCTCACAACCCTACCAGTACTTTGGTAGGTTTCTATTGCTTTCTTAACTCATCTGAACTACTGTATATTATGAGACTTTAATACAAGCAGCTTTGGGGAAGAAAGTTACATTTGGAAGGGAAAAAGAAAGTTGTGACAAGTAAAAAAAAAAAAATTCAAGAAGCTTTTTGTTTTTTTTTTTTAAAAAAAATCTTTACTTGCAAAATTAAGCAGCATGCTATTTTGTGATTTATATTTGAATTTAAAAAGACTAATTAGACCGAAATAAAAATAAAAACCTAAAAATGGCAATTCTATAAATAATGAAAATTTTGATTCCACTAGACTTTAATGAAAAACATTTGGTAATTAAATACTTGCTACTGTTCATTATGTTGATGAACTTTATTAGGGTTAAAACTATAACAAAGTTCATCCTAAAACATTTTGCAATGCAAAATTATTTTCACTCGAGGAGTGTCTCAAATTGAATGCTAAGAATTACAAGCAATCTTCAGAAGCAGACACTCACATTCATAAAACTTTATACATCTTTTGGAACTAAGATATTTATACTACTAAAATCAAACATGCATCACTTCCCATACATTCTGGTATCATGATTTATATTACATTATGTAACACCATTCTTCTAAACAGCAGCAGTTTTATCATACGTTTGCTCCATTTTCTTTGGATTTCTGATCTTTATCTTCGTTCTTCACAATGTCCTTTAAAAGAAAAAAGGGGGAGGAAAACATGAATTCTAGAAGTGATATTTCTCATGTGAACTGTAAAGCAGCATGAGACAAAGACAGTATTTAAGGTTGACACCAAACAGTATGTGAACCGATACCTTACTCAGCTTAGTTATAACCAATTCACATTTCCAGTATCTTCCTGAAAAATTGAGGGGGCAGAAATTAAATGTGACCCTAAGCACTTCTGAAAAGAAGCACAAAAAACATCCCCAGAAGCCTCACTTTATAGTCTGAAGGCTTGGGGCTTGTTGGGCTTTTTTGTCTGGGTTTCCCCCCCCACCCCATTGGTTGCTTTTGTGTTATTTGGGGTTTTTTGGGTTGTTTTGTTTTGTTTTTTAAAGAGCAAGTGAAAACAGTTTTTGCAAAATCCATTAAATCAGGACAATAATTTACCATAACAGTTTTAACATAAAATACTTACATTGGTCAAAGCCATCTGAAAACACTAGACTTAGAAGACATTTTCATCTCAACGTTACCAGGCAGAATGAGCAAGGCTATTTAACTGAGCTAAGAACATGGCAAAAGAGGGTTACACAGTGCCTTCAGCTGCTGATTCTGGTGGAGTAGCAGGTCTATCTACAACATCTAGTGAAGCACAGGACTGCATAACGATACTGATGACAGAGGGCTGCAAGGTACTGCCAGTTTAATAAGCTACAGTGACTTAAATGATGCATCACTTTTATCATACAAGGGGGAAAAAATACTTCTAACATTTGCCAAGTTTTCTAGGGCTTTTTTGGGGGTGTGTGCGTGCTTTTGTTTTTAGAGCTTTTGTAGATGCTATATTGTCTTTTCAAAATAAACATAGACAGAAGTAGAAGCAAGGCTCCCTCATAGTACCAATTTGCCACTCAGTAGTCTTCATAACCTTCTTGTATTCAGCCTTATTTAACAGGCCCGAAACAGATACTTACATACTCCCTAGGAATGCTTTCTGTACAGGGCTGGAAGTGCTTTGGAGCACTATGCCGTTTGCTTAAAACTCATTTTACGGACATAACCCCACATAAATTGAAATACTTAAGGTCTGCCTCGAAAAATTACTCCTAACTGATCAAACAGAAGAGCAGATTTGGACTGCTGGGGATAGACAAGATCAGGACAGGAAAACATTACGATGGTTTGAGATTTACATTAATATTTATATGTTTTTAAAAACACTTAAGACAAGAACATGTGTTTCAAGCTTAGAAAAAAAAACATTTTATTTGTTATCTTTAAATAATCGGTATCACATTGAGCATCTTACATATGTATGTTAAGATACTACTGTCCTGAATTCATGTGAAAATTCTTTTTTATTCTGAAGTTTTTGTTCTGATACTTTAAGTCTACAGGAAGCCTGCATACAATAATAAAAAACGGAATTAAACAATTCTAACCTGTTTAAGAACACTCTGTATTTCATCCATAACAGTAGCTAAATTTTTGATTGTCTTATTCAGCTGACCCTCAAATTGCAAATTTTTATCATCCGAGATCTTCAAATTTTCCTGCAGTTGGCTAAGGTCCTTCTTCACTTCTTTAAGCTCCGTAGATAGACTTTTGTTTGAATTCTCCAGTTGTAGTATGGTCTTTTCATCCTCATCTAAGAAAGAAAAAAAAAGTCAGTGATTTCCAGTGCCGCGTGCTTTGCATCTTAATATTCCATTTACATGCCAACACCATGATTTTTAAAGAACATTAAAAACTTCATTGCATAACCACTTGATAATACTCAATTCTGACTACATTTGGAAGTCTTACATTCAACTTAAACAAAAAAAGATAAAAACACTCAAGCATGGTGACAATGATACTCATGAATAGTTGGTGTGCAAGTTCAAACGGCTTGGGAAACAGAAAATAGAAGTTCATGGTAAGCAAATAGCTAAGAAATTTAGATCATAAATATTAATCAAATTGGTTTATCTACTTAAAAAGTCTCAGCATCTTACATCCATGTAAGTACCACCTTCAAAGTAATGTCCCACCTGTTTTTTCTTCTAGTAACTGAAGCTTTTGTTCTATCTCTGCCCGCACTCTTTCACTCTTCTCCAGCTTCTGTAAAAGGCTCCCAACATCCACCATAGCTCCATTGTACACAATGAGGCCGACGTTTTCTTCTATGGCTTTTGATTCTTGCTTTATAGTAGGCGATGGTAACAGTAATCTGTTTCCTGTATTAGATTAAGTAGCGTTAGGAAATAATAACTCTGTAATTTTTCAGTTCTAATGACCCACCTCAAAAACTTCTTGAAAGAATAAATTCCTAAAAGAAAAAATATAGATTCAAGTGTGCTGATCTATCCCTCATTTCTTTTCTTCCTCCTTACCCCAATTTCCCCCCTCAAAAAGGAGCATGCTTCTTCACGACATTCTTCTATGCCTCCTTTCTGCAGTAATTTGTCTTCAAAAATCAGGCTCTGTTCTACTACCTACAGCACTGATACTCCTGACTGTAAAACTGTTGTAAATGAGAAATGTTGTACATCAATATTCAACATTAACCTCTGTCCTCCTTCCTGTTCCCAGGTTTTAAGATTTATCCTATAGATGCAAGGAGCCATGTTGGAAGTCAGAAATACTGTAATTTATGAACTGCCCAAGATTTACTTTGCAAACCGGCAGGTTCCCTACAGACCTCAATTACTTTCTGCAAGAAAGCAAGTATCTCAGAACTCTCATTATCATTCACAAAGAAACAATTCTCTAAGTTTGGGGCATAAAAAAAAAAAAAAGTAATACCACCTAACATATCTTCCTGTAGCTCTTCAGACTCTTCTTGATTTTCTTCATCTTTAGAAGTATCTGTTAGTCTTCTGTAAAAGCAAGATTCTCTAAGCACTACTTTATTAAGTAGCTTCTTAACCTAAAACACAGCCATGGAAAGAAATAAGGTGTTACTTAATACACTGACATTATATTATCTAAACAAGAATGTTTTAACTTGAAAAACTTAAAAGAAATTGAACAGCTTTTTGAACTTTAACATACTGGGGCTTAAAATGAAAACAAGATAGGGAAAAAGAGATACAATTTTGAGACAAAAGCTACATATACAATATGCAGCTCTTAATATGCCCAAACTTCACCTTTTCATTCCAAAACAATTTACAAAAAATTAAAATAGTATTTCATTGTAAATATGAAATGGCTACATAAAAATCAGGAATCAAGTAAGCAAGCAACAACCGTTAGAAGCTAAACTATATTCCTCTCGCTTACAGCATTCCTGTAATATTTTCCAAGAGATTTATATACTATACAAAACCTGAGCACGTGACAGGTGTAGTCCAAGAGTGTACAGTATCTCCTCCATGTCCTTCTCCAGAAGATATCCACAATGACTTTGATCAAAATAAACGAAAGCCATCAGAAGATCCCTATTAACAGTTATCATCTGCGTCTTGTCTTTCTCCTACAGAAAATTCATTATGGGGTCATTAGGAAGTTAAAATACCGTTTTCCCACCACGTACTAAAAACACCTAAAGTTTTCAGTCAACAAGTTTTCCTCTGTTCATTTTATCGTTACTTTCAGCTGAGTGATTAATGTAACTAGCATTTACCTACTGAGCTCAAATATAATATAAGGAAGCTATTTAGGACAAGTATTCTTTCAAAGATTTAAAAGAATTACAGCACAGTGGACAGTAACATCTGGTAGACACTTCCCTTTTGTTCATGCTTATATGTCAAAAAATGTGAAGAATTAACCTAATTAAACAAGCAATAGTAAACATCCATTCTCCTCCCAGTCGTATATTTTACTGAACAGCTGCTTTCACAGTGAAATCCCCATAAACATGTAATAAATGAGCATCCAGCTCTTGCAGCTACAGTTCTGCAGACTGTGTTTTCCTATTATTCCTAAATGTCCTATTTTTCCTTGAAGAAAAAAACCAAAGAGAACCAGAAACTTGTTTTATTCTTGCATTTATAAAGAAAAGTTTAAGCGTAACAAATCAAACTTATGCTGTCCCTTAATCTGAACTGTGGACACAAGCTATATGACACAAAAAGCATCCGTTTTCCTGCAGGGAGATGTAAAAACATCACATAATGATTCCGAGCTTCACAACTGAAAAGCCAGTTTATCAATCTAAGCTTCTGCTTTTCTTATGTAAGAATACAGCAGTTGCAAATAATAACTGATAAAATAATCACATCTGCTGCCTCTTATGTACCCATCCAGCATTAGTCCTCACATCTTTCAGACAGATCAGTATCTCATATAAGAGAAAGTTTTTCCAGCAGCTTTCACCCAAAGAACTTTAAAATATAAGGCAAAGTAGGTTGTAAGCACCTTACCCAAAGCTGTCACATGTTCCCTAACTTCTATATACACTTAATGTTTCAGTATATAGGAGTTGATGTACTTGATGCACTCCTTGCATCAAGGAGTGCAAGCAGGTCTTATAATAAAAATAGAGTTAAGCTCTAATTACGACACCTCTAACAAGGTTATATGTAGTTAAGAAAGGTGTTAATTACTTTATCTTTAGATGATCTCTCTTTACAATGCCTATTTCCCTCTCTTCTGTCCTCCCGTTTGTTCATTTCTTCTTCATCCCGGTCTGTAAAACAGAAAGACAATTCAACATACTCCCAGCAAACAATTCTATAACCATTATCTCAAAATACATATGTTCATTGAAAAAGTTCACACAAACCCCCAAATATATGAAATTAATATATTTCCCTGAACACTAAAAAAAACCAAATGGCATTTAAGTGAATCCTTTTAAGTTTTGATTTTTCTCTGGTTTTATTTTAACATAAGCCATTTTTCATTTTTTTCCCCTGTGTTTCTTTCAAATACAGAGGATAGAAGGAACAGCTGAAGCAAATGCTAACTAGGCCAAAATGAGTTCCGCCAACATCACCATCTAGTTAAGCGGTGTGCAGAAAATCACTACCATTCTCCCTAATGAGGCTTGGCAGAGTCTGCATTCAGCTATGGTTTTTCCTATTAGGACAAAGTCAATACTATCCACTCTCAAATACTTTATATCATAAAAAAAATCTCAACTATATAATTAAAAGCATGTGCTTATACTCATGTCTGAGTGACATTCTTTGATCCTATGATTTAGATTCTCCAAAAAGTTCCAGATCACATCGCTTATTAGATGTGAATGACAAACTGCAGGGTTTTTGTTTAAAGGTAGACAGTAAAACTAAATCTAAAATCAAGAGAGAAAGAGAAATATGACAACTGCAGGGACAGATTATGGCATGCAGCTCTGTACCTTATGTGCAAGTCTTTGGTCAGAGAATCACGTGCCAAGTTCAGCTTTAAGCTCACCTTCTTGTGAGGAAAACTTTGGAAAAAACTATGTATCACAACACTTGTCTAATTTTGCCAACACGTTTCTGAGAACCAATAGCTTTCTCCTGCACCTCCATGGCATGTTGGATTGTTCTCAGCAACTCTGACTGGGAACGGCACAAGGACAGATTATGGGAAGTAGCAGCACTTGTACAGAACAGACAAGCCCAGGGCACTCTCACCACCAAATTATAAGCAAATAAGAGTTATTCTGGAAACCACAGATTAGCACCAAATTTTAAGGCTGGTGCAGTACTCTGCCAAAAATACAACTGAAAACACTGGTTAGAAAATGCTGGGACTGCAATATCTAAGCACTTAAAACCCACATCTCTAGCAAAAGCTCTCCACAAAAGGACAAAAACCCCAGAGAAGCACAAACCAAAAAGCATACACCATGTCTTGCGCCCTTCTGAATCTCTGAGCAGGGAAAGAGGGCTACTGCTGCTCCCTGGAGACAGGAAAATGCCCCAGCCCCTTTCCCCATTTATTCAGGCAAACAGAACTCCACCCAAACAGAAATAGACTCCGGATAAAATCATGTGAAGAGCACCCCACACTACTCTCTGGCCTAATAAAAACAGGATGACATTTCAGAACTGAGGAATAGAAAGTTAGGCACTTAAAAGTGGCTTGGTTTTTCAGAGGTGCTGAATACTCACATCTCCTACTGACTTCAATGGGAGTTGCGAGTGGTCTGCATTCTGAAAAAAATAAAACCACTTCTATATGCATGCCTTCTGTACCACAGCTAGATTATATCAACTATGTTCATACAATGCCTAGCATAAAAGGCACTTACATTTTAACTCAATCTGGTCAGAATTACTAAAATAAAATTAGTCTAATAATGCAATTTTAAGTTGTCTAGTTCCACTGCATTCTCCGGCTTGAAAGAACACGTTCAGCGGCAATAAAAAAAATTTCTGAAAGCCACAAAATCCGTAATTCAAGATACCTTCATCTTCATCTTCAGCTTCTTCTGCCTCCATCGGATCATACTCTTCTTGATTATTGTCATCTTCAGTTTCTTCTTCATCTTTAGAATCATCTTTCCTTTTATCTTCCCTCTGTAACAAAAGTTCCAAAAAATGTATCCAATCAGAACATAAAACAGGAAAGTAAAAACCTCACTAACTATTAATTCAAAATTTCCACATGTTTATATTTAGCCACTTAAAAAAAAAAATCCATGTGATATAGAGAAAGTTAAAATACCTCCAATACACCTGTAAAATTTTTAAATTACTGAACATGAATGAAACATATTTAAATAGATCAACAAGTCAAATCAAATAACTAACACTACAATACTTGAGTTTTCAAAAGCAATAAAGTAAAATTCAAATAGAAACAGTTTAATATTGATCCAGACAGGATAGTACTTCATATGAGCTAGCTGCAGACCTTCTTTTCGTCTCTATCTTCTTTTTTGTCTTTATCATCTCCAGATTTTCTCCTCTTAGGTTTTGGATCATCTGTTTCATCATCTTTTTCTTCTTTTTTTTCTTTTCTCTCATCTTTTTTGGTTTTTTTGTCTTTTTTGTCCTCCCTCTCTGGGAGAGAAATTAGTGCTTTGTAAATTCTGACACCAAAATCTCTCTGAAGCATTTCATTGAAGAGCTCTGCAAACAATGATACCTGCACAGAAATAAGAATGAAAAGAGAACTAACAAAAAGTTTTTAAGTACATACTAAAACTTTGTACCTTTATGATGAAATAGCTATGAGGTGCTATCTTACCAACTTTCACCATGTCAGAATTTCATGTAGTGTCAGATTTCTTACTATCTGCTTTGAATATGGAAACCTTAAACAGCTTTATAAAAATGCTTCTTTCCTGTACTGCAGTAGTTTAGGACCTAGACTAGCTGCATAAATTTTAATCTAAGTTCCACATCTGAACACTTGCACATTTCTTCTGGATATCATACAGTGACTGTACTGCTATTGTAAACCACCTGCCAAAGACTGGACAATTTTTTCTAGGTATTGCACAAAAATCTAACTTTTTATTTTGACATGCTATCATAAACTTTTATAATTTAAGAATACTGCAGTTATCATACAGAATTAAAAAGAAACAAGAATGGCTAACTGTAAGTAGCATAGCTAACTTACCTCAAAGGAATGTTCTTTATTATCTTCTAATCTATAGTCCAGAAGAACACTAAGAGACATAATACTACAGTCAAACTTCCCACTCTTTGCTGCCCAGTTAGGATGTACAATGATTGCTGGTTCGTCAGGCAAGATGTATCGTCTCTCCCGCCGCTGACGTTCCATTTCTTCTTGACGTTTTCTTTCCTCTTCCTAAAAAGCAGCACAAAAACAACACATAGGATATTCCAAAGCTGAAGTTTCAGCCTATATTTTTAGGACTCACTGCTTTGAAGAAATCAAAGGAAAGCCTAAGCTGCTGAATGCAACACAGGAGACAGACTGAAGCCCAGACTAGGATTTCCAGAATGCATACTGTGTCCACTGCCAACACTCACCTAGGACAACTGGAAACTTGAACAACACAAAGCAGGACACGCAGTGTTGTTTAGCTCACAGAGCAACAAGCACCTTCCAACTATCTTATGGTGCTGACCGCAGCATGTTTACTTGACACGGGAAGGAATCAAGCTAGTTCACTTCAAGAAATAGCATGCAAGCTAGCAAAGGAGTCAATGATCCTAAGGGGGTCTTTTGTTTGTTTAGGGGTGTTTTTAGAGTTGTACAGGACAGTAAGCTGCCTTATTCCTTACACAGGAAGAGTAAAGGCTTCATACATTGTCTTACCAAAGATATCCAACACTGCTTTTAACAATTACCAGGTGACAATTTACTCTGCTCTTTTGGATTATGGGAAATGCAATCTCTATAGATACAACCGCTGCAAATCAAACAAAAGGTTAAAAAAGGTAACATACCAAGCAGCTTACTGATTGCCAAGAGAGAAATAGTAGTAGTCCTATGAGTATGGAAAAAAGTCATGGCAGAGCTCGTGCTTTTCAAAAAAGCAAGCATAATCAAAGCTCCCTCCCTGAGTCTTAAAGCAAGCTGGGGCAAGAAACCCCAGGATAGTTGAAGCCCATCCAAGCTGCGGGAGAAGGCAGCAGCTGACAGAATTAGCAAGCTCATGGTCTTTGGCCACATGGTCTTGGCCCAGGTGGCCAAGAAAGCCAACGGCATCCTGGCTTGTATTAGAAATAGCGTGGCCAGCAGAAGTAGGGAGGTGATTGTGCCCCTGTACTCAGCACTGGTGAGGCCACACCTTGAGTATTGTGTCCAGATTTGGGCACCTCAATACAAGAGAGATATTGAGGTGCTGGAGCGAGTGCAGAGGAGGGCAACGAAGCTGGTGAAGGGCCTAGTAAACAAATCATATGAAGAGCGGTTGAAGGAGCTGGGACTGTTTAGTTTGAGGAAGAGGAGGCTGAGGGGAGACCTCATCACTCTCTACAACTATTTGAAAGGACACTGTAGAGAGGTTGGTGCTGGTCTCTTCTCACAAGTAATTAACAACAGAACAAGAGGGAACGGCTTCAAGCTCCAACAGGGTAGATTTAGACTGAACATTAGGAAAGAATTTTTCACAGAAAGAGTGGTCGGGTATTGGAATAGGCTGCCCAGGGAGGTGGTTGAGTCACCACCCCTGGATGTGTTTAAGAGTCATTTAGATGTGGTGTTGGGGGATATGGTGTAGGGGAGAACTTTCTAGAGTAGGGTAGATGGTTGGACTCTATGATCCCAAGGGTCTCTTCCAACCTAGACAATTCTATGATTCTATGATTTGCTTCCTCAACAAGGTTTACACAGATATGTAAAATTTCAAATAATCCCATACTGATTAGCAGGTAATACACAAAAAGGCCCGTTTAGAAGCAACTGACATAGAATACATTCTCCAGACATTTATGCCCCTTTTCTGTGGTTGAGCTTTGGCCTTATTGCACAGATCTTGTTTATCCTTGTGAAATAGGAAAACAGACTAAGTAGTACTCGAACTACCAACTGCAAAAACTGAGAAACTTCAATACACAGGAAGTTTATCTAAAAGCAAGAATTAAGAACTTCATAATAAAGGAAAACAAACTTAAGCAAACCATTAGTGATCTGAAGAAACTGGACTGTTTGAGACACTACAACTTTTTGCAGACTGGAACCTGCCCTCCTCCCATTTCCACAATAATTCCCTAAGGTTTGTATGCCACTAAAAGTCAATACAACTGAACAGCTGCTTTTCATGTAGGTTTAAGAAGTTAATATCTTGTTAAGTGTTCACCTGTTCTTGAGCATAGTTTTTCTCAGAAGTTTGGGATTTATTTTTCCTTACGTTTAAGGGCTGACATTAATTCAGGCACCCTTAGTGCAGCTGCATATTTCAGCTGACTTTGCTGATATAAAGAAATTCAAACTTGCCAAGTTTTTGTTCCAATTCAGCAGCTCAAGTTACAGCAAGAGTTCCCAGTACAGTCATCCGAGAACTACAAAATCCCAGCACAACTAGGCATATTCCTGTACTTTTTACACTTATTTATTTATACAGTATTTATTTATACAAATTTTATATATAATATTTTATGAATTTATGTATAGTTAATAAGACTTAAACCAAATACGTCCAAAGCCTAACCTCTTTGTCATCTTCAGATTTCCTATCCTCCTCCTCTTCCTCTTCTTTCTCAGACTTCTCTAGCTCCTTTTGCTCTTCTTTTTGTTCCTCTACTTTCAGCTGCTTTGTCAGTCGAGCTATCAACTGAGATTTCAGTCCTTTAGAGCTAAGGGTTCGACTTTCTAATTCTTTGCGAAGGTCATTTACCTGGCAAATAAAAGCTCTGTAAGTGGTATCAACCAGTGACATTGCAAAACACGTGATTAGCAGAAAAGGTGAAGTAAAAATTAAGTAAGAGCACTGAAAAGTCAACTGTATTTTTTAAATCTGTACTGAAAAACACTAGTATTTACTGATATAAAACATACTACATTTAAAGTTGTATTGTCAAAGAACCCCTTTTTGAGGGACTTTTCACAGGGGCAGGGAAAGGATTTACTATAGTAAACCAGTTTATTAGTATTAATCCTTTCAAGGAAACTTTTTATTACATCTCCTGACATACATTTTTGTATAATTACTGTCTTTTTAAACTAACATTAAAGTATTTTAGACCCCACATTTTTTTAATGCAAGTAGATATGACCAGATTACTGCAGGACTTTCATATCTCAGTTAACATATCGTATGTGATACACTTCAATTGTACAAAGTTCAAAAGTTCAAAATATTTTCAATTAGCTGTGTTCACTTATTAAAATGAGGAGTCACACATACTGTTGTATCACATCTAATACCTATAAAATCATCAAGGAAGATAAAACACTACTGAAGTTTTTTTGCTCAGTTAAGGGAATATACAGCTGTATTTCAGGTCATGCCTTAAAAATGGAAATGTACAATAGAATCAAATTTCAACTAAAGGGTTAGTTACCTTCATTGTTTTTGGATCCAGTTTAGACCAGTGCGTAGGTGTAGAGATCTCTTTAGCTTCTCCATCATCCTTTTCCTCTTCGTCCTGACAAATAAAATTTAGAAATTATCATTCAGAAAGCTTGAAAGCAATTCAGTTATTTTTTAAATTCTGTTGCTGATCTGTGCAAGGTCACAACTGTTTCAGATAGTCTTCTCCTAAAGTTATTATTTAGACAAGTTCACACACACATTCTACCACTTTATAAATGATCACAGTGCCACTCAGCCAATACAAGCCAGATCTGTGGAACACAAAAGGGTGAAGAGCAACACCACAAAGAATATCGGGGTTACACAGACACTGCTGGTCTCCATTAACCACACAGCGTGTGATCTTCCCCCAGATTTTAAATCCCCCAAATTACACTTTGTTCAGTCAGACCTTCCCTTATTCCAAGATGTTGATCAGCCACATGGCCTGAAATTCAGATGTTTCAGACTAGTATTTGTTCAATTTCAAATATCGCAATTAGAACTGGCCACAGGAGAGAATTTAGAAATTTTAGAAAATGGCAAAATGTTTGAAGACAGCTATTCATAAACTGCATCTCACTCAACAACTGGTCCCAGATTCCAGCAACTACGTCTATGATAAAAAATTTTCTGCGCATCATAAGCACAATTTAATTCCATTTGTGGTATCAGCATACACATTTAGAGTTAGTGAACTAGCTGAAATAAAAATAAAAACCAACATTCGCTACACTGCTGAAAGCTGGTTTACCAGTCATTGTTACCAGTTATGTTCCTCCTATGTATGTATGTTGTGTAGTATGTGGTGTGCATTTTGTGCCTGTGTTCCTGTGCCTGTGAGAAGCAGAAATAGAAAAAGGGATTAGCGTTCAGTGCCTGTTCTCCATCAGCCTCCTTGCGTTCACCCTGAAGCTTCTCGACCAGCTGCTGCTTGTATCCTCGGGAGAGGGTTTCCCACTCTGAGCGGGTGGGAAGGCAATGCCAAACATCCGGGAAAAATAAAACCACTGTCTCCACATGAGCTGGAACTGTACGCCCCTTGTGGGTCTCCTCAGGGCGATGGTAGCGAATCTCTGCAAAACGGTACCTGTTGCAAGGGAAGAAGCATGTTGGAAAAAAAATTCTACAATACATTTTAAAGAGCCTAGATCACTTGTAGCACATCAAGTAAAGAAACTTTGCTGCAAGACCTTGAAGTTTATCTAAAGAAAAAAATTATGGAAGCCATATTTTCTCTTTTGACACATTTGTAAAAAGGTATCACAATTGAAAAGGAGGAAAACCAACAAAATTCTTTTTTATATAACTTGTTCTTTAGCACACATAGGTTTAATGCGCAAATAAAAGTTGTTGAAGCACTTTAAATTTAGCATACAATAGACTTTCCTGGCATTAGTAAAACCGCAATGAGTGTTAACACAGGACGAAAACTCATCAAGAGAAAATATGGCTATATAACGAACGGCTATTTATTTATAACAAAAGAACAATGAAATGAAGTTCTCTTGACGATCTTCTCCAGCTATGCACAAAATGAAAAATATTTTCAACGCACATTCATTAAAAAAATTACAGCATAACATGTCAAAATAAATTCTTAATGTAGTATTCAGCACAGTTGGCACCCATCAAGCTTTATTACAAAACAGAACATCCTTTGAGCAGTTTACCTGTGCTACCAACAGCGGCCGACAAAGAAAAAAGAGGGTTTTCCATCCTTTTTTTTTTTTTAAACTTCTGGTAACAGACAAGTATTTCTACAGTGTACTTTGCTTTGCAGTACAGTACTTACCATTGTGTGCACACACTTAAGTCAATCCCTGTAAGAGCCTTGCAACAACGAATAGCCGTCTTTATCAGCACGGAAGGGTCCTTTTCTGGATCAGGTCCATCAAGTGATGGGGACCAGTGTCCTCCAATAGCCATAGCTTCATCTTTGCCTTTCATACCCACTAAAAACTAGACAAAAAGAGTCTTCTGAATGTTCCCCTACTAGGGGCAGAATCATTTTTCCCAAAGTGCAAAGAATATTTCATAGCACACACACTGAAATCCATGAGTAAACGGTCACATTATTTTGAAATCTGAAAATGAAAGTCAGTCAAGAAAGAGTTCAGTTATTTTTTTCCACAGCGTATTTCAGAAATGGAATAGGTTTAAAACATCATCACTCATTCTTGTTTGCAAGACTTTCCATCCAGTTTCTTTATTGGTATAGGATTGACCCTTTGCAATTAAAAGCTTTTTAACACAAAAGACAAACAGACACTAATTTAAATGGTGTCTTAATTCCGATACACATTTATACACATTCCTGCTTAAAAATGATAAAGCAAAGCTACAAAAAATAAGACCACAAGAGCATTATATCTATAAATACAAGTACTCCCATTTGCTTTAAGATGATGGAGTTTCATTGGAAAACTCTTGTATTGTCCTGAAACACCATACCAGTTACAGGTTGTTCAGTTTAACAATAGTTAAATTTCACTTAACACAATGGTTACTTCACTGTTGCTTCATTTGTATTTTCTTCACAGCTGAGCCCTTAAAAAAAAGTCTATATGCTTGTAAAAAAAGGCTAACAAACGTGATTATTATATAATTAATACAGGTTTCTCCAAATACATATTGTTTGAGTTTGACTAAGTTGAAGAAAGCAGTAAATAGGAAAACAGTGAAGATGGAGCTCCTATAAACTAGAAAAAGAATTGACACAGACACTAGGTGTCTTCAGGGGAAAAATGAAGCCATCATTTAGCTGCCTACAAACTCCTCCCTTATAAAAAAATATTTTAAAGCTCTATAACCAACCTTTATTGCCAAAAGCGTCTGGCATTGAAGCATATTTACCTTTACGAGTCTAGCAGGATGCTGAAATCCTTCACGAAGTTCTTGGGGATCTTCAGCCAGAGCACATGACTTGTGATAGAGATCTTCCATACTAGGACTAGCCATCAACATCACCTGTTGTGTAAGTCAGATCAGTCTTGTGAAGGTCTCCCACTATGACTGGTAAACAATGACCACAACTTGCAAATACATACATAGCAGTACTTTTTCCTTCATGTTCCAGAAAAATCAGAAAAAGTAAAGGTAAAATAAAATTGTAGAACTGAGTGTTAAAATGTCTGCCATGGACCAATTTCGTTCTGTCCCATATGGATGCAATGTATGATCTTATTAAAAAAAACCCAACCCAAATCTGAAAGCACATAAAAGCAACATGCTTTGCATGTTATCACTGTACGCCAAACACCCTATACCAAGAAGCACACTGAGTACGTTTCTGGTTTCAGTAACTGACTCCTTCCATTTTGTCACAATCACAAGAGAACCGACCAACACATTCATCTGCATCCTTGTAGCATCCCGTTAGCTCAGTGAAATCTAATCAGGTTGTTTTATATCCTAAATGGGTTAATATTATGAAACAGGATGCTATTCCTCAGTTACTGAATATATTTTGAAGCTTAACCTTCTGAAAGACAGCCCTTGCTCTGCATCAATAAACTGAAAAAACCAGTATGTCCTATAACTTGAACCAAGGCTTCAAGGTTTTTAAACACAGAAGGCAAGTAAAGTCTTTCAGAAATTCAGGGGTTAAAGGCAGTTTTGTTTCTAAACCTATCTTTAACATGGAATACTTCTAGAACAGATTGACCTAGAAATCTCAGACCTATTTTAATGGAAGAGCTTTCAAATGGAACAGGTTTTAGGAAGACATTTTGACACTGAGGTCTTTTATACATCATTACAGCCCTTGATGCAGAATTTTTTGACATTCAGATAATCCCAATATGCTCAATCTACTTTCAAACAAAGTAATAAATACTGAGATGAATCTGAATGAAGAAAGAAAATGTCACTAAACAAAAGAGCACAAACTGCACAGAAAGGGCCCCTGAAGGAAAAAAGAAACACCGAAAAAACTGTTCCAGTAACTATTCAGAATTAATTGCCTAAGAAATACATTAAGAGATCTTGCAGGATCTGGATTTCTTTCCTATAATCAGATCAGTGCAACTGGGTGCAGAGAATGGAAGAGACCTCAGTAAAACCCCCAAGATCTAGGACAGCTCTAGTAACAGAAAAACAAATGGAATTTCAGTCATGATTCTTCAAGTTGCACATATTTGCTCTCTACTGAAGAGTTTAAAATGCTGTATTTTGATCAAATCGCTGTAGAATATTTTCAGTTCAGTTACACTCACTTTTTCGCTCTATTGGTAAAAAAAATTTCTAACGAGTAGTCATAATACTGGAAACCCATACAAACCTTGGCACTGTACAGATGATCAGCATCAGGTGGATCAAGGACAGCAGCGTTTTTATCTATAGGATCTACTTCTCTATGCATTACGTAGAAATTACAGTAGTTTCCCAGCTGAAATGGTCTAGACATAGGAAAAGCATCCACCCATGTAAACTGAGCGTCAAAGAAATCGCTTGGGATATACAAGTTCTGGTAACGTCTCCTCAACTCCATCATATCACAACTACGGCTGAAATAAACAACATTATTTGAAAGAGACAGCAATGAAAACTATTAATAAAGACCATATTAAAGAGGTATATTAAGTGGAAATATAACCACTGTATATTTAATACTATATATTAAGGTGTCTGCATTTTAGGGAATATTTATTAAACAGGGTTATGAAGGTTTTTTGCAGGAGCATTCAAAAATAACAAAGAACCTAGAAAAAGTTTATCATACAAGGTTCTCAGCCATCACACATTTGATCCTTCCTTAAAGTTAAGATCATCATTTAACACGTGTGTTGACACAGTTCACAGTAGTCTGTGCCCACAACTGAAGTGAGATGTAGGTAAATATCTGGCACTATAAACATACCAGTCCAATGAAAACTTGGAAAACTGAACCGTGTAACGAGGAACAACACGTCGCGGTCTTCGAGGTGACCTCTCCCTCTCTCGTCTTGGTGATCTCTCTCTGGAGCGTTTTCTCTGGGGTGATCTTTCCCGGGACCTACGTCTCTCTCGTTCTCTTTCACGACTTAAAAAAATGCATACAAGATACAAATATTTTTGCATGCTGGTAACACAAAATGGTTTCTAGCCCAACAGAAGCAAGATCTGTCAGAGACGACTCACAAAAAGGAGAGAAGTTCCTCACAGTTTGTTTCAGTACACTGTCTCTTTACAAGAGGGACTGATTATCCAATTCCTTCATTTCAAATAGACAAGGACTCTTCACTAATATCTAACGGTAAAGCCACTTGTGCGTATCACTGACTCACTCTGGAGCAAGCAGCTCGGCTCTGTTTGAATATAGGTCTTTACAAAATGCTTTGATTATAGTCTAGCCTTCTACAACATACCTCCTGTCATCTTTTCGGTTTGGCATAGGGTCTCCTCCTCTGTCATTCCTCCCAGAAAATCTGGATGGTGGGTCTAATCTTCGAGCTGGTTGAGGCTGTGAAACTAGACGAACAGGGGGCTGCAACAAACCACCTGAAATGAAAATTTAGAAGATCAATACATAATAGGGGGCAACTATCTACACTTTACAAACATCACTGCTTTACAGTCATTCCACTTGTGTACATTTTCTAAACTAACTCTAGAGTCAAATAAATCTATTTATTAATAACATCCACCCCAAGAAGCTTAAGAGACCTATGCTTTTCTTCATTGATGCAAACTGAGACTCTAGTAAGTGAAATTGGTTTAAAAACATCTTCTTAAGATGGAAGCTAATATAATCTAGGCACATAAAAGCTATCACAGTAAATAGCCAAGCCTTTTCTTGGAAAAGTAACTTGTTTTGAGATAGATATACTACCTACTCATTGAATTAAAGACATTTAACCAACTGATTATAAATGGAGCAAACATTACTAAAAACCAATTAACTAGGACTAATTAAATTGTAATAAGCATTTATCCAAAACATTTCCGCTTAGGTGACAGCCTCAAATCTTCTCCCCTTGCTTTCACAGTGGGTAAGACAAATCTTAATTTTATCTTATCAATCCTATTACTAATTCTTCAGCCACTCAGAGTTCAAGTGACCCCACAACAACCTTAGCTTTAGATCTACCATGTTCGGCAGTGTTTCCTCTCTCAAGTGACAATTTGGCTAACTGAAATAAAATGCAAATATAGAAATAATAGTTTTAACACTATAACTGTGTGAAACCTGATCTTGCTGAACACTCCAGAAGATGCTGAAGAACTACACTGTAATTAATACTTTCAACTGCCCAACTTGTCTGTGAAAGTGTCAGAATAAAATGTACATTGAATTTGCTTTCACATTATGAAATCTTAATATGAACTGGAGTCCACGGGGATTTCACTAACCAGGCAACTGAAGCTATTGCAGGCAATGTGCCTTGCACATAGCTGCAGGAAGATGCATATTCAAACTGAAAAATCTATAGGGTCCTTTCTGTATTATTTCAACTATTAGCTCTGTCTTCTGAGTAACAAAAAAATAATAATCACACACTAAGCACCAGAAGGACTACAACAAATTTTGTGCACTGAGGGAGCACCTTTCTGCTGTGGCTGCTGCAGTAATGGCTGAGGCTGTGTCTGAAGCAGAGGTGTGATTGAAGCTGCTGATATCTGTGCCTGCAACAAGGACTGCGGCTGCGGCTGCGCCTGAACACTGAATGCAGTCTGCTGTGCAATGGGCTGAAGAACTGCTGGAGGTGTCTTCAGTAACGGCTGAGCTTGTGTCTGGTTCTACCAGCAGAAGAGAAAGTGAGTTGTGAGGGAGTCTGAACCAGAAGCAGTCAGTACAAGTTACACTGGATAACCCCATATACCTGATTTGGAAGTGTCTGGATCCTTTGTGCATTCCATTTGAATGGCATGTTAGGATTGTAAGTAGCTTCTACCAAAACTCTGTCACCCACCTGAGGTGTCTTTCCTTTAACAGCACTGCAAACATTACAGAAAATGTATTGTGAGAGTCTTATTTAGCTAGTTTTACATTTGCAAGTTACATTTAAAGTTGAGAGAAAGTAGATAAAGTTCATCAAAAAACTTATAGGAACAGCATCTACCCCAAAATTCAGTGAAAGTACTACCTGCTTCAGTTTGGAGTATGCACAGGAATTTAATTCCTGTTTTTGGCCCAAAACCAGAAGTCCCCTAAAGACCAATTAGTTAAGATAGGCAGACAGCAAGTTATATGCACTTAATCACCCACAAATTCTATAATTTCATATTATAAGTAGCTTAATACCTTCTGAGTCTCCCAGCTTTGGAGTTTGCATTAAGAAAACTCAAAAATTCACACAAAGAAACTCAGGTCTAACATCTATTAACTTATTTGACCATTTGACTTTCAGCATTGAGAGAAAAAACATGCTAACTGCAGGCACTATCAGTGGAGTCACAGAATTAGAATGCAACAATCTAAACCTTTTATTTAGTGAGGGTATCACAGAGTACCTCTGTGGGCAAGCATTTGCATCTTACCTAAGTTGAAAAAAGACATCTTCATCCACAAAACCGAATGTATCATGTAGTTTAGTGACTACCCCAGTGAAGACACGCTGCTTTTGTGGTTGGGTTTGCTGTTGACTTGACCGGGGTGCTGGATAAGAAACAGTTATCTGGGCTGCCGGTTGAGGAGTAGACAGGCTAAGACTGGTAGGTAGCGCAACAGCTGGCTGTAAGCAAAATAAAGCAAACTATAAATCTTACAACCAGCTGACATACCTCCAAGGAACACTTCCTTTACCCATGTAGACAGGAGTTTAAAATGTCTCTGAAGCAATTATTCTGAATAGAGGTTTTCAAAGCATGGAATTTGTTTGAGGGTTTTTTTGTTTGGTTTTTTTTTTTTAGATTACTTTTTTCTACTTTGAATGAAGACTGGCTTTGTTTATCCTTTTCTTTTAAAAAAGTCAACTTCCCCAAAACACACACATTGTCTAGAAAAAAAAAGAAGACTGCATTGTTGTTTACAGGTAACCAGTAGTGGGCCTGAAGAGGAGATAAGTTCTTAACTTTGCCAAGAATACATGCTTAGAGATTATTCTCCATTTATATGCCAACTGTAGTGTCGGAAGCCACTAAAAGTTGAGGCTAACAAAAATGATTCACATGCTTGCCTTCTTACAAAAGCAGAACACAGGGAGGTAATGAAATTAAGTAACCTATTTTTACCCTTTTTTTAAAAAAGCAAGTTTAAAAGGTTAAATGACAATGGAACTAGAGCAACTTACAGCATGTTAAATGGTTGCATGTTTTAAACCTGTGAAGCTCAGCAGGATTCTTTTTAAACCCCTCTATACACATACCACAATACTGTTAACACAGAAAGTTAAACTCCTTCTCAAAGGAGCGAAAATATTTTCCCAGTTTGTTACTTACTGCAAAACAAGTGAACACTTGAAGTTCAAACAAAAAAAAAGTAATCAACACACATATTCCCTTCAAGATTAAGGAAAAGTGGTTGCCATTCATTTTTGAAGCCAAGGCTATGCATATTTTAACATCTGGATAAAATAAACCTGTACCAATAAAATGTCCATTCGTATTAGTTCATTTTACAGATTAAAGTACCCAAGACGTCACAAATTTGCACTCTTGCATTATCTGTGTTTGGGGATGAAGACCAAACAATAAAACCAAACTAACCTGAGTTAAAAGGGTCTGCTGAGGTTGCTGCAACTTAAAATAAATACAGTTATAAATTAATTTTATATGCTTAAGGAAATTGTACAATTTTATCTCCTCTTTACAAGTAAGAGTTTTTGCTTAATCTGAGGCAGTTAGTAGTCCTTTGGGGTTTGGCCATTTCAGCAGTTTGCATATGCATAAGACTGTGCTCATGTGATTAATTTTAAGATTGTATAATCCAGGTTAATTCAGTAAGCAGAAATGTTGGGGTTTTTGTAACTGAAAGTTAATAGCAATACCAAAAAAAGTTTTGGCAGCTGGAGAAGCTTAGGCCTGTAATTTCCATGTCCTTTTATTCTTTTTCAAAATCCTGTTAAGTTCAAAGATCGTAAAAAAACATAAAAGGGAACTTTTTTTGGACAGCATCTTTCCAGCAGTTAAAATACATGGCCCTGTTTAGAGCAAAGTTTAGCAGGAAGCGTGTACACATGGAATAGTATATATTTTTAAATTTCCTTTTTGCATGAAGGTAGGCAGGCTTCCATTCTGGATACGTCTCTCCAAGTTTATGAACTTCAAGCTCTCTTTCACTACAATAAAATATCACTTAGTTTCTTTAACAACTTCCCATACGAGGATGATTTCGGAGACAAATCCTACAAGACACACAACCAACATTATTTTTAAAGTTATTTGTGATGTACACAGTAAGAATCAGACAAACCTGTTGCTGTACACTATAGAGAGTCTGCTGAGGTTGTGAATATTGCTGAAACAGATAAAAGCAAAATATCTCATAAACAGGAAGTATTATTACCTCAATAATACCAAATACAAGTTATCTGCTAAGCAAGTTTTAGACAGAAACTATTTCCATTTAACAATTCTAATACAAAACAATAACTAACAGTATCAATATATATTACTTTCATAACAAATATTCTTAGCCTTTAGAGTGGACTCTGATGTACTCTTTCTAGCTAAAATCAGCAATTTTTGTTAAGCCTGACACGCATACAATATCTAGGGCACAGTATTAAATCATGCAAAATGCTACTAAGGATACATATGGTGATGGAAGATACTTGAAACTTGAGATTTTCAGTTTAGGTGCAGTAAAACTCCTTTTCCGAAAAGGCTTTCCATACCTAAAAGTCAACACCTCCACAGCCAAAATCCTCACCTTCACAGATTAATACAGCTATTGTTTGCTGCAGACCTAAAATCCCACTGTTTTTTAAACAGGTTTATACCGCAACGATCACCATTTCCCATTGTGCTTTTCTCCTGGATACTTTAGCTTTACAAAGTCACTGTTTTATATTGTTAGAGTTCATATAGTCACCAGCAAGTGCTCTTTTTTCTTTACCTGCTGTAACGCAGCGGCTGCAGCTGCAGCTTGCTGCTGTAAAGCAGCTGTCTGAGTTAGCTGATAGTTCGTCGGTGTTTGTGTAGTTAGGCCTGCTGCGGCCAATGCCGTCTGCTGGGTGTATATTGTAGGAGAGGCTCCAAGCAGTGATGGCTGCTGTACACCAAGAGCAGCTGAAAAGAGAACACACACAATAAACACTAAAAGCAACTTGAAACAACCGAGGTTTCTGACAGTTATACTAGACACAGCATGTGATGCTTCACTCCTGAGCCAAGCTCAGGCTGTAAATCAGTCCAATTCCAAAATTCAAGATAAAGGATCACACCTCACTAGCTTCTCTTCTAAATTCATTTACAAATAGTACACCACAGCAGAGGCGCAGACACCACCTAATTTCCTTTTCTCAAGGGGTTGGAATGGATGATCTTTAAGGTCCCTTCCAACTTAAAACCATTCTACGATTCTAAGTTGCTCATGATTTTATAGCTCTAGTAGTTGTCATCCCCATTTTCNCCCCCCCCCCGTATTCTTTCTTGAACGTATTTCAGGTTTTAGATGAGCCAGATAAAGTTTGTTGCTCTGTTCTGTACATTAATTAACACATTTCATTCTATCCGAGGGCAAGACAAATCTTTACTGTAATAGCAGCTATGAAACAGAGGCTATGGAACACATCCTCTGAAAATGCACAAGGCTTTGCTACACTCAGTACTGTCTTTGTCTCCCAGAGAGCTGGATTTTGTAGATGTGGGGGCTGGTAGAGAAGGAACAGCCTTATAACAACAGAGAGTTTAATCGGTCCCCATGTGTAAAGGGACCAAGTCGAGCTCTCTCCAGCTCTTAATAGGGTTTGTGCTGCCCAGACTCAAACTGCCTGGGAGGAAAGATTAGTTTACTTTATTGTCATATCAGCTTTTAATTCACTGCAGATGATTAAGCAAATCATGAGGAGCAGCTATCCATCCACATGCTATGCTTCTTATGCATGCAATACTTTTGAATGAGGTAGTTCCTTAGTGATGGAACATAGAGCCCTGCACAATGCAAATCTGAGTGGAGAACTGCAAACATATCTGGAAACCTGTTCCCAGGTTTCCAAAACTTTGGCAAAAGTTTTTTAAAAGTTATCTGCAGCTGCATGATCAAATATCACTTCATTAAGCTATCAGTCTAGTCCACATGTTTAAATAAAACCAAAGAGAAACTCAGCAGGGAAACATATTGCCAGCAAAAACAGGTCAGCCAGCCACCTTCAGAACTGAAGAGCATTTAAGTTGAACAGGGTTCCTTTCTCTTCCAAAGCCATTAAAGAGGCACAATGAAATGAAGAACAGATTTACAGCATTCTTCCTGCAGAGTCTGTGCTCCACACCATTCTTACTGATCAAAAATGAAGCTGTCATTCCTGACCCAGGTATGCAGTAAGAGATTGCTTGTAGTTGGTGATCATCACCACAGAATACACAAAAATGCTGTAACCAACTCAACAGATCCTAAATGAGGTAATCCTCTCTACCACACTGTTCTTTCCAGCAGAGGACAATCTTCAGAAAACAAGAGGTTGGCACTGATAATCTTACAATTTTGGAATAAACCACAAAAGCAATGTGTCAGCAACAGTGAAAATATTCACCATCACTATGAACTGCATCAAATATTGTCAAATAAGTATTCCAGGAAATAATACTATTTTAATAGTGAAATCAATCATTCTATAATACAGTAAAATTATAGTATTTCCAGTATTACATGACTTTTCCCCCCTGGAAAATTCCAGCATTTGGGTTTCTTTAGAATCCAAGCAAACCAAATCTGAGGCTTCTCCCGTGACAGGCCCTCCACTCTCTTGCTCCTCTTGCCTCCTGCTTGTCTACCAGCTCCAACTTGAAGGCGCACTTTCGACTGTGCAGAAGCACATCCTCATCTGGAACCTCATATAACACACTTAAACAGAACTCATCTAGTGAAAATGCTTTGCTACTGCATCCTGGGACAACTTTCACTTTTCTTGGCCGCATTACTTTGCTGGCTCACTCAAAGCAAATAACCAATGCATTCATCTTTCTCCTCTTATTTCCACATGCTGAGCAGAAATTCCTGTTAGTGCATAAATCCACTTCATGCTATTATCTTTGAATCTGTTTGACTACACTAAGTCACACAGTCTAATGTTCCATTCTGATGTTGTACCAACACAGGGGGATGGAGTTGGGAAGCGTCATCAAGCAAGTTTCACAAGTTCTCTCCTACTTTTTGTACCAAGGATACCCACAAAAATATTAACATGCTTACTGCCAAAACCAGATCTTGGGGTTACTGCGCTCTTCAGTTTCCAGTATGACAATTTCCCTTCCAGCATAAACCATAATTATCTCAAACAATTCCCAGCCTACCCTAAGACTCTTATCCCATTTTGTCCATTAAGAAAAAAACAAACATATTTTTTTGCCACCTCTACCACCACTTTATAAGCATTTAATATTAACTGAGGATCACGTAATCTATACTCCTGCAGATCAACTTACTAACAAAGGGCAAAGACAAAAGACTGCTGAGATCCCCTCATAGGCTAACACCTGTAGTAACAAGTTTTTCAAAGCTGTATCTTGTTCCTACCGATTTGCCCTGAAGTATTCCACTTTAATTTGACTACCTTTCATCTACGTACTCATCTTGGTCAAACAGGCTCCGATTAAATAGGTGACTGTGTTTGCATTGCTAGGTTGTGGGGTTTTTTTTAAACACACACACAAAAAAGGGAAAAATCACCCAGAAAAACAAGAGACAGAGAATGAATTGCAGACCAAGTGTGGAATTGACATCTGACTGCCCTATTATTATTGGTAACAAGCATCTGCAGTGACAAACAATAGCTTCTTCGGATTTGTAATTATCTCAGTAAGTACAATGATGGAGATGCCTTCCTTCAAATGCAGTCTAAACAACTTCCACTCGCACCAAATACTGCATGGCACCACCATCTGAAAGGGCCTGGGTAGAAACTGGAGTGCTAGGCTGCAGCTTAAGCATCTTTCTAGATAACAGAAGTTTCTGTTGTGGCAAACAAAAAGTAGTCCCTCTTGTTGATGCTAAATTCTGGAGACCCTTTAAGATTAGAGAAACATCTTCAAAGTATGTAGGTACATAGATTTGCCTGGTAGGTGATGTAGATTACAGGATTACAGTAAAGGAGTACCCTGTCCAGGGCTTTGGACACTTTTCACACTTGTCAGAAATTGTGAGTTTGGGTCCTTGCAATACAAACGCTACACAACCTCCTCCAGGCACACAATAGAAACTAGGCTCAGCATATTTACCACAGCACATCTGTTTACAGCAAGCCAGCAAACTGTGCATCAGCTATTTCTTAGTGGCTCTGAGATCTGCTACATGTTTTTCCTATTCGTACAATGTTCTTTAGTCACCTCACAGGAGCCACCAGTGATAACAAGATACTGAGCTTCAGGCACTTTTGCTTACATCAGGTGCCCTGTTCTTCACTCTAATGCAATGAAGTCTTGATATAGCAAAGACAACAACACTAATCAGTCAGAACGTGGCATAGCTGGGACTTCCCCTTGACTACAGTTCTATAAAAATGGGCTTCACTATGCAACCAGAAGTCTTAACCCTGAAAACAGCATATGCCAAGCTCTGCGATACAAACCAAAGGCATGTCAAAAATTAATAGCTGAGAGAATAGGAGGGGATTCTCCTTTGCAGGTGTATCAGGAACTTGCACATCATGATACAAGTTAAAAGTATAAAGAGTACTTACAAAAAGCAATCTGTGCTATGTAGGATTTTTTTAATTTTTTTTTTAACCTTTAATTTTTTGTAGTAGGCATAATTCAAGTTATGCTTTAACAATGCTTAACCAGCATAGCAGGGACTTTATTCTAGTTTTAGTCATGTGATGCACAAAACCATGATACAAGGGGCAGAGACACAATTTCGCTGCATTACAAGTAGGAGTCTCTCTTCACACATACAGATCTTTGCTGGTACCTGGAATTACCCATCTCTCTCCTAATACCACAGACACAGACAGTAATCAGTAACCTATACCAAATGGATCCCAGGAACCCTTCATTACGTAGCATGTCATTCTACAACTACCTTAGAGTGTCACACCTTAATAGTTTGGAGCCTTAACTCATATAGTTACTTCTTCACCAGGGATGACCAAGACAGCATCCAAGTCAGCAATAAAAGAAAAAAACCCAAACCCCACAAACTTGAAATTACCTTTTTGCAATTATCAAACTGGGTTTATAACACCATCACTCATTACGTTTGACAACAGCTTAGGAAAAAGCTATGTATTGTGTTGCTTGTGTTATAAAAACCAAGATTTCTTTCCCCCATACCCAAGCACCTTGATGCTTTGGAGAAGGAACCTGATACCTGAATAAAAGCAGCTGGCACACATAAGTATATAAATATAAAACACCATTTGCCAATCCTCTGAAAAATATGTAAGAGTTTGGTAAATGTAGTTCTTTTAAATCAGCTTACGAGCACTGAGCTTCACAAGGTTAAGCCAATCTGCACAACTTCTTGAGTGTGGCCATAAGTGAAGAGCAGCACATGCTAGACGGCATGCCTGAGCACTGACAGCATCTCTTCATCAGGCAAGCAGCCTGGCTGGACAGTCCTAGCTTCATGTTGAAAGGTGCATGAAAAGTGACTACTTAGCTGCAGCTCAACACTAAACAATGGTCTTCAACTTTCAGCAGGGCCAAAGAGCACTGCATACATTTCAGAAGAAGTTTCCTGTGCTCTGTATTATAAATCAGCACTGCCAATGAAAAACCAGCAGGGGACAAAGTATGTACACGGGTACTAAAACAGGAGCTGGGTGGAAGAACCCCAGGGACCGGATTCAGACAGGGAAGAAAAGAGGACACGGAGATAGTGTACTGCAGTAGGAACAGGAAAGTATTGCACAGAAGGACGCACGGAACTAAATGCCTTCAAGAGATACTGGAGGGAAGACACTACAATGTGAAGAGGGACACTAGAACATGAAGGAAGGTAGAACTAGCACAGTAAGAAGGCAAAAATGCAAACAAATGCTAGTCTTCAATGGCTCTCATGTTTGAGTCAGGTGCTGCTGGATCAGATAAACAGCTAAAAATCCCTAGAGACACTGTCCTCGTTGAGCACGTGGAAAAAATCTCACAGCAACTGATGCTGACTAGTCCTATCCCAATTAAGGCTGACTAGTCCTATCCCAATTAAGTTTTGCACTTCATTTAATTTAAGCAGGCTCAGAAGTAGGCTAACCAAAGGCAGAGTCATAGGAACAGGAAAACGGATAGGAAGGTAGCGTGTGCTTCTAGTGCCCTTGCTCCATCCACCTCTTCTCCAGAGCCCCCTTCTGGTCCCAACTCAGCAAGGTCTAAGATGGCTGCCAGCTCCTCCCCTTCAGCAGGTTTCATGCAGCTTTCCCTCTGAAACAGGACGTGGAGCTGGCCCTCAGTCTTCCACCACTATTTTTGATGTGCTAGCCCTCACATCAGCAAACGCACCAAGAACAGCCCAGCCCAAGTGCTGCCATCCTTTGATGGCTCCAAGGTATCACCCAGCCAGACACAAGAACCAGAAGGAAAGCCTGTATCTCCCATGTTCCCCATGCTGACCCTTTCCAGCTGTTCAGCAATTTCTTGCAGAAGAATAGCACTGTTTGGATAAAGGAAGCACAAGCTATTCAGAGAAAAAGTGCAAAACTGCTTGTAGGCAGCTGGTTAGGTGTGGCAACGGTTTAGGCCGAGAGTGGGACTGAACAGGCATGGAGGAAAAGGCACACTGGGACTGAGTATTGTGAAAAACATGGTGTGTGAGGGGTGGCAGTTCCCTGAAAATACACACTCACACTGGACCAGCACCCAAAGGAAAAACTGGAAATGAAGGAGTCATTTTGGGAAAGAAAACTGAGTCAGGAGAAAAATTTGTTTTTTGGTTCCCCAGACAAGCACCTCCAAAGAACAGCAGGCATTCCCAACTTTTGCTAAGCTCCCAGATGTAAAACCACTGCCAAAGGTGGTACATCATTCAACTTCATATCGAACCAGAGTACAATGTAAAGGACAAGCGCAAAAAAACCACACAACTCCTTAGAAAGGCATCCCTTCAGCAATGTTACTGCCTGGGCTTACATTTTGACATCCTGAATCCTCAAAGCACCATAGCTTTGTTGAAGCTATGTTGAACCAGATAATGAAACTACAATAATTAGGAAACACTTTATATTCAAGAAGAGAAAAAGGCAGCCCAGAACCGGAAATGGAAGCACCGAGATCCTCTACACAGCAAGCTTCGCATTTTTGCCTCAAAACCTTTTATGCTATAAGACAATGTGAAACATGAAAATCTAGCCAGCTACGTTTTTACATACGCTGCAATTAAATAAGGCTTCTTAGCTAAATCAAAGGAAATCCTCTATCATTACCAGGGTGATACCTTTGATTATAGGGATCCTTGAGTTTTACCTCGCTGTTAAAAAAAAAATAATATATATCCCCCCCACCCAAGCAGCAAATTTCAGAGACCTCTTCACTATATGAAGTATGTTCAATACATTAGTAAAGGCAAAATACTTTGTAAACATTGATTTAGGCTGCCTGGGAAATGAAACTCAGGCAGCACTTAAAAAAAATCTGTAATGCCTTATTAGTGATGTTATTATTTAATCTAGAGCAACACAATTTGATGAGAGGTAATTTGATTTACACATCTTTGGATATGAGTAACTTAATATCTTGTTTACTGACCAAGAGAATCAATACAAATTCACCTGGGATTTTACTTACCACCCCTTAAAAAAAACCCAACCCAACAGCTAGTATTAGGCAATGATCTTTAATGTCTCTATTGTGTGAAAAACTCCCAACTTAAACCACTTAAATAGAATTTAAATAATAAATTAGCATGGTGCCACTCTTAACTGCATACCCAACTACAGAATCTCCAAATCTACTAGATGTCAGGGTTCAAACATTAGGTGATACGTAAACTGACCTGGCTGAGACACAGCAGTGGCTGTAAACTGAGTAGCCCAAGGGGGATTCTTCTGTCCTCCAAACTGAGCCATGGCGAAAGGCAAAATCTCCCGGGTGTCTATCTTCTATAACTGCAATCTATTAAAATAAAGTGCAGCTACAATCTTTGAAACATATACCATCAGGCTATTTTAATTCTGGGTCAAAAAAAAAAGAAAAAGAAACCGTTGAAAGTATATCTTTACACCCCAAAAACCCGGTGGGCAACACGCATCGGACGCGGGAAACACAAAAAGTTGCCGGACAAGTTATGATATTTTCCCGGGGCAGCCTCTCCACCCTCCCCACCGTAACAATGGGACCAACGCTACCCACACGCAAAAAAATCTATTCGAGTTTCCAACGCAGGCTAAGGGAAATGCGACTCTGCAGAAAGAAGAGCTTTTATTTTTATTATTATCTTTGTTACTGCTTTTTTTTTTTTTTTTTTTTCCCCCTTC
>VUYV01000220.1:764165-812684 GCA_008711295.1 Anarhynchus alexandrinus
CCCCCGCCGGCCAACAATGCGGGCCCCGCGCCCGCCGTGCTCCCCACCCCAGGCGCCGCCGGGGCCTAGCGCGCCCCGCCCGGGATCCCTCCCGCCGCCGGTACCTGAGCGGCGCCTCGCCGGAGCCATCGCCGGCCCCTCCGAGCCTCCCAGCACCGAGCGCGGCCCCCACTGCGCAGGCGCGCCCACCCCCGCCGACGGCGGCGACTAGCGGCGGCGCACGCTGATGACGTATGTGCCCGCGACCGCACGGCGCCGGGCCGGCCCGAGCGCGCAGGCGCGGGGAGGGGCCCGGCTGGAGGTTGGGCGCGCGCCCGGCCCGCCGCGTGCGGAGAGGCAGTTAGGCGAGGGGAGGGGCCCCGGCGCCATCTTGGCCACGGCGGGGCGGGGGCGGAGGGCCGCCATCTTGCAGCTGGGCCTAGCTGAGGTGGCCGCGGCCGTGCCTCCCCTTCGGTGCCTTCCGGCGGCCGCAGGGCGCGCTGCTCGACCCTCTCCTTCGGCCCCGCAAACGACTCGTAGCAGGCGTTCGGTCTGGACAGTTGTCAGGCACTTCTCATTTCGCTGTCGGAAATAGGCAACCCTCTGCCTGAAGCAAAGCCACGCGTGAGCCCCTGAGAGCTGATTTTATGCGCACGAGCATTAAGGCTGATACGGGGGTGGGGTGGGGGAGGAAGAGAGCAGGATCATATGAGGCGAAAGGAGAGCAGACTCAGTAGAGGGACTCATCAAAACACTTAAGATGATTGCAGTAAATAGTTCAGTAGTTCATGGGCAACAATAATTTGTCTTCATTCTTTCAATGATGTTATGAGGAGCCATCCCTTAAAGAGTTTTTTTACACAAGTTTGCTTTGAGGTGAAATACACTCGTGAACTATTACTTCACATTTGAGGGTAAAGTCAGCAAAACTTTTAAAATGGGACTTGGAACTGTTTTATTTGTTGTCATTAAAAACAATGATAGAATAAAACCTACTTGAGAGGCAACAACATTAGACTCTCACTTGCAATGGGCTGGATTATATTGTAGGAGGGCAACTTGAGAAAGAAGCAGGAGACCAAGTGAAGGTAAATTTGGTACTCAGTAATACACAAAGACAGATCGGCCTTAGCCCTTTAAAGTATAGTGCAAATTACCTGAGGGTTTAGATGTTTTACACATAGTTCTTCATTTTTAAGTCTAGACATTTTAAACCTTACTCATGTCTCTTCCTGGCATAGCTCCACCCAGCTGAGTCAGTTGACTAAAGCAGAATCTGTACTCTTTAATCTGGGAATAAGATTAGAGGCTAAAAAGGTAACAGGGCTCTCTCCCATGCTATAAATGAAAAGGACAGTGGCAAAATTGTATTAAAGGAGAAAATAATTATCAGCAAATGTCTATGTTTTATGAAGTAGCTCTATTTTTCAGTCTTTTGGCCCAGGGCATTTTTATCAGAGGCTGCATAATTCTTAGTGATGCTCTCAAAGAAGGCCTTAGAAGCTCATAGGAAACACAAGCCTGATTTCCTGTATCTCAAGTAGAACATTACTTCACGTACTTTCTCCTTACCATGTACATATTGCTACTATTAGCTGGCAAGTTTTGCCATTGCCATTTATAGCACACTAATGACTCCTTTTGAATTCTTCAGGTCTCTGATCCTCTTTTCAACATAAACCATGCTGTTGTGATGAAGAACGGTTGTAATGGAAATTGCGGTGAAAAAATGTGAGCACTTCTTTTCTTGGTTCTTGAAATAACTCTAGGTGCCCTAATGTTCTTTGAATACATTGAACAGTTTCATCCAAAATTGATGAAGGGACCAAAGTCTGAAAGATATGTCATTTCTACAAGTTACCTTAAAATAATCAGGCAAGTTGAGAAAAAGATACAAATTAGAAGGCAAAAACGGTAAAGCATATCCTGCTTCCAGACTTCTTAGTGGTTACAGGAGTTAAGAACAAGCTGGGGATATTGTGGAGAGAAATGATAATTTTTAGAGCTTGTATGTAAGTTGGTACAATCAGTACATTAACAAAGATGAATGGAAAAGTGTAAAGAAAAGAACTTTGGTGTCAGGAAATGCTACGCAGTAGTAAAATCTCATAGTGCAAATAGTTCATACTTTGCATCTCTGGCCTTTAGCACTCAGCTGCCTACCTTTGCTCAGAAAAGCCATGAAGTTGATCTATGGCACCTTCCACAGTGATGTACGTGCTCTTTGCTAATCAGTTTTTCTGGAATACCCCCTTTGAACAGAGGCTCATTTGGTGCTTGATGAAATACTGTTATTTAAAAAGGTCTAAAACTACAGCTTTCTGGTTTGTTTTTTAAGAGTCTGTGACTAAAAGAGCTCTCAGAAACAACACTCTTTGCATACACGATCATAGAAATAAACACATTTTCCACTACTACAACAGTGCTCAGCATTACTGATTCAGCACTGCAGAAGCAGCAGCTAATACATCAAAAAGTGTAAACACTGAAGTAGCGAGTAGAAGCTTGCTGATCTTGATATTTGGTGTAGGTGGAGTGCAGATTGAGAAGTGGATATCATGGGTTTGTAATGAACATACTGGGTGTTCAAAAAGCTAGCGTATGGCTTGCTTGGAGACAGAGGAGTTTCTCTGTTAGCTCAAGGAATATCAAATTGTACTGTTTCTGCATATGGTGTAAATTTTGGACCTGCACTGATGTTGTTACGTATCAGCATTTGGCACATTATATTTGTTGTTTGGTGCAGTATCTCACCTTCAGCTGAGAAAGAATAAAATAAACCCACCCTGTAATTCATGTCAGAGATACAAACACATTTGCCCTTAGTGAAGCTGGCTAATTATTCCAATGTCAGATCCCCGAGATGTTGAAGAAGCAGAAAAATAATCACATTTGTCATTACACAAATCTTTACTGTCTTCAAAGCGCCCCTAAGGTGTTTCATAACAGTGATTGTATCATAAAGTTATCACAAAACAAAAGTGTGTGCAATCTTAAAGAAATGACTGGGTATCAGCTGCAAATAATATCTGTCATTGCCTTTAGAAATGCCTTTAAGTTCTAGCTCACAGCCTTTGAAAAGTAGACGTCCTATTTTTGAAATAAAGTGAAACAAGAAACTGTTATAATGCTTATCCTTCTTTTGAAAATGAGAACATGGGTAAGGTTGGTTGTAAGGAAACGACACGACAACTGTATGCTTCAGAGGCAGGTTCCCCTATTACCTACACTAGCACAGACGGCTTCACTATTACTCTTTAATAAATCACTATACAGTATTGACACTATATAAAGAGTTTGACAGCACAATAAATACATTATGGCTGAACATCTGTTATATAGCGTCCTTCACGCAAAAATTAAGCACTTATCAAACACTTGTCACTGTACAGCAGCAACAGAGGTACTGTGAAACTTCCTGCATCAGGTAGAACAAAACTAGTTTGAGATATCTTAGGTGCGTGCTGTGAAAGAAAAATGGAGAAGAAAATCTGGAAGAGGCTTATTTTTGGTTGAAGAGAACCAGAAACAGATTTAACCGTATTCATACTATGTATTTAGGGGAATTAATTGGAGGAGAAATTACAATCTTCTAATAAACATAGTTTTGACAATCTGTACATTTGAGAAGACGTGGAAATTAGTGTTTCATACTAAACATGAAGGTACTGGACAGAAAAAAAAAGTGATCAGTAACTGGTCATATTATATCTGTCCAGCTGAATGTGAGACCTTTGCCAATTACAGGGAGATGGTTATTTCACTCAATTTTGATGATGTAACAGTTTTGATGATATAACAGTTTTGATGATGAAAGATCATTGTATTATGGGGTTTTTTCATAACTCTTGTTGGAAATAACGTTTCTATGCATCCTGCTCAATTACTGAATTATCGTTCAGATCTTTGTATGTTATTACTGGAACCTGCTCTTTGTAGCTGTTGATGGGTTTATTTATCTATTCTCTTCAGAAGGTCAGAAAAGATAATTCAAGAGATTCAAACACATTTTTACCTTTCTAGATCTCCGGGAATACCTGATAATAAACATGGTTCAGTTAATGGCTTTTTTGACGCCTAAGTTGTAGGAGCCAACTGCAGCAGCATATAACCTGAGCAAATTACCATTGTTTTCTTTTTGCACAAAAATTTCTGTGGTAGTCTTTATGACTATATGTTCTGAAGCTTTACACTTTCCCAAACACGACACATTAAGTACTGCAAGTTTATCACATAGTGCTATACAGAGTATTTGACAAAAGTGTTTCTGAACTGACCAGACCCGGCAAGAACATAGGAGGGACATCACAGAGTTAAATCACCCTGATCAGGCTTAGCAGATTGCAAATAACATTTATTTATTTGTTTGTTTGTTTTTAAGAGTCACAGGGTGAGAAAGAAAGCTTTTATGGTCTACTATATTGGGACAAAATTAAATGGGTTGAGAATGGACTTCTGACAAAGTTTGAATTAGTATAAATGCCCTAGCATAAATAAAACAAAATTCAATTATTTTGAAGTTAATATGCACCAGGATCACAGGGAAAAAATTGATCTTCATATAAGAAAGACATTTTTTACAGTGAGAGCAATCAACCACTGGAAGAACCTCCCCAGGGATGTGGTGGAGTCCCCATCACTGGAGGTTTTCCAGATGCACCTGGACAGGGCGCTAGATAATCTCATCTAGACTCCGTTTTCCACGAAAGGTTGAACCACATGATCTTTTGAGGTCCCCTCCAACCTGCGGTGTTCTGTGATCTGTGAACATCACATACAATATATTCAGCTGATAAAGGTCGCTGTCTAAGGCAATTGAAAGTGATTCATTAAAATGACTTAAGATTATGCTTTCAGGGAGCTCAGAGAAGAGAATCTTACCTCTTGGTGAAAGCTGTTAGCTTTTATTTATCTTGCAACAGGAGTTGAAGATCCTAGTCTCATAAAGGTCCTGTTTCTAGAATTTTTAGGTAAGGACTTTTACTGAATGAGTTGTTTGTAGATTTTAATCGGAACATTTACTGTCCTGGGTTAAAAAATTGCAGTCTTACAGTACAGAGAAAGGGCAATACAGTCTGCGCATCCCCTAAATACTGAATTTCTGTCACATGTCTAGTCTGTTGTATACGTTTGTGAGCCTGGATGTACTTGTAACTATTTCCCTGAATTTAAATTAAGGATACATGTATTTGACAAGAGGTTGGTCCTTCCTAAATTCAAGTTTGACCCTATGTCCTGGAGGGCTGAATCCTAGAATATTTTGAAGAGCCTTGCATAGCTGTCTGCATTGGTATTGCATGCTGAGGTTTGACCAAGTGAATTTATTAGGGGATTGGTCTTGATACAGCTCATTTTACTGACTCTCATATTCACACCATGCACATCTCTAAGTCAAGAATAAGGGTTGCTGCGTTTTGCTGTAGTTAATACAGATTAAACACAACATTTAATCCCACTGTGATCTCAGCAAGTGGTACAATGTTTATTTACACTGAATTTAGAAGGTGAATGGAATGAATGTCTTTCCCAAGCATAGAAAATGCCCTCCTTATTAAGGCTGGTAGGTGTTCATAGCTATAATTTAGCCTTAGTTGAACATCTGGCACTACTCCTGGTACTGAGATGGTAGTGCAGAGGGGGCTAAGGCATACTTTCACTGAGGAACCCCAGTGAACTCCATCAGAAGTACTGAGAATTAATGCTCAGATAAGCTTTAAAGGCCTTTAGAGGTTTATGGTATGATTTAAAAGGTAGAACGAACTTCTCAGTACTCTGCAGCTGCATTGTATATGATACAGTTCATGCAAATAGTATCCCAATATGGTTCATGCACACAGTATCCCAATATAGTTCACAAAAAGTTTATAATTGTCACTGTGATGGATAAGGGGGATAGGACAAGGGACATATAAGAAGGCTGGCTTAGTTCTGAAGAGTGCTGAAGCAACTCCCATCCTAATGTAGTTGTGTCCAAAGCTGATTTATGAACAAATAAAAATATTTAGAGAAACAGTAGGATTTTTAGAAAAGGATTTGAAATCAGGTAGAAAATATGTAGAAAAATTAGTCTGTTAATAGGACAGTGCTGCCCACAGTGACAGCTGGACTGGAAAGGAGAGGGCTCTTTAGATGGAAGTGCCGAAGGTGTTTTCTTACGGAATGCTTTAGTGCAGGCAATGTCAGTGGCAGTGCAGAAGAGATGCATGCTATTAAATGTAGCCTTGCTGTTACCTGAACTGTAGTTGTTGGCTGTGGTTATGGCATAAAGCCTTCCACAGCCTCTGTGGTTACATTAAAAAAAAAAAAAGCTGAGGTGATACATAAAAATCTTCAGCTAAAAAATTTGGAACATTGGCTAGGTTCAAGAAAGAGACGTATTTCTGTAAAAATAAGAAAAACAACATGTTTCTGCTAATAACTTAGAGGTTATTCTGAGGTAAACAGAAGAGTGAACAGATTGTCAGTGGTGCCGAGATGAAACGTAAGCTAAATACCGTCTCAGTGCCCTGTTAGTGGGGCAACTCACCGCTAGTGAGGTAACGACTAAAAACATTCCTATTCCAGTTCTGAACTCAGACCCCTACGCAGAGGCCTGCAGGGGCTGTGGTGTTCACAGCCAGTCTTCTGCCAATCCCAGGAAAGCTTGGCTTTCATTCAGTTGAACCGATGCTTGGGCATGGTAATTTTATATAAGCAACTAAACATCTGTTCCTAACCAAGTATAAAATGCCTTTTTTTTTTTTCTTCTGAATACTCCCATTTGACACTTTAAAATTCAAAAAATTACATTCTCATGGTGTATTAGAATGAAAACCTTTTGACAATTGTTTTGGATGATCATAGTTGATGTGAAATTTCAGAGAAACACGTTTCTTGCAAAAGGGGGAAATCCCCTTTTGGAAAATGTAACTATCTTTTAAGAGTAAAGTAATTTCTGAACTAAAATCAAACAGATTTGGTTTCAAGTTTTATGACTTTGGTTTTGCTTAACCATTTAACATTTGACTTTAATCAGAAGTAATTACCTGACTCTTAGAGTTCTTAGGGGAGTACAGGATAGCTCTTACCTAATGTTGGTTGAAGGAGAAAATACTATTATGAATGTTAAGTTTTACATGAGGCTTTCTGTCTAGGGAGAGCTATAATGTTTGGATCATTCCTTGTTAATTCATGGAAGATAAAGAGGCATAATTGATGTTGACCAGGGAGCACAGGAATAGCTGCCCTGAATAAGGGCATAGGTTTTCAAGATTCCTTTTTTCTTAATCAAGCTGATTTGTATTTGAGTGCTCAAGGAAAGTCCTCAGTACTTTTAGGAAGGCCCTTTCTTTCTAGGTGTATCAGATTTGCTTGTGTATATAAGAAAGGATTTCTAATCTATCTCCTTATAATCTTGGGACAGCCAAGCTATATGAGAGAGTTAATGCACTTCTATAGACAGGCAATAAAGAAGAGAGATGAGAAGAAGAATCCTGACCGCCTTTAAAATCTTAGCTCCATTGCTTGAAAAGCAGGAGAGCTGAGAGCCTACTTCCCTTCCACTGCTGCCTGCCATATTTAGCCTCTTCCCATAGCTGAGCACAGGCCTCTGATCTGAAGGACCCGCAGGCCTAATTCCCAGTGCAGTACAGCAGAGTGTAGAGATTCAGAGATTTAACTTGCCGTGGACCATGCAGGCTGTGAGTTACAGGAAGAGCAGGCAGCATCTCGAGAACTTCTATGTGCAATAACAGCCCCAAGCAATGCCTCTTTCAGTGTGAAAGGGCAAAGGAGAAAGACTAAAACTCTATTATTTGCTTTGATGCAATAGAAATTACATATAAAGGGAATACTTGCCTGTATTCTTTGGGGTGATCCAGAGCCTCAGGCTGGTGAGCACTCTACAGTACAGTAAAGCATTTTTGGTTTTTTCTTTTTTTTTTTTTTTTTTTTTTTGTTTTTGACTACACAAATAGTCAGATCTCACAAGAGCTACAGCCGAAGGAGAGTTGTTAAGGAGTGGCACACCTGAGCTACTTCCAGCTTCTTACCCTCATAGAACAGGATAATTTGCAACAGCCCAACCAATCTCACTCTTACAATTTGTAGCAGCTGTAACCCAGACGAAGCAAGGCTTTCTGCTGTTGTGGAAGTTAGTTAAGAGTCTCACAGAAGTGTTTGCTTGATGAAGCGTAGGATTAGTATGTCATTTCCCCGAAGGAATTCCTCATGTGAAGGGAGTCAGTCATCAGCATGCAAGAAGAAGTCTACATGGAAAACCAACTGGCAACAAGAAACTGAACAGCTGACTTGTTACGCCACAGGAGGCGAAAGTTTTACTTTTCTGAGCTGAAAAATAAGGCTAAGCCATGATGCCTCCAGCAGCAGTTCAGGACTACTTCAGGATCAAACAGCAGGGAAGTGTTACCCAGTTATGTTATGAATGAACGGAGATGTACACGTGGTATAGTAGGGATTTTAAGTAATTTTTGGCTTTGTGTAAAAAGACATTGACATTTTCAAGAATTCAACTGCTAAGAATTTTGTATAACTGGTGTATATCATAAAAGCGTAAGAGTATCCAGAAATAAGCAGACTGGACATGGAATTAGAGGCCCATCTTAGGAATTGTGCTCCAGCCAATGGTTATTGAAATAGCTTGTTTTGAATTTCCACATTTTAAATATTTTTCCAGTGTGTCCTAGATTAAAAACACAGATGGGTATTGGTGGTAATTATTTTATTTTAGGTGATTTTTTTAACCAAAACACTACTAATTGAAGCATTGTCTTGCTTGTGTTTAAATTACATTTGAATATGATGCTTGTTCTGATGTAGAGAATTCACAGAAAGTCCTATATTTCAATGAATACTCCTTTTGGAAATGTAAACTAATATTATATAACAACAGTAATGAGCATTAGCATGATCCAACAGCAGTCAAATCCTGCCATTCTGTGGTCTTTATCAGGTATTAGAGCACTGCAGAAGTGTGGAACTGTAGCACTAGCAAAAAATGTTTATCTTGCTGTCGTGGTTTAACCCCAGACAGCAGCTAGGACCACGCAGCCGCTCGCTCACTCCCCTCATGGTGAGATGGGGGAAGACAATCAGAACAGTAAAAGTGGGTTGAGATAAAGGCAGTTTAATAAGTAAAGTAAAACCTGCGCATGCAAGCAAAGCAAAGCAAGAATTAATTCCCTGCTTCCCATCGGCAGGCAGGTGTTCAGCCATCTCCAGGAAAGCTTGAAAAGGAACTTAGTAAATGTGTAAGTTTAAACTATTGTTAACAATTAACACCATTTTAATAGGTATTGTAATTTAAGGCTATAAGATCTTAGGAATTTTAAAGCAACCAACTGTACTACATCAATACTCTATTACCTTATTAATTTATATAGGAAATCAAAGATATGAGAAAGCACTGAAGCCACCTCCAGATGTTGAGCTCTGCAAGATAAATTCATGTTTGGAACCTTGCAGGGATGCCAGGGCAGGTAAATTTGGTTTGGTTTTGTTCCCACAAGCTACAGGTGAAGCTGTGTTTTAAAATCTCAGTATGTAATATGGTCCATAACGTATGAAGAAATGTAGCTCTGACTGGGAACGTGCTACCCAGTGGGAATGCCGGGGAGGCAATATGCAGTTGGCTGGCAGTAGCTGAAAGGGAGCTGGAAGACATTGCTTCTCATCAATCTCTCCCTTGATAATAATGTTCTTGGGTTTCCTCCCAAGTCTTTTAAGTGCCATTCAAAATCCACATGCTTTCTTAGACACCTGTGCTATAGGTTACACACTCTAATATCAAACTGTGGAATGCGTAGCTCTGTTGAAAGATTTGATGGTACGGTTTAGAAGAGGCCTGGGGCAAGTTGGGAGATGTTGCTATAAAAATCCAATAATGATTATGCTCTAGAAGAGCAGCAAATTACATAGGAGGGTACAGGCCTTCCTGTTGGATTACCGCATTCAGCTCCCAGGAACTAGATGCACCATATCACATGGTGTAGTTTATTACTAGGGAATTACTGAAGCCTGAGGAAAGCAGCATTTTCCTGCCCTCTAGGAGATTCCAGTTATCTAAAGATTATTGTAACAGCAGCTTTTGCTACTGCACTTACTGGAGAAGGAAAAAGAAGCAAATACAAACTTTTCCTCCTTTTCTTCAGATCTAAAGAACAGGAATTCTGTCTAGTATTGTTCTACACTAAAATGTCACATCGTAAAGCAGACTAGCGCTGAGGACCATTTTGTCTTGAGAAAAAATAACATACCCTCTGCTTTGAAACAAATAAAACCTAGACTGTTTCCACTGGATCAGAATGAAAAGCCACAGTAAATAATTCCCATAACCTTTCTCTGCCAGACAGGGCTGGTAGAGAGAAGACACTGTGTAGACGTGTTCACAAACCGTTTTGTCCTTTTTAGTCGGAAGAAGTAGTTGTTCAGAATGTTCTGGCTGCTTCGCTTGCTGCATGGCTCTGCCTGGGACAGGTCAGTCCTGCGTGAAGCAAAGGCGGACCGATGGCAGGACCAGAGAATTGAATGATTTATGCTCATCCCTTTCCAATGCAGAAACCCCACGGACTCGGGTGACCCTACTGTAGTCCTACAGGGCTGAGTTAATTCATAAATGTATTTCTACATGTAACAATGGTTATTAGTGGTAAGAGCAAAATTTCTGCAGGGAAAATGGCTCATAAAATGAAAATACTTCTATTAGCAATTATTTTCTTACTCCTCTCTTAAATAGATGTCTTACTGACTTTTGTTTTACTGACTATAGGGTAAATTCTATAAACATACAGAATCTAAAGACTAGTATTTTTATTAGATTAACTCCTTGCTATTGTCAGAACATCTTTGATGAGGTTCTCAGCACCCTGAGATAGGCTGCAAGACTAGACTATTTCTAGCTTTAGAATCAGTCATTTTTTAATTCCTTGTCTAAATTTTCAAGCCACTTAATAGTTTTAAATGGGGCGTATATGTAGCATTATGTGCTGTATTATAAAGCAGGGCATTAACTTTGCTGTAAGTTGTATGGTACAGGCTTTCCTGGCCTTAATTTTGAGTCTTTACTTACTTTAGCATGACTTTGTTTTGGTTTGTATTGGGAAAAAACCTTTCTTTTATTTCTCAAAATGTTTTACAAGAAGAAATGCATGAAAAATGCAGGAAAGAAAAATTAGACGACTAGGTGCAAAATAGAAGTATAAAATTTATTTAAAACCACCCACAAAGTTCTGTGTAATCAGGAATGATACAATTTGTAATAGTCTTTTTAAAAACTCATGACAAGATTTAAAATATATTTTCAATTACAGTATTCATTTAGCCTTATTCAGTTAGGACAATAAAAAAAAAGAAAGTTTACGTTCTAAACAGATGAGACACACAAGAAAAATAGAACAGAACAGACAATTTCCACAACAACAATTTTTACATGTATGTTTCAATACTAGTATCAACATTTCAATGCATCTTGCTACATAAACATGAAATCATGTACAACAACTGCTTGCACCAAAAAACATAGCTTAATTAGATCTTTCAAGTAACATGCAGTCACAACTCACAAGTCTTCAAGTACTGCTGGTAAGGGTTCCCTTGTCTGCAAAGAAGATTTTAAGGTTCAGTTTCTCAGCTAGCGTAACTCTTCACAGCTCCACGCGCCCCATGAAGCTATGCTCAGTTATACTAGGAAAGAATCAGGCCCCAAATGTTTTGTGGGTTTTTTTTTTTTTTGAGAAAAGAAGTAACTTTTATACTTTCTCCTGTAAATACTGTGACATAATGAAGTGCTTTTTCTTTCTGATTTTTTTCTCCCTGTACATCATCTTTTGTTTAAAAAAGTTAGTTTTATGTTCCAGATCCAAATACAGTAGGTTGGTAACTGGAAATAATCCAAAACCTCAATTTCAAAGTTGAAAAATAAATATCAAATGCATCCCAAAGAAAGAAAAAAAAGACAAAAAAGAGAAAGGAAGAAAGAGACAAGGAAAGAAAGAAAGAAAATACTTTTTTTTTTTTTGCTTTGGCATACTCTTAATCTTTTAATTTTGCAAAGCAGGAAAGAATTCATTAGCCATAGCATTTCAGTACAGTGTGTCCTTACATATTAATATTCTTTCTTATGACAGCACATTCTGAACTATATTTATGACCTGGTATGATACTGTCACATTACGAAGAGCTGTCTCTTCCAAACTGAACAAATAATCATAGAATAATTAAGTGTTAAAGACTGAAATGTCTGAATGTTTGTATTGGTTAGAACTGGCTTTCTTTTAGTGGTGTTGGGATATCAAATTCGTTTTTCTTGCCTGCAGTTATTTTTTCATTTTGAGGACAAGAATCATGAAGTTCAGACACTGCCTTCCGAATTGCATGGATTAGACTGGCATTCACAAAGTTAGTACGAAATCTGTTCCTCATTAGGCTCTGCAGTATCACTGCAGCTTAGAAATTTAAGAATGAAGATACATTTACTTTTCCTCAAACTTTTTTTTGAAAGAGAAGTTTGCATTGTGTTGCATTTCATAACTGCAACCTAGCGGGGCTCGATGTTTACATAAAGCTTCCACTGGCAGCAAGGGAAGCTCTGCGCAGCTCGAGCATGCAGGGCGGCTCCATCGGTTTCACTGTCGAGCATCACCACAGTTAGGGCAGTCAGAGAACATCGGCTTTTAGCTTTGTGTCTCAAAACTCACCCCAGTGTGACAACATCACACAATACTGCACGCCCTGTTGGGTCTCAATGTCAGAAAAAAATGGAGTTCAGTAGATTGTCACAACCCCATTTTATATAATCAAGTAAAAGGGATCAAGTTATGATAAAGAGAAGCAAGTATTTTAAGAAAAACTACCAAAGCTTAGAAATAGTAGTATTGGCAATTCTGTGAGATTTCTGGCCAGGCCACTACCTAGAGGTACAAATCTTTTACCACATTCTCTTTGTAGACAATGTTGGGAAAAGGAGAACCAATATATGTGGATACTTAAAACCTGATAAAAACCAAGCCAGTTTCTTTGCAACCTGTATTTCTAAACTCAGAACAATCTGGATGTTACTGGCCAGTATGTACACAATACAGCTATCATTAAATTGATTTCAGATGATTGTACAAATCAGTCATTTGGTAACGGTTTTGATTTATGCTACTGACCTTTTATACCATTATCGGTGTAATGGGATACTCCAAAGGATGTAAGCTAAATTGACATCCGTTTAAGGCCCCTTTATCCTTTTAATGTGATGCAAAGGACAGTAGTATAAATGAGAATCAGGGCCTTCACTCTTAATTTTAAGACGACTCCCAAACCCTAGACCCTTTTCCATTACAATATTATAATAAAAATACAGATATACATGTAAAATATTGATCAGGTCACAAAACTTTCCACAACAGCATTAAAATGTTCTGTGGCAACAACTGCAATACTGAACATCAAACTAGCAGTTCCCTTGCTCCACTGCAACAGCACTTCTTTGGAATACAGTTTATCTGCTCTCACTGGCAGCCCTCTGTAGATTAACTGCCAAATCTGTCCTCCTTTTTACGTATGTAGGGTTTTTTTTTTGAGGTCCACACCTGCATCCTCTGACTTTATGAGGAAAGCTGGCAAGGTGTGCAAAGTGTTGAAAACAGCACTGTTAATCACTCACACCAAACAGAGCAAGTCACCTTCAAGTTAAGTTATTTAGCACCGTGGTCTTGCATTGACTGCAAGTATGCTGTTGGAAGATTCTAGCATTTTACTACAAGTATGTGTGGAAAATTACATATATAATGGTCCCATAGAAGAGAATAGATAAGAGACTGTTGTGGGAAGAATTAAGGATACAACATCAAGAAGCATCACGTACCTTTCAAAACTGAAGTTACGAGCATGTGGTTAAACACTGCAAAACAATGGTGGGATGATGAACTGGGAAACTGGACAGAAACAGGATCCTAAAGTCTTTATGTCTGAGAAGGAGGAAAACAGTGATGCTGACACCCCTACAGCCTTTAAAAAAAGGCAGTAACTACTTAATTATTTTCTGCTCAAGCTCAGTCAATTCCACTTGCTGCTACAGAGGAAGAACAAAAAGAAATTCCATCATTCCACTCTTTTTCCCAAGCAGTCCTATGTTAGCTAAGGGATTTAACTTATGCAATACTTGACGTTTCTCACACGGCCTATAACTGATCTCTGCACAGGGATATAACCAGAAGATGTAACGAAAGAGGGCTTCTCAAAAGAGAAGAGGGCATTCCAGAGAGATGCCAGCCACAGAAGCAAAAACCTTGTACTCTGAGAAGGGACGACTCCCTTCTTGGGGTGAGCAGTTTTCTAGTCTTGCGAAGTCTCTTTTGTTTGGCTACTTGCAGATATAAGAAGAGTGTAACAATTACATCAAGAAATCTGAAAATTAACTAGAAATTTGATTATTTGATTTAAAAAGTAAGAAAACACCGATTGTGACGGATAACGAATTATCCCTCTTTCTTGGAATGAAAAGAATATCAAACTGCAATATTCCAGACTCCCTATGAGAGAACATGAAGTAAAACAACCCCTAGAACTGTCATATATAGAATAAAAGATGACTGAAAGAAATTGATTTTGGAAGAGTCACAAGGAGAATAATTTCTTATGATATTCCTGAGATGCAGATTGGCTGATTTACACATACAAAGCAGCGTCAGCGTGCATGGGGAGCAGGCTGAGAGCTATACTGCTAATGCTGAGTACTGAAGCAGATCTGCAGAGGGACAAGAACTTCTGGAGTAGTTTGGAGCATTTAAAGCATTCAGCAGCAGGTTATAATGTGATCTAGCACTGACTGTGGAAAGAGCTAACCACAGCCAACAAGCCATAAAGAGACCACGAAGTGAGAAAAGTGACTGTAATATTCAGTGTTGTCTGTACAGAGTAATTAAGTGTACTTCAGGGAGACATGGTAGAATTAAGTCTTCATAATTTAGTCAAGTATGTAAATGTATTAAACAAAAAGTTTTGCTCAATCCTCCGAAATAACCAAAAATATTTTAATAGGAAAGTAATAAACACAAAGTATATTTTCAGCCACTCTTTAGAAGAAGTGATCCATATATATACTGGTGCCTGATTAGATACTACTATTAGAAATCCTTGGCCTTTCAGAAAACCTCAAATAAAACTCTTTCCTTTATGCAATTATAATTTTGCAGCAACATACTGGAGCAGCATGTAGACAACTTGTGAAAACTGTCTGAGTAAACATCAGGTAATTCCAGAAGACACTGAAGCCCGTTTCTGTACTGTTCCACTAAGTAGCCACAGCCTTGGGACTTCTGACACTGGCCCCTCTGCTTAATATTAAAGGAGAACATAAACGTGTCACAGACTAAATAAAAAAGCTTATGAATTTAAAGTTAGATGTACCAAAAAAGGTGTCAACATGAAGTGCCCCGGAAACTACATGTGTACAGGGAAGGCTGTCTCAAAAGCTGATTGCACCTTCACAGCTTTGTCTGTGACTTATCCATGCCGTGCATCCCATCAGCCTTCCATGTTCCCTGTCTTGATCGTGGGAAGGAGCAGCAGGCTGGCCACGACAGCAGCGCTCGCTCTCATTCTTCTACACAGATTAAAGAAAGGCTGACCAGCTCTCTCCCTCTTTTTTTTTCCTTAAACCAGTCAGAGAACAAAGAAGAGACTACTGTCTCCAGAGGAGCTGTGGAAAGAGATGAATTTGTACATACATGCACAGCTGTGTGACACGGTGACACATCCTTACTGGTTAGAAACAATGCTGTAACACAGACATTGCAGTGCAGTACCGTGGTGTCACAACAGTCAATGGCAACTTTCTCTACAGTTAAATTTTACTGGAAGATATTCCCTCTACTCTTCCTCCTGAAAGTCAGCTCAACACCTGATAAAATTAAGAAGAAAGCCACAATTTCCAAATGTGATTGGACTGTTCCTCATCTCTAATTGTGTTAAGGTTAGATCATAGACAGCATCACAGGTCACAGTTGGGCAGACACCTTTCACACGGGAAGTAAAACAGTTTTATGGAAGATATGTCACAAAGACCCTTATCTGAATTTTAGCGACCACAATAGACCTAAAAGAGAGTTTTTTCAACACTGCCTGAATGTAACTGCTGTTACCTAGACAAAGTACAGAAGTGGACATGCAATTTAGTTTTTCAGGCATCTGAGGGCACAGTTATTTCCTCCTGTTGCCCTAGAAATTATAGGATTTCTGTGGAAAAAGACAAAGAGAAAAAACATATATATAAAAATGGATTACAAAGCTGATGACTGCTTGATAAAAGCAGCTAATTTCAACATGAAAGAAATTTCATGGGAAGTGAGAGGGCAAGACTGACCTTACATTTTAAACACAAAAATGTGAAATTGCAGTTTTATTAGAATACTTCCGTAACATCTCTCTCTCACATTGAACAACCAACCTATCAGATAAGAAAAATCAAAAAGCGGTCAAGCGCCTAAGCCTGAAGGCGGTCTAAAATGACCTACCTGCATGCCTGAAATTTGAGGTGAAGGTATTTGTCTCTCTACAGACCTTGAATCACTTCTCATGCAACAAAACCAATATAACCTCTGTGTTTAACCAGAAGTACAACATTTACTCTAAATCTCTCTCCATCTGTCCTTGCAAATCCAATTAATTGTGGTAGGGTTGCAAGGGCCTGAGGCGGCACAGGCTTTGGTCAACTGTTATCCATGTCCATCCAGTTAAATAGGAAAATTGCATGAAAGTTTGATGAAAGAGCACATTGCAGTCAATGGGGCTGCAGCAACGTAAACAGGACCCAAATTTAACCCACCGAATTCAGCATAATACTGCAATGATTTTAAAAAGGTCTTTAAGAAACCCTAAACAGTTGTATGTTACAAATAATCTTAAGTACTAAAGAAGCTGTCATTTACCCATGCTTAACATAAAATGTTGCTTAAGATACTACAGTTATTTCCCATTCTAAGTATAGAGAAGCACTGTCATAGGTAAGACAAGGACTTGTAACAGCAGTTATTCCTAAGTAAAAGTTAGCTTAGAAAGTCCTTAAAAAAAAAATAAAAATATCTGAATACAACCATTACAGCTAGAAAGTCACAAGTACTTGTAAGTTCTTAAAAAGCTTTTTTGGATCTTGTGACTAAAATATTTGTAGAAATAATTTTTTCTATTTTCTGTAATACAATAGCATGTTACACATCAGTAAGCGCAGAGAAACTGCATGAGTAAAATTCACTGTTTAATTGGGCACGACTGCAAAAACTCCAGCAGGGACTCGGTGAGTCAAACAGAACTGGCTCCTGCAGACAGCACCACTCGTCCCTCCAGAGTGAGGGCAGAGCAGTGAGACCCAGTGGAGAAAGGGATGAGAGACATTTCTTCTGGGAAGTCAGAGGTGTCCCATGTTGGATGATGACAGATTTCGCTAGCATACTGTGAAAAAGGATCAAAAGACAATCCCACCCCACCACCAGCTCGCACCTGAATCCATTTTCTGGGTTTTCCCCCAGAGCATAGTGCCAGCTGTTGGAAACCAAGTGAAATACGCAGGTCTGACCTAGCCAGCTACCTTAGTTCTTCTACATCCAGCTCCTCATCTAGCCATCCTGGAGGGACCTCGTTAAGGGGTAAGAGCAAATTACAAGTGGTTGTGTGGGCTGCAAAGGAAAGCAATAGACCCACAGATTTGCAAATTTTAAGAGACAAATACTGTTATAAAATGATAACCTTACCCAAAACAACGTAATTTGTGTACAAGACTGATAAATATTCTGAAATGTTACAATAAATAGCACACAGTTGTAAAAACAGCAAATAGTTGCATTTTCTAGACCGCAGTACAGCAATAGAAAATATTAGCTTCTCAAATCACAACCTGCTACGTGCCAGAGCAGGAAATAAAAGTGGCCAGCTAACCTGCCTGTTACCTACACGTTGAGAAAGTAGTTACGTGATAAGACAGTCAAGAAAAGAGCACCGCAAATGATATTTTTTGTATAGATGATACATTTTTCTCATGTAAGTAAACTTAACAAAGTAGTAACTGTGAGTTTTAGCACCTATGAGTTAATAGCATTAACTATTATGTTAAGATATACTTTTCTCTGTTAAAATTGCCATTTCAAAGAAGGTAAGACCTGGACTTACTGAAGGTCTGTTGGTGCAGCCACTGGAGCAGTGACTCGCCAGGGGCTATGTTTGGAGGTCTCCTTTCAGACCCACCTTTTAGTTTCTCACTTCTTTGAGGGAAGCTGCTGGTTTTTCAATGGAATGTTTTTATCTCAAAGTTGCCGATCATACGTAAGTTAAACATGGGCATTTCTAGGGGAAGATTCAAGTGAAAATGATCCCCTTTAATGATCTGAACATTTTAAAAAGTAAAGAGATGGCTCTGTAACTTACTAATTTTGTGTAGAAAAATTGTTATTCACATGGGAGCACTGAATGGTAAATGATTTTTTCAATTTGCGTGATAGAAACTAAAGCTATCAGCACTATCAGTGAAACCAATAAATATTTTTTTCTGTAAATTGTGTGTTGGACAAGGGTTTTCAGATAGCAAATACATGAATGGAACAGCTAGAGAACGTACAGTACTACTTACTGTATGGACAGCTGGAATTCATACTAATCTTCGGCTCACCAAAAATATACAAGTTTTAAAATGGAAATCTAAGGCACACAAAATACCATAATGATTTGATGTATACTGTATATTACATAGTCAAGAAGCATAAAACTGCTGGTACAAAACGATGGCATAATATTGGTTTTGTTTTATTAATATTTACAATCCCTTCATATCCTCTATTTGAACTAATATTAAGCTTTGAACTAAAATTTGCAGCATACCCGGTTTTTTACAAATTTTACTTAAAATAGGTAAGATACAAAGAATGGGTTCAATTCGGCCATCCTCTGCCATCAACATTTTTGTTAATTTCGACAGGAATCTGTAGAATTGAACCCAAGGTCGTTACATAGTGATTGCTACTTCAGACCTTGCTCCCGCAAACACTATGCGTGTACACCTCTATACAGGAGAATAGTCTCAGTGATCTACAGCCGCAATTAAGTATTTGTAGCACCAAGGTCCTAACTGGCACTATGTGTTAAAAATACAATTTACGTACTTTTCGTACCGAAACTGTAAATATAGCGCTTACAGTTCAACTTTTCAAGGAAAAAGCACCTTGTCTAGGTTTTAAATAAAGCAGATCTAGATAGTTCATATTCCTCTGTTACAGCACCACTACATTATAATATTCTCAAGTATATTATTAGCATATTTTCACACTGTAAAAACTCTGACCTCGTTATACCTACGGGTTACCCAGCTGGGGAGGACTCCGAGGCAGAATTAAGGTACAGCTTCATCTCTGGGGCCTGATCCTGCAGCTCTCAGTCAGGAGAGGAGTCCTGGCTTGAGCGGGGCCTCCTGGCTCTGACTGGGCAGGTATGGCTACGCAGAGCTGTTCTCACGGAAGAAGTTGCAGGATGAGGTCGATCTTTAGCTAACGTTGTCATTTGGTAATTTGTTTAAATAAATAAGTTTAAAAAAGAAATACATAGGAGAGGAGAATCAGAAAGAAGAGTGGGATGCTACAGTATTTAAAAGCAACGGAGTGTCTGTTTTTCCTCTGGTTTAGCAAATACTCATTTCAATATATGTCACTTTTTCAACAGAAATGGAGAACATAAATTTCATATGTTTGGAAGAAAGAATACAACCCTTTCTACATGAAATGTATAAATCGCTTAAAAACATTTACAAAAAGTTTTTGTAAAAAAACTGAACTTAGAAAGCTGGTGAATATCACAGATTGGTTATTCTTAGTGAATAATTTGCTGTTAAATATTAGAAATTTCGTACTTTTCCAACACTTCCTTTGTATTTTCCCCAAATTATTTTTTTTTTCCAGAATAGAATAAGGCAACTCTAGGGGGTATTTTTTTTTCATCCCAAAACAATCCTACCCCTGAGGCATTAGGAACATTTGGTTGTCATGTGAACTTAGAATGCTCCAAACGAATGAGACTTATGCACTTATTGCTCAAAGAAATCATAACAAATGCTGCCTTTAAAAAACCAAATAATGGTCCTAACTCCCAATAGCAACACACATATTGACAAGACGTCTCCTAATTTCATGTTTGTACACTCTCTTGAAAATAATAAAATGTTTCTGTAGTTTATAACTGTTGTTTATATGCAACATAAAATCTTCGATGAAAAAGGGCAAGTCTAAAAACAATCACATATGCTATTAGCATACATACTGCAGCTGTAACAATACGGAACTCTACACAGCAAGAATAAAATGATTTCTTCTGTAGAGTATGCACAAACCTTAGACAATATGATCCTTATACTATACTATTTCAAGTTAATTTTAAAAATAGAAAGTGCTTTTAAAATATATATTTACAGCTTAAAAACAACTTCCAGCCATCATTACCAATAACTTCATTTCATACATAATGACAAATCTAGAGAAAAAATTCATTGGTTTTCTAAAAGATTTATCTGTAGTTTGGACTATATAGCAATGGTTGGAAGTTGTTAAAGCAATGGCACCATGAAGTAATAATTCAGCTTATTTATTTTTAACTGTTTGATGTGGTTAAGCACCAAGAGCTGTGTAGAGCTATTACTGTATAACTTGATTTAACACCATAAAATGTGAACCTGTTAAAATCCCTATAAATGATTTTTGTAGTAAACAGACTTGATTTAAAGCACCAAAATATAAATTCCTAAAGGTAATAAACTGAATGATTCAATCAAGGTTAATAACCTAAACAAAATCTTTTTTAGAATGTATTAAAACTATACAACTTTTTTTTTTTGCTTAAAATGTGCTTGAGCACCACCAAATGTTAAAGTCACAGTTTAAGAAGAAATTCCCCCCCCTTTTTTTTTTACCTCAGCCTTAAAATGGTTGAGATGAGCAAATAGTAAACGACACGAGACTTGTTCTTTAACAGCACCTTAAAGAAACACTGTGTAACACTGCACCAAGAGGAGGCATTTGAGACTAAAACCTATGCCCAATGGTTGTAAGGCCCTGCAACTCGCGTAAGGGCATAAGAAGATACTGTTATTACATTATCCTTAGTTACTGTTAATGCTCTGCGTGATGGGATTTGGTTGAACTCATTGTCTTCGTAAAAAATATCTCTGTTTTCACTTGTTTGCTTTGTTTTCCTGCCGCTAGAGTTTAGTTCGGTATTCTCCGTTCCTAATCTTTCTGCTTCTTTTTCTTTTTCTTTCGCTCTCTCGGCCATCTTTGCTTCCCACATGGCTAAACCATGTTTTGGCTCATTTAAATTTTTGTGTTGGTAGAAAACTAAAGAAATTCTCGTGGGATGATTGCGGTTGGGTTTTTTAATAGGTGTGGTAGCATGGAGTTCACGTCTTGCACATTCAATTAAGATAGAACCATGAGAAGGTGCCACAGCAACCCCGCCAATGTCATCATCCAAAAAATTGTGCTCGCTGTCTGACCACATTTCCTCAGCTTTTTCTTCAGAGTCAGTCGGTTGTCCCAGTGCACTGTTTGGCTTCTCGTCAACACAGTCAAAATCACACATCTGTTCTCGATGGGAGCTGCCCTTTTCCATTGGGCATCCATGGGAACAGTCAGCTTCGTTTCTGACTGCATCCTTTGCCGGAGAGCTTAGCGGTACTGACAAATCACAAGAGCTGATCATCTGTGAAGAAGGAGAATTGTCTAACTGAAGCTGACAATTCTGTTTGGCTGGCTGATGTTCAAGTATAGTGGGCAGGGGGTCTTTATGGGCTGGGGGGCCTGGAGCAGTGACCTCTGGAAGAATCGGTGGCACACCATTCATCTTATCATTCAGCAAAATTCCAGTATAATCTTTGACCGACACATCAAAGTTCTTACAATTAACATAAGGTGTCACGTGAGGTTGCTTACTACTGCATTCAAAATACCCGTAGGGAACTGAAAAATCTTGTTGAATATTAGCCACTGCCGTTATGCCAGGCTTATGTGCTAAAGATGAATAAGGATGTAAACCATCCACCTTAAAAGGGGAGGAAGCCGTATACTGTTTTAATAAAGAGCAATTTTTAGTAGTGTTTGAAGTATGTTTCATGGCATAGAGGTGATCGGAAGTCTCCGTTTTTATTCCAGGTTTTAAAGCATCTGTTTTGTTCCCTAAAAAAAACGCACACCAAAGTGTAAGTACTTTTCCTCACTGAGTTAATAAAATAGACCTTTTATAATATTCTTTAATAATATTTTCATACTTTTAATATGGAAGATATACACGATGACTACAGATTTTTCAAAATGGTTATTTTTAGCTTTTTAGGAATATCTCTATGACCGTTAAGTACATACATCACAACATCGCTCATGTAATGCCTTAACCTTCTCCAGTCAGGCTGCTGGTATATAAAATAGAAAGGTATTCACAGAGGGATGAATAAAATAAGCAGATAAAATGAAATAACCACTCAGTGCTGACTCACACAGCCCAGTTCTACACAAGTGCTTCCCAGCAGCTGATTGCCTTCAGCACTGTCTGGGCTAGCAGGAAGCACTATGGAAAAGTTTTCACTTAACTGATGAAATTTAGTCTGTCTGAAATTAAGCCTGTGAAACAATTGTAATTCTCAGCTGCCTTAACCCCATATTATTATCAGAGGAAAAAATATGTTTATAGATCTTGTCCATCACAGCAAACAAGTTACTGATTTACAATGATTTGTGCATTAGCAAGTAACTACTCAGAAATTTTCTTTAAAAAAAAAAAAAGTATCTGGCAACATATTCCAGGTAAATCCATCCTTACAAAGCTGCATCACATGATTTGGCTGTCTTCCATCTAATTCCTGCACATCAATTATTTCAGGTCTTTGTGGAAACATACTTGTTCAATTTATGTCAGCTCCCTAATCAATTTCTAGTCCTGGCACCCTGCAGTTGTGCTTGTTTGTGGAACAGACTCCTCAAAAATGACTCATCCTCATCATGGTTAAGTTCAATCCAGAGTCCACTGGAGTAATGGGAAAGAATTCCATCAGCTTTGACGGGCTTTGCATCATGCCCTGAAATTGCTTTACATTTGTTTTGCTGGCAAACTGGCACCCCACAGAGAGGTCTCCCATGGTCTCATAAAAGACCGTCTCTGTCAGTGCTGCTTCTTTGTTCCATAAATACACAGAATGTTTAATTGCTTTACCGAATATAGAAGAACTATTCTTTCTTCTATTCTGTCTTCTAATAATTTATAAATAGTGATGGATTAAAAAGCATTCTTTCAATAGGAATGCAAAAAAGGCAAAGTGGGATAAATTATGGACACAATAGCTAGTATGCAAATACTGAAGCTGTGGAAGGACAGAAGAAAACCGCATCAACTCTTCAAAAACCTTTTCTATGAAATCAAACTCAAAGCATTTAATTAAGAACACCCCTCCAGACCAAGGTCTTCCTCCAAAAGATCTGAAACACAGCATTTGAGAATTGCAATGTCCATCATCTCTGAAGAGAAACCTACGTTCTCTGAAGATAAATTTTAACAACCCACAGCACTCTTAGAACGGCCGTGGCTCCAGCAAATTCCCCATCTCTTGCCAGAAGCTCCTTGCTCTGCAGGGCCAAGTAGCAGAGATTAGGAGAAGTTAATTCAAATATATGGGTAGAGGGAAATCAGTCATGGTTCAGATAAGGTGGAATTGCTCCCCAGGAATACCTCCTGTTCAAACAGACTCTGGTGCACCTCCACTGGGAGCTGTTGGCTGAAGTGGCCACTACTCTGTTGTGGTCAGCTGAGAAACTGTCTCTAAGTTGGTGGTTCAGCTCCTGCTCTATCCCATATGGGCCAAGAAGAATTCCTACTATTTATGGAGACAAAAATAACCTTTCCATCTATAAAGTTTATTTGTCCAGAATAATGTGGTGAAATGACAGGACTATACAAGGAGGGATGTAAGGTCTCTATCTTTAATACGTATTTCATAATAATTTAGGATTTCAAAGGCTCTCAGCTTTAGCACTAATGTAAAAATTAACAGTTGTGCTGCTTGCTGTTGGCAAGAGGTGCATGGCAAGTACACCCTATTTAATACACAGCGTTTCCACAAAGGACTTGGCACAGTTGAGATTCAAACCAAGTCTTCACATATGCATGCTCTACCAGGTCAACTTAATCTGTCTTCACTATTCAGAAGGTCCTCCTCACCACCATCTTTGCTGCCGGGTAAAGGCAGTAAAGAGGACAAGTCCTCTCTTATCCCTTTTTAATTTCCAGTTCTCCATGTGGTCAAGACGTGCAGGTTAGAGGAGTCTCTCAAACCTTCCAGACTTTCCAGCCAGGGGACACTGCAATGGCTCTGAAATGACGGTCAGGTCTCTTTTGAGAGAACATACTACATCTACATGATGGGCAACATGACAGAGTCACCCTTGTGACTCCTTTGTGATCCCCCCAGGCTACTCCAAAGAGCAACAGCCTCTCATGGCCAAAACCATGACTGACAGTATTATACACCACGGTTATCCCATCTCATCTAACTGCACATCCTCCATATTCTTTTTAATGTTGAAAAAGCCAAACCAATATTCTAAACTCTTGTCCTCATTAGGAAATCAAGTACCATAACATTGCATACACCATTTATCAGTACCTTTTCCTTTACAGTTGAAGTGTAGCTAAGTATTCTTTTGTTCCTTCCTTAGGAGAAAATTTAATAGTATGACTTGCTTGACATACCTTTAGCAGTACTTTATTCACTGCTTACCTAAAACTAGGTAAGCAGTTCTTTTATTCCCCTAGTATGTTTTTCTGGTTTTTTTTTCAATCCTTTGTCTTTTGTTTTATGTTTAAATGGTGTGACCAGACTTGAATGCCACTATGAATATAAAGGGACTCTGATTTAAACCATTGTTTCCTCTGGTTTACCATCAGGAATGACAACTGGATAGTCCAGTTTCAACTCCTCTGTTGCACAGGTGCTTTGATTTTGTTTTCATATTAAGCCTAACAATCTCAGCTAGACTAAAATTTTCCATTCCTCTGGACTAAAATGGTACCTGCCACTGGCAGAATGGAAAGAACCGATCAATGACTGATCCCCTGTAACTAAAAAAACCTGTGTGTATGAGCACAATACTGTAGTATTCTAAAGCCGTAATTTACAGACCTTTGCATTTTACTGTGGGTTAGGGGCAGGGCAGCAGCAGTGTGCTGAGGGCTTTACCCAGCCAGCATCCTGTAGGACTAGAATAAACACCTAAATGATGTGCGTAAGTGCTTCAAGTTACTTATCTCATGCCAAGCACACCACCTTGCCCTCTGCACACCTGAACTTCCTCTGCCACTGCGGCCCACTTAGCGAAGCCTCTTGGAACATGTTCACATGGCCAACCCCAGCAATATGTGCCACCGGCAGATTTGGGGATTACAGTATGGACAGCTAGTTTGAGGGATTCCACTGTCAAAACTTCCATGACAAAAGCTGCACTTCTATGATAGAAACTAAATATTTCTATTCACATTCTTGTTTTTCCATCTCTGAGCAACTTTCTCACTCATAAAAGTATTTCTTCCTCACTCTGTGACTTATTTTTATCAGCAGCCCTTTTAAATTACTTTACCAGAATACTTCCAAGTCCAAACAACTTATGTAAGTTGGCTTGTTTACACAGTTATTTTATTTTTTTTGCATGTTCAAAGAATAAAGTTCTATGTCCCCAAAGCATATGGCAAAACTCTAGATATCGCACCATTTGTTAAAGCCATGGTATTCCGATATCAAAGCTGTGCCTATTTGTAACTACAATGTCAGGTACAGGTAGGCGGTTCGTAACTCTATTTCAGTGTTTCAAAACAGCCATCTAGTGAGGTCAGACAATTTCAGAATTCCTTCCCAAACCAGAGTCCTCTAATGCTTCCCCCAGCACGATGGAAGTTATTAATCATTGCTTCAGAGCTATTGTGGGACATCGTCCTCAGCCTGAGGAGTCCTTTTAGATTTGTTTCAAATCCTGGACTGTGTCTCCCAAACTTGCATGTAGATTAACTGAATGTCTAATTTCTTAGGGGTGTAAATAATCCTGCTTTTCTTGCTCTTATTCCATCTTGCTACATGCAAAGTTTACTGGTTGCCCTGACTCCTCTAGTGAGACAAAGCAGGATGCCAAGTGCGAATTACAAAAATGTGTCAAATGGATTATTTTAAATTTTATCCGCCCAAAATGCAGATGTTCTTCTAAATACATTTAACTATATCTTAAATCTACTACATATATCTGGACATCTCTCATGAAATAAAATTCAAAATTATAGCAGGTTGACTTATTTCCCCCTCTTCCTAAAAGGTAGACAGGCTATGCTTTAATTCCTTTTATCTGTTTTTCCCCCTCTAATCACAGAATCTAAGTCCATGGCTTCCCCTCCTCTTCCTTCTTTCCTACTTCTCATTACTGTGAAGTCCCATAGAACAGTTGTATCCTCTGAAGCACCAGTCCAAAATCTGGCCCTCGGTACCACAGCACCCCCAGGTACAAACACTCCTCCACCCAGCTCAGTTGCAGCACCATTCTATGTTGCACAATCCTGTACTGCAGCAGAAGGCTCTGGCCATAGTACCCTATGGTACCAGAACCAACACGGCATACCTTTTACCTGGCCCCGGTAATATTATTTCAAGAAACAATTTGAGAAGCACTCTCTTATTTGCTAAAACCTGGGTTGTTTTTTTTTTTTTTGCAAATCTCTTGCTTTGCAGCAGTATCCATGCCCTTGACAGGAAATTATCATCAACTCGGATTCTGAGAAAGCCATTGTCTTTCACAGGAAGTCGATAACACAGTTCTTGTACTTTCAAATGACAGAAATTCATGCTGGTTTTTTAGACAAACATTCCTACAACAGTATTTCAAGATGATGCTACTGCCATTATTTATTAGAAGAGAACTCGGAAATATTTCACTGGTGCTCACATATCACCACAAACTTACTTTTGGGTGATCACCTGTATTTTTCCTATGCCAAGAGACTACAATGACTTGCTCGTTACCCCCTAAAATGCAGAATATCCAAGTATTTTATAAAACCAAGAATTAAGAAGCTTTCCCTTCCCCTCAGATGGTAAGAGACTACACAGTATCAGAAGAGACTGGCAGAATTTAATGAGCCCCACTCACCTAAACAATGCAAAGTGTTGCCAAGATTTTCTGGGGCTTCGGTTTTCAGCTTTACTGGTGTTGAGTATTTTTTATCTATTAATGGCTGCTTTTCAGTCGGGGTCCTCCTTGTGTCTGGTTTCTTCTTCTTTGTAGCTCTGAGAGGCTCAGCTAACATTCGTACTTCTCTGGGAAAAGCTGTGAGCACCTGTATGGCTCCGGCTTTTATCTTGGCTTCCAGTCCCTCTTCGGTGCCGAATTCGTCTGTTTGTGAAATTTTGTAGAGAGGTAACACGTGGAGCTGTTCATCACTTGGAATCACCCCCACTCTCCGGTTATCTTCCTTTGTTAACGTACAGACCTGGCAAGAACAGAAACATTTACAAATACAACCACATACATAAAATACAAGAGTTATTTAAATATTTAAGCTGTCATCCTAGACTTCACTTTTTTCCTCATATTCTATAGCTTCAATGCTACAGGTCTGTCAAATGCAAACATCTGACAAATATTTTGTTCGATTTATGATGATGCAGAAAAATTATTGGTACTTGAAGAATAAGATCAAGGCACATGTCTTGGACAGGAAAAATGAAACTTCGGCTCAACTTACACTATCCACAAATATATGCCAACCTTGCTAAATAATCTGAGCTGTGAATATACTGTAAATTCCTAAGCATTCAGATTTTTAGGTTTTTAATATATATTTGATGTTCAGATTCATTTTTAAGGACTAAGAAATATGAAAAAAGAAAATATTATTTTTTGATTGAATCAGAAGTTTCTGTGACATGGAACTGGTTTTGTTTTCTGTTTTGGCTGGCAAATGGAAAAAGCCCCCACAAACAGTTACTCATACTGCGCTATGTTTTCAGCAATTCTCAGCTCTCCCTCCCTCTCTCTTTATACACACTGTCTTAAATTAACACCCTTCCCCAGCTCTGACTGCCTGCTGTAACGAAGGCACGAGACCCAGCAAATGTTTCGTTTCTCTTAGACCTACTTTCTCTTATTAAGTTGTGTGTTGTGAGATACAGGAGCCAAGAGGAGAATGCTAGTTAGATCCAGTTTGGTAAGGGCACATCAGAAATGTGGATAAATATTTAAACTCACTGCAACAGTTTTCTTATGATAACTTTTCCGAATCACTGCTGAACCTTTGCAGTACTTATAATTTTCAGCACTTCTGGAGTTCCAGCTGTTATTAATGTTAACCCTTCACCTTAAAATAAGCGCTAAAGCCAGCAGTATGCTTGCTGGTTTCATTCTGTGCTTCCCAGGGGATGGTGGCAGTTCTACACATATGAGCACATGTACAGAGTCACACCATTTCTAGTTTTATTGATTACATTCATAAGAGGCTACTGTTTTTCACTACATTGCCAGAAAGCCATGCATTAATATCATGGCTTAGTCAAGCTGCTGTTTCGCAGGGAGTTACTAACTACACACAAACAGGAATCTGAGCGCCATCCAAGGATGAGATGATACTCCCTAAATGGAAACGTTATCATTCCATCATTGTGTAGGCTGAATGTGATGCTTGTCGTAAACAGTTAATCCAATTTCCCCGAATCTCATCACCATGCCTAACATTCCAAGTGAGAAGAATATTATTATTTGGGGGGAGGAGGGGAAACAAACATTTTTTATTTTACAGCACAGCTTTCACATCAAGGCATCACACAATTATTTCCAGAACAATAAAATTACAGAATCACAAACTAAAAATCCTACATCAATAAGGTGGTGGTTAGAGGGCTTTATAAACAGCTATATGCAAAGCTTGACAGTTGCAGAGCAGCAAAAGGAGAAAGTTTGAGGGGCACAGACAAAGGAGAAGAGCTTTTCAGGTGGCATTTTGAAAGGATCGAGAAAAGGGCTCTTAAGGCGGCAAAGTGAAGGGGCAATTAGAAGCTGATGAGTAGCGTTTACTGATGTGCTTGCTCCATGCGTACTCACCTCTACTGGGCAGCCTTTGGACTATGAGGAAGATTTAGAAAAAACAACAAGTTGTTCCATGAGCAGCGAATGACGCCTGGTTCCCTACTGACTCCTCCGTCCCCACGCTCCCACATGCCCAACCCCAGCACCGTCACCCCTGTCCCCGTTTGTGCCCCGCCACCACCTCCGCTGGGCACCAGCCAGCGCAAGCTGGGCCCAGCTGAAGCGCCGTGCCTCCCGGCTACCAGGCCAGCAGCTGCATGTGGATTAACCTCGGGCTGCGGCTGTGAGGACCCTGCTGCCACCACCGCCTCAATGGAGGAGCTAACCTGGATATGTCTCCCCCACTCCACAGTGAAACTTCACAACTTGGAACAAGAGGTTAAAAAACTCCAAAGACAACTAATTTTCTACAAAGTTCAGTGAAATCGGGTTGAAATTTGCCAGCAGATTCCAAGTTATTCAGGAAGGGTGAAAGAGGGTAGGACATACAGAGAGCACAATTACATATGACTCATGTTCTTAGAAAGCCCAGCACATCCTCCCCTTCTAAATTAAAAACAAAAGCAGTAATAAAATAAGCACGGAGGGGCCTGGCTCCCAATTGTTCTCATCAGAAACTGCGTGATTCTCATTTGTCTTTTAAAATATTCTGTCCAACCTGTGTCTGGACCCATGCACTAGTCTGAAAAATGTCCAAATCTTGAAGATTCAATCCACAATCTTGCTTATTTTGAAAACTGAGACCCTCATTCAATTTACAGTTTTACATTTTCATGCATTTCAGCAGACACTTTCATGGAAAACTGATCTTGGGCATTTATTAGATTTATTCTTTTCCACAAAAAGATTTAGTCTTACAATTGCATTAATCATCTTTCATCTGGCTTACAATTAGGCAAAGGTAGATTAGCTCTATGTTTTCACAATGCTTGGCCCAGGGGAGAGAGCATACGGAGACAAACGTCAAAGCTCATACTGGCTGAAGGAAAACCTATTTTAAGCAAAAATGAGTATTTGTCACTATCACAAAGCCAACACCCTCTTTAGAACAAGAAAGCTAAAGAACTGGTTTGAGGAACTAAAAAAGATGAGGTCTGCAGTATACTGACAGAACTATGTTGAAAGTATAGTCAACTCCAACACACACAATATATTAAATACTCAGAATACATAAAATTAAGAAATTCATGTATATTAAAAATTATGTTAAAAACCTGAAGACCAGTGCACCTATAGCCTAAATGCCATGACAGCAAATTTAATATATGTAAAGTTTCAAGGTCAGTTTCCCCCCCTAATATATTTTAATATAAAAGGAAGGACACAATGGCAAGTGGTAACTGCAAAGTTAACGTTATGGGGAAAGCAGCTATAAATTAAGGCCCTAGAGATAAGCTAGCAATTTACAGCTACAGTAATCCATCAAATGGGAAACCTGCATTTCAAAAGCCAGTCTAATATTCAAATCTCTGCAAAATATTCAATTAAGAAACTTAAAGAGAAGTTAAAAGCAACATTTTCCATTGGCACCGATACTGTGCTGTAAACTGACCAAAATTAAACCCAAACATGAGAAAATCATGGGCTCTGTTAAAGCCCATTTACACAGTGAAGCTGCTTGTCCTGCTACTCTCAGTACTTTTTCCAGAACATGCAGCTAAATCATCCAGAAGCTCAAAAGCCAAAGAAAATGTTGGCCAAATGGTTTGTTTAAGTTTCCAGTGTGCTTGGTGATCAAAACCGTGACCTATTCTGGGTTGAGTGATGTCAGGGCAAATCTTGCATATTCGTAAAATTTTTTATTTTTTTATTTTTTAAACTTAAAATGCACCCATGAACTCAATGTAATTCCCTCCACACATCTCCAAAGAAACATCTGTAACCACACAGCTCCCAATGCATTATTCTGAGACTCTTTGATCTGCCTTTGTCCTCTTGAACTTCACATGTAGCCATGATGTAGCCTTTTCCACTATGTTGTAAGAACAGATGTTTTAAATTCAAGTTTCAGCAAAGCAGTCAAACGGCCTTTCTCAACTTGAAAGATGGAATCAAGTTTCCTATACTCATCTTCCCTTTGCAGATGGAAAGCAGCGGGTGCCCTTCGGGACTCCGAGGTGCTCCTGCATCATCGTTGCGTACCATTACAAACACCAGCAATGCTGCTTTTCCTTTACAGCTGAGACAAACTGTGTCGGTTTATTGGCCTGTTATACCCTCAGTAAGCGTGTTAAGTGTGAGGGTCAGGGAAGGGAACCCCAACCGTATGTTCCTTTTGACCACATATACACACAGCATTTCTGTACTGTATGCTGTAACACAGGTATGGCGCACAAACCACTGTCTGGGAGCTCACAGGTTACTCCAGTGAACTAATCTTTCTGCATTTTCACAATATAAAGAACAGTAACAAAAATCTTTCCTTTGCAGCCCTGTGGGGTTTATCTTTTCTCCCAATTGTTATTATCTGAAGCACCAGTTTAAGCATGCAGTACTTGTGTAGCAAGCTGTGGGCATGGTGCAGAATGCAGCCTAACCATTCAGAGACACTCTGTCACTTATTGCAAAGGCCTGGACCGATAGCAGTGACGTGATGAGCTGTGACTACAGAAATACAGTAAGGTATTGGAAGAGCAGAGGATTTTTTTTTTTTTTTAAATAAATGAGTAACAGTTTGTTGATGGATCATTGATTGACACTACTTAGTTCCACTGCCAATAATAAATTTTATATTGTAGCTGCCCGGGGAGCATAGATTTCTCTTCCTCCCCTTCTTCCAGAGTGCCTGCTACAGACTGTGTGGCACCAATGATCACAGAACTGCAGCTGGTCTCTCACCTTCCTCAACCCCAGCAAAAAGGGCAAGGCGGCCCATAGGATGAAACACCCATATATATACCTGCTACAGAACTAGCAAAGTCTTCATTATCTGTTTTGTTCTAGTCACGGTAAAACCCCACATGTCAGTGATTTAAATGGATTCACACAGGTATGAAGAATGTGATCCTTTGCAGCTAATCCAATAAAGAAACAAAAATACTTTCATTTCACAGACTCCATTAATAACTATAAAGCTTTTATTTGCGTGTTGCTCATTTACAGTCTAGCTTTGCATCCACAAGGAACACTGCACCCTAACACTGCCGTTGTAACATACATCAGTGGCCCTTAGGAGGACGTTAAAAGATGACAAAAGAATCTGAGTAAAAATGGATGGTATATTTATTGACTTAAATGTTCTTAAAAAACTCAATTCATAGGCAGAAATTATTTTTGCTTCTTTCAAATAAGCATGTTAGTTTACACCTCTGTAGAATTACCAAGTGTCTTCATTCTACTGCAAAGCAAACAGGGAATATTCATTCTTATTTTCAGCTTTTCTACCAAAAAGCAGCTCTGCTAAATTCAGGGCATGATTTTGCTAGCCAGGAAAGATGTTCAGCAGATCAAATTTCCCATGGTAATCCTCAATTTTTTGTAAGTTAATATGGACTATGCTAACTATGCTAACAGAAGACNGTCACATACAAATAACACAGCTGATCATCAAAACATGCACACCCAGAAAAATACAAGAATGCTTTTCTGACATTCTGGTAGAGACAGAGCAAGGAAATTGTTGTTGGCAGCTCATTAGATAATATATTCTTTTAAGTATACAGTAAACTCCGTGCTTATCATTAAACTCATTTAAGTGCTTTGCTGAACTCACGTCTATGTCTGGTTTAAATAATTTAAATAGATTCTGGTTCTCCCATACTGTCGGCACACTGTGCAGTGTTCCTTTCATACTTGTGGCAAAAGTGATTCACCAACAACTGAAGGGAGAAAATGAAAAGGTGTCACTTATGCCGTAAGTAGTGGTGACAGAGCTGGCAGCATTCGCAAATACCAGTGTATAAGGGATTTATTTTAACCTTTTTAGTCTAGAGGAACTTTAGGTTTTATAAATGAAGATTTTGTATCAGAAGAAGAAGAAAGGGAAGAAATCTTACCAACACTAGCAAGGTGCAAGATGACAAGTACACTTTGTAGAGACTGTAAGCTGTGACCATTGAAACAATTCAAATAAACAAAATACAAGAGAAAAATAGTAAATGAAGTTACGGATGTTTGAGGTTTGTAAGGCAGTGCAAACCATTCTCATTCTGTTTATTACCACATTATCAGAAAACAGTCATCTACATGAAAACTGTCAACCCCGTTAGATGTATTACTTGCACATTGTACATTTTACAGAGGAAATATGTCATGGTTAAGATGTAAATGACTCCTCCATTATTACCACCAGTGATCTGTAAGAAATCATAGTGTATTCTGAACTAAGTAGGTAGCCAAAGCAGCTTCTGGACTAGATGGGAACGCAGGAGATGACCAGAGGGATGATAGAATCACACGAAGTAATTTATTTTTGTGTTCTTACCACTAGTTTTCTTATTTTTATCACCAGAATTGATTGTAAGCTAAAATTAACAACCCTAATTTCGATTGTCAAACTGACTAGATTGAAGAAAGCCCAGCATGTCCTATCTCTCTGTTTGCAAAATAACAGAATTCTTTACTTCAGGCTTCCGATATGTACCACTAACTACAGACAGAGACAGATTAACAGACAGCAAACTCTGTCTGTCCTGTCAATCACACCCACATCTCTCTGGGAAGGCTGTATATAGGTCACTGGGTAACTCTGAACTCTAATTCACCTTCCAAATGCCCCAATTCAAATACATAAACTGAGCGTTAACACTTGCAACTATTTCCTATTTATATATAGCCCTTTGTTGCAAGTATATTAAAATAAAGAGCTACCAAATCTAAATAAAGAGAATATCAGGTATACAAGTTATTTGTATGAGTGAGCTACCTGACGAAGATTCCAAGGTATAGTTCTCAGCAGTTATAATGATTTGATGATGTTCTGCAAGACTTACAAAATTTGGCAGAACTTGACAGAAAGACAATTTTAAGTTCTGGTCTACATAACGAGATACCTTACACAGGTTGTAATTTTCCATGCTGCTTAGATTTGGAATTACTTGCAAACACACCACACACAATCCACAGAAAGAAAATATCAACACTAGGCAAGCGTAATCTGAAGCTGAAGTAACACCAGATGATTACAGATAAATACACATTTGTAGAAATATTCCCCAATGAATTCCTCCAAAAAACCCAAATGGGATAATTATCCCTCCAGCCACTTCTGGCCATAAGTTATGACTTTTCTGGGATCCAATATGGCAGAATGAGTAGCGGGCTCAGTCTCCATTTCACTTTGTCTTTAAGTTAAGAGGCAATGTAGCACTTAACAAAATATTATTATTTTCAGAATGCCTAAATTGAATTTCATTAAAAAGTATACCATGCAGTTTGTCATGGAAAAGAAGTCTCATTTTCAAATTTGGGATCTTTAGGAGGTCTGAATTCCTATGCTTCAGGAGCTTTGAAGTGACTCTACTCACACATGAGCTTACTCATAGCATCTTACTAATATTCTGCAAAGTACGCTTCCAGCATTTACTTACAAAACATCTGCATATAAGTGGCATTCAATGCTAGGAAAAAAATATTAATCTATTCAGGACTGGCATTCCTGGTGAATTCCAAGACCTGCTTCTATACTGTAAAGCGACAGACATTTGCCCAACATACAAGCACACAATCAATATTAAGCAATTGTTCCGATCATTTCATTGCTCTTGCATACAAATGCTAAATGTTGAGTATATATGTAAATGAAAGGTTTTATTCAATCACAGCAATGTAATAAATCAGTTTTCACTTCCAAATTTACAAAAAGACTATTTCTAAACAGGCAAAGATTTTCAGATGGATTTCTTTTTTCCAGATACGCATCCTTTGATAGAGAAAATATTCTTGAATGTTACCTCCACTGATGTACAGGAAGCTATCCTAGCTATTTACAGCATTACAATGCTCTAACTACTAAAAAACCCCAGATTGTCAGTTTTATTTTATTTTTTTGAGATTGTCTGTCTTCACAACTACAGTCTCAATTTCTAAAAGATCACTTAACTGAGTAATTTCCAACTGATGTTCTCACTAGCAATCCAGTAAAGTATTTGGTACAATGACCACATCTAAAACAACACATCTATCTGTGGGTTTTCCTTTCATATTGAGACTTTAAGATCATAATAGTCACCTGACTCCACCACCTACCCCATGACATCGTACTCTCTACTTTCTGACTAGTAACTCTACTAACATGAAGCCTGGTTAAGTGCACAGTGCAAGAAAAACTGAATTTGATGAGAACCGAGCCTGGGGGAGGTAAATTAATGAAGTTTTTTTAGCTCTTCCTCTACAGAAGTCAGTATAACTCCTCGGTTAGATAATTATTTGCCTTTGAACATCAAACCTCTACTGTGAATAGTTTATCTGTCCTATGGCCAGTCCTCTCCAAAGCGCCTGGCCCTAAAAGAATTAAGGTCTTTTCTAGGAAGGATCACACCCATACCTTTCTTGATCTGTTCGGGAATAAGATGAACTTATGTCCTCTATAGACCGCTAATAAATATATGCAAATAACATGGGAATTTATAAATAGGAACATGCAGTTAATGTCATAATACCTTAAAATACTTCATGCAAATGTACCCACTAAATCAAGCAGCATTTTAAAACACACCGTAATCACAACAGTAAACAGTCCAAATGAGAAAATCCTGTGTACGTACCACAGTGCTTCCATTGTGCATGTTATGTGTGTCCTTATGGGCATGGGCACAGAAATCTATGCAAGCTGTTACACCAGAGAAAGGCCTACCGTCCTTGGATCCAAGCCGACAGTCTGGGCCCATGTGCTCATTTTCCACCTGAAAGTAAAATAAACTACAGGTACTTGGGACTGAAAGTGAGCAACTTGGAACCCCATGAGCCACAACCGCACTTGTGATGGAATAGACGCAGCCAGTAAGAATGATCAGAAAGCACGTATTTTCCTATGAGACATGCAACACTTAGGACTGGATGTCAGCGAGATAATCAACTTGGCCAGAGTCAATATGTCTTTAAATAATAAAACCATTTTACTTACAGTATTATCTGTAAGCCTTTTACATATGCACAACTCAGAGCATAACTTAACCATCAGCTGAAATACGAAAGGTGCAGTATTTTAAAACTAAGCAAATAAAGCAACCACTGTAAGCAATCAAGGGGATTCAACACATCTCTGAGGTCTGTGGCTTCTACCCATGAACATACTTGGGGTTTCACCTTGTTTTCAAACTACGCTGCCTGTTCAGAGCCACAGCTGCACTAGCTGAATGTCACAGACCTACCTGGTTCTGGAAAGCTTCAGGAGCAAGCTTTTTATAAACCGGAGCCACATCGGTAGCTAAAGTTTGCAAATTATTTTCAAGGAGTTCCTCCTGCAAAGAAAGGCAACGTTTAGAGTGCTGTAATCTGCTTTAAAAGACTATAATCCAGTTTAGAGATGCCTGACAAGTCAGCCTCTATCTTATAGTTTATTAATCTGACCTCTGTTCGACTGCCCTTTGTCACCAACCATAAATAAGCCTACTTTTGCATGACTAAAATACCAAAATTGTTAAATAGAAGTCAACCAAATAACAACAGAGCATATCTGCTACAGCAAAGAAACCCAACACGCAAGGAACCTATTTCTGCATCATTTCCCCCTTCCGATACATAGACAGTCAAGGAATGAGGCAAGTTCCACACATAATAGGAAAGTAACATCTAGGAGAGAAACACTGTACCACCTGATGAGTGGAGATGGAACCCCAGGTCTTCTTTCAGTGTTTTGCTTATGGGGCCTTAATTTATGTTGATACAGCCCTGCTAGAAGAATCCTAGGTTTCCGCCTTCTTTTAATTGTATGTGTAACTCCTAATAGCATTTAACATTAATTTCAGCTCTTAGGGGAAGACGTACATTTCTAACATTGCAACAGAACTCTTATTAGGAACATTCAATAAGTCTTTTGTTCTTTAGAGATGCAAAACTCAGGACTTTATGGAAATAGCTTAGGAAGATTAGAAAGTAATATTCCTTTCCTTGGGGTAAACCATATAAACATGAAACTGGCTAAGTGGGCTTCTATGGCAGTGTAACAGTTAAGCTCTTATTTATAGAAACAATCCCTAAATTCTTTTTCTAAATTTTTGCTTTTCCAGTAAAATCACCAACTGGGGAAGAAAAGGGTGGTGACATACTCCCTACTTTGTTTTCCTCCAAGGGCCAGGCTTTGAGACAACTGCAGCTTCAGTTTTGCATACTGTATAGTGGCAAAAAATAACAGCTTATTTTATTTTATTTATTAATAGTAACAAAAAACCCAAAACACACTGAACACGTATATTGTAAACACCCATGTATATAAACATATGAATACTTTCACATTTTTCAATGTGATTTTACATTACAAAATGATACTTTATTTTTAACTCATACTATAGCCAGTTTATTAACTGTTGATCACTACCACAAGTTTTTCTGAACTGCATTGAAGGTAACACATCCTTAATTATCTATCCTATGTACTATTCTTACCTAGGTATATTACACCCTTAACCTCATCTCACTCCATCCAGTGTCTCAAATGATCCAAATCTTTCTGGACTTCGAACTATCTTCTTCTTAATTTGCTCTACCTCCTAGCTTTATGTCATCTGCAAAATCATCCATATCCAATATTTAGCTAGAAGTAGTATCTGCTAGAAAAATTAACGACAAAACCAAATGAAGAGAAAAATTATTTACCAGTAATTTCACTTCTTTGAGATGCACCGACACCCTGCATGCACACAGCAAGTGCCCAAGCACCACTGTCACCTACAGCCAGAAGCTTTGGCACAGCAGTCGCCCAAGGGAGCACATGCTACCCTCGCAGGCAAAGGCAGTTCTGGAGTGCCTGCGTGCTATGCAACCCTCATCCCCTCTCAGCTGCAGAATCCAAAGAGGCTTTAAAACAACTTCCACGGAAAAGGGGAAATAAGGGAATGCACTTTTAGATCACACATCTAGAAAACGTCCTGGTTAAGTCATCTTCTCTTTTCGGCAACTGCTTTTACACTGTGGTAGAAGGCGTTCTCCAAAAATACTCAGGTTACCCATCAAGCGAGGAGGCCGTGCCAGACAGCTTTCACGAGTGGGGGATCATTTCTAGTGGCTGTGGTGAATGCTGTTGTGCTTGAGCAAGTGTCCAAATGGAACTCAGGGAGGCCACTGTGCAGACTCAGAGGAAGTGATGCCACCAACAGAGCCTGCAGTCTCACAGAGTGTATTCTGATCAAAGACAGATCTATTTGGGCTCTCTCATGAGATCTGGCAAAGTCTAATATTTCATTAGACAGCAGATATGAAGGTTGCCACCTTTGTTGATTCCCCAGCTAATGTTATTAAAAGCATCAGAAACCTACAGAGAAAACACACGCACAGAATACCCCATGCACAGCATTACGCCAGGGGAGAACCTAAAAACACAGGATCACAGAGAACGGAAAAGGGCAAAGGAGAAGGAACAAGGTTTGTAAAATGAAGAAATGCCCAATAAGCACGTTTTCCTATAAACTGAAAATTTATAAAACAAATTCCCTCTTGAGACAAGTACAGCTATTTTCAGCTTGTACTGCCTTAGTCGTATATTCGGTGAGAAGAGGCACAGGAGAGTCGTGTGTGCTTTATTCTGCTGAGGCAGGAGTTCCCCACTTTAAGTGTTAGTGAAGTTTGTGAATACCCCCAAAGCGAGTGGACAGCCCAACTCAGGGGAGATTGAGGGGTTTGCACTCAGGCAGATACGCATAAAAGATGCTTCGTCAACTCTTTCAGGAAAAACTTAGGACTTGGGAGGAATATTTAGCTCCAGTGAATCAAATGTCATCTCCCTCTTCCTAGAAACAATTAATGTTTTTTACACTGTGTGTACATACACGTGTGTATGCTACGCATTAAAAAAAATGCAAGAATACCTCTGCTACTGTCTGGACATCACCCAGCTAGGTCTGTTCTGTAGCTGGCAGCAGTGGAGTTCAGGAGCCAACAACGATTATCAGTAGGGTAACCCAAACAGAGAACTAGGTAACTGACTGTCCTATAGTATATGTCTCTTAAAGCTTGCCAGATGTGCTAGGAAAGACGTGATATTTTTATCTAGGAATTCCACAGGAAAGTGGCGTTAGAGACCTCTACAGTCAGAACAAAAGGCACTTTTGAGTTACTCTGAAGAATGTACGTTCATCAGGCAGCGGTTATCAGTTTACACCACCTTCATTCCTTCTTCGTGAAAATATTTCCAATGTAAAAAACTAATTCGGTTGGTTATTTTTAGAGGTTCTTTAGTTCACATCACCATACATTCTGTGCTATCTCAGCTTTATGTCATCACTAACACTCATAAGCAGCAATTACAGTATCATTTCACCACATCGTATTTTAGCATGTTCATTCCTACAAGACTGTTTAAAAAAAACCATTCTGTCCGCAGAAAAACCAGTTTATTCTCAGTGGCAGAGAGAAGAGGAGGCTGTCAGCTGGTGAAAGCAGTGCAACCCAAGGTACAAAGTTTTCTGACAAGGCAAATGGACTGAATCTCTGAGGTACAGCCTTGGTGCTTTGAAAAAAACCCTTTAGCTGTATTTTATATGTACAAAGAATTAACACTTACTGCAGAGTTACACAGAGGAGCTAAATATGCATACAGAAAAGCTTTTAAGGATAATTTTAGAGTATTTAAATACATAGTAAATGACAGTTTTCATACAGTGGAAAAATTATAAACACTACAGTTACAAAACATTTAGTTGGGTGCCTGTGTGATAAGCTATGCATACATGTGTGCGACAGAAGGGGTGGCTATCCATAGATTCCATTTCTAGCTCTGAAAATCACTGGAATAAGCGTTTGGAGGAAAACAAAACAATAAAATAAATAAAATAAATCTTACTTGTTTAGGGTCATCAGTGAGAAGCCTGAATTTCCTGGGGTTTTTGCTTCTGGCAAATTTACAGCCATTGAAATACATACTCCATGAACAGCCAAATGAGAATGATGCTCCACAAGTTTCTGGATCAAGTCCTTGACATGCACAAGTACGACTATGAAAGGAAATAAAGACACGACAAGTCAGCTGACAATGCAGCTTGCAGGTCTTTTTGGTTTTTTTTTAGGTCAATGCTATTTGCTATTTTGTTTATCATACATAGCATAACAACACAGGAATTTATAAAACACATGGTTTAACCAAATACTTTCTGTTAAGGAAATATTTACGTGTAGAGGACTGACTTTTTTCCCCATAAACACCATCTCAACCCCAAAGTCCCACTTCTGGGAAATACATAACGCTGAGTTATAGCTATAGAAATATACCCATTCTGCTTGATTTTGACTTCTCCAGTTGGATAAAAATTTTATCCAAGAAAATACCACTCCTACTAAAGGTTACCCCTAAATCCAATAATTTTGTTATGTGTGGCAATACCATTAGCTCCAAATTGGTCCAACTATCAAAGTAGAGGAACCCTACTTAGCCCGACCCTTTAAGAACACGAGTATTAGATTCAGGTCCTGTACAGCTATTAATAATCTGCTTAAATGCAGGCTACACAAAAATCAGCACAAAGGCAGCCCTGCTACAGAGCCTCAGTTGCAATATGTTATCTAGCCAATTAAACTAAATTCCTCTCATAGAGACATAGAGAGGAAGATCCTAATTTTGAGTGTTCAGTCTCTCCTTTATTTAAAAAATTCACATTATCACCTTCTTAGCAACTCTTTAGCATGGCCGTGTGTACAAAGGGCACACTGAACGTCTTGGGCAGCATGGGCAAAGCCAGGAGAGAAGTTCATTGCCACCCTTCTCCTCGGGTGTAGCATGTACAACCACCACTTAGAGCCTGGTCTCTAGGAAAAGACAGGAACTAAGTTTTATACTGAAATGACACCTAGTGGTTTGTAATTTTAAATAAGATTTTGTATATTTATTAGTCTTACTATTGAATCCTGAAGTTAGTTATTGCAGAACATTCAAAAGGCAACACAACAATCATTCAGGATTAAAGTAACTTACTCTTCATTTAACGCACACCTACGGCTGGTGGGACAGCCGTATTTTCTCAGACTCTGTGTCAGTTCTTTGTACAGCGTATCAGCCAAGAGATGAGGGATCCCTTCCCAGGCCAGTATGAGAATCACGATGACGGCAGTTTGACAGTGGTGTCCTGCACGCTGACGTACCAAGCACAGCAACTTTTCCTCATCACTACTTCTTCGTATCACCTGGAAGAATCATTTTGTTTATTCTTTGATAGGTGTAGGAAACATGTAATGCATTACTCTTCTCTGGGACACATAAAGCCTGGAAGAGTAAGAAATAACTGCTTCCCAAAAAGTGTCCATCAGCAAGTAGGACTGTGACAGCATCACACACTGATCTCTGGTGCAAAACAGGATTTTGTGCTGCCTTTTTACCTGTAAAAGAAACTACACTACATTTTACAGGAGGAGGATTATTTTAAGTGTTCTACACAAACAATACAGAAGATGGATTAAGAGGAAAATAACCACTAGAAGGAAATAATAATAATCCTGAGACAACAGATCCACTGAGAACCTAACGGTTACCTTGAAAACAATACAGAAAACATACTGCCAAAACCCAGAATGCAGGTACGTAAAAGCACACCACAAAAACACACGTATGCATGGGTTAAGTTGGTTACCACAGCTACATATTCAGTACATAAAATGGTTCCCACCTCACAAGGTAACAGTGGAAGAAATTGATGAAAATAAACTATGCTATTAGTGAAGGAAGGAATGAGATTTTTCAGAACATACCCCTAGATGACCTACATTAAAGATTTTAGAGTGCTGAAGTTTTTTACTAAACAGTATGATATGCAAAGGAACCTCTGTCAACCTTATCCATAAAACAAAGACTAACACAATATGGAGCAGTACAATATACCACTGAACTTAAAAAAAAAAAAAAGCTAGACAGTCCTACTCACACATATTCACATATTTAGTTTTTTATCACAACCTGAAACAGAGTTGCATTGCAAGACGACCAAAAAAAAAAAGCATTAAAGGTAGGTAATACAATAACATAATCTTTGAAAATATGTTTATCTAGTCTTCAAATGTATTTAACCAGTATAGCCTGTACAAGACCTCCAACAAAGGTGTTGAGATCTCAGCGCTAAGCTTCTAGCATATTGGGCCTGGACCTCTCTCAGGCATTCGAGGCTAAATCCTCTTCCTCGGCTCTGTCATACGTAGGACGGGGACCAGCATCCTTACTGTGTGCTGATGGTGAGCCCTTACATTGCAGATATTCTCCGCCAGCTCCGAAGCGACATGCTTGCTCAGGGCAAGCAGTTGGTCACCTTGGCTTTCCACCCAACACCCCCTCTCCATCAGCAGAACTCACACAGACACATTACTAGTCATGGACTACAGAAGCAGGAAGGCAACCCAGTTTCTCTTACTCTTTGAGTATCTCCAAATATCTGTGTTTTCAGGCAGATTCCCTATTGGACTGGCAACAAAGAAGCTTTGTTGCCAGACATGCAGCTGTCATTCATATGTGACCCCTAACCTGATCAGCTGTGAATATCTACATTATTTGAACTCATTAAAAGGTGGGGGGCAAAGTACAACTGCAATTAATCTGCAACTGAAAAGTTTTTCAATAGATGAACCATTTCAGAGGGAATCTGTGCAGGCTTAGCAGGAAGAAGCAAGCTTAATTTGTGTCAAGGGAGAAAGTATCACCCTTCTAAAGTTAATCATACAGTCTTACAGTCAGCCTTAAACTTTGTGAGAAGACAACCAAATGCATCTGAGCTACCATTCCTCAAAAGGAGTCTCGGTTGTGAACTGACCAACCAATACTGTATTTTTTTATAAAGAAAGAAAAATAATGCAACTCATTTACATTTGAGTGAGGTTTACAGAAAGTCTATTATAGCGGACATACAATACAGGTTATTCATGTCAGTGAGTTTTACATTCCCAAGGCAGCACAGTTCCTTCAAGTCAGAAGAAGAATTTAATTTTGTTACTCAGCACGAAGGGTGATGCTTTTACTCTTTTTTTCCTTTTTTTGGTTTCTAGACTTTGTAACATCACTGAAGAAATCTGGTACCTCTTGGTTTCTCAGTACAACATCAGGTTGCCCTTTCTGAGTTCTCGTATGATTCTAAACTGGAAATACACAGTTCAGGAAAAATGACAAACAGACAGGAAGGAAATTTATAGTTTCCTTTAAACTAACACCACATTTCCCTGGAGTTAAACATAGCTGGAATTTGCTTCATTATGCACACAGTAGAGAATGCAATACCCTTGTTGGACCCCAAAACAGTTTACAATCCGTCATCTTTCGGGCCACAAAGGTAGCTAATGGATTTATTAGTCGTCCGAATTTAACTCCTGTGGTTCTTAAAAGGTTACATCATACATTCATCTGACTACTACAGCTGGAGCGCTCCCATCCTTTTGTTACCAGAGATGAGGCACTTTTCTCACCTGATTGTTATGGTCTTGGAAGAGCACAAGCAGAACCAAAACAATCACGGCTCCTCCGGGCTGGCAGCCGGTGACCATGCAGACAGAGCTAGAGCCGTGTTGCTTTTCCTGTATAAACTGATGATGCCCCTTCACATGCTATGGCTGACATCCTCAAAGCAGTAATAAACAGAGCCTCACTTTTGCAATAATAATAAACCCACAGCAATACCACACTCAATATACAGAAAAGCACATTTGAGCAGGACAACTGAAAACCATGGAATAAATCCAGCCAACAGAGACACCATGTCATTCTTGATGATCTAACAATTTTTCTAGTGGGGGAAACTGCCACTGCACTCCTGGACTTGTGGATTTCTTAGTTACATTAACACTGATGTAACTCCATTAATTTCCAGCTTGTTGTTTGCTTCCCAGTGCCTGACTACATCAAATAGATTTTTGAACTCCACAACAAATTGTATGTATATTGTATTATATGTATACATGTATTAAACAAGAGTAAAACTGACTGCATTTGCTTTTGTTACTACACTTGCATTCACCTAAGTAATTGCTACAATACAAATATGACTACAAGCTGTGTACCGCTTATCAATATTTCCCCTGATGTGCTTACAGATCAGATTTCTTGCTGTTTTTCTAAGTAATGGATGCAGTTAAGGGTTTAGTTGACTGATCATTTCTTCAGTTGCTCTATAGCTGTCTCCAGTTTATTTCTTTATTTCTATTCCAGTTTCTGCAGCTTGAAATTACTGGGGATGGTTCCAAGATCTTTTCACCCTTAAAGATCCCCAAACCGTACAGTGTTTTAACGAACTGCCTTCCCTTCCTTATTTACTTTATGGAATCATCACACTTGTTAAGTTTGTACAACAGCAAAACCATCTTAATGATGTCATCAGGAAAGTAGCATATATAAAATCTCAGCCTACACTTCAGTTCACTTTATCCTTTTCTTTTCAGCATGCATTTGACAGTGTTCTCCTCAGTAAGGCAAATGGAATTAGTATACTGTCACAGCCACAGAGAATACGATAACAATACAATTTATTAAGTCTTTATGCAATAATTTAAAATGCATATTTATTTGCTATTGAAAGTTTGCAAACATAATTCCCAGTGTACTTACTGTTTACCTATGAAACACCAAGATGCCAAATATTAAGTTAAATATGCAACAAACAGAGCAAGTCCCTGAATGCTTCCTCAGACTGAGAACAACACACAATTCAGCTGGCAAATCTCGTCTCCAAAAGTTGTTGGTACCACTCATGATTTCTGTGACATAATTAACAGAGACAAAGTAAATAATTTAATACTTCAATTTATTTAATTTTGGTCCCTAACGCATTTAAAAGGAAAGAGAAAATAACCATTTGTTAAGTGGTGGAACTCTAAACCTAGCTTTTTAAAATGGAAGAATCATGTAGAGAAATAATATAATCAACAAAACAGACTTGTAGTAAGTTTGTGGAGTATTTTGTAACACAATGTCATATGGCCATCTTTTCACGGGTATGTAGGGGCAGATTATCCTTGAACTCATTTTAGCAAACAGTAACTGTCATCAGTACTGTATATCCATTAAAAGATTCCCACATTAACAATGAATAATCTGCTTCAGCTGCAAGGCAGCACTTCTGGAAAGCAACAGACCTGACAAACTCCCCCCCAACGCCTGACCAATACCTATCAGCCCTGTTCTGCACACACAAGATCGAGGCATGAAGTGACATGCTACCCACTCCCTCACCTGTTTGCTAACATTATCACGTCCTCGAAAAAACAAAAAACTGAAACAGGACATGCCTCCTTCCAAACAGCTTTCTTATGCACATACATATTTGGACACACAATGCCACAAGTATCATCATTATAGGTTGCTGATTTGGGCAGGATGCTCATTTATTTTGATCATTTTCAAAACCAAGTTTCATATATCCCTCCTGTGCTGTAATTGGGTACCCACCCCTAGTGCTTTCTGTACCAATTTTTTTTTTTTAACCCAATTTTCTTAACAGAAAGCACAAGCCAAAAGCTAGGGTACATTTATGGAAGAGGTGCCATACACAACAGAATTTGCTCCAGCAATTTAGCAACAAGTTATGGGATAAACATGAGGAAAAGTTCATTTTTTCACTCCCTTACATACAACTGTAGCAAAGAGACAGAAAGGGCCGCTAAGAATTAAAGAATACAAGAGCAGGACAAGGTCAGGAGCGGACCGTCCAGCTTTACCCTGATCCTGAGAGTGACTAACAGCAGCTGCCTAGAGATGAGTAGTAAGACAGGCACTCGGATGCAGAGATGCATCTCAACAACTGCCAGGCACCTTCCAGTCGCCTGCTGGCAGCTCGGGGAACGTGCTCTCTCCTTGCTTTAGAAGGATTTGCCTTCTGTGCGTTTCTCCACTCACTTCCAAATCCATGCAGCATTTTACCATCCACTACATTCCTAGGCAAAGCTTAATTCCAGACTATGTGAAAGAAAAAACATTACCTTTTCTTCGTGTTTGCCCCCTACTAGTCCCCTCTAGTTTTGATACAGGATGAGACAGCAAATAATAGATTGCTATTCAGCTCCATGCCACCAAAGACTTTAGAGAGCCCTGCTTTCTCCCCTTCCCTCTCTGCGAGGCTGAGTCTGTAGCTCTACCGTGGTTTCTTGAGTTGGGGGACCAGAACTGCAGACAGTATGCAAGACCAGGGTGCAGCATTGCTTTCGCACAGAGGCATAATTATGCTTCATGTTTTCATTATTCCTCCCCAGTAATTCACACCAGTTTCTTTTGCCGTTTTCATCACTGTGAACAATGAAGCCAATTTCTAATCAACTATTATCACAAGCAGTAACACTCAAGCTAGCATCCAGCACTGTGTATATGAAACTACAGACTCCACTTTTTGTGTAACTTTGTATTTCTCAAAGGAGTTTTATCTACCACTTTAGTGGCCATTTGTTCTGGATCACAAGTCCTTCCTGCTCTTCACAATATCTGTCCCTCCTCTTCATTATCCTGAACAACTTTGTATCATCAGCAGTTTGTCACGTCAGTGTCTCCCACTTTTTCAAATAATTTCTGAATGTATTGAACTGCATCAGTGAAGTTAAGATATCAATAAAACCTGCTTCAGCTGTCCAAATGCTTGAGTTCTACTTACTTGAATTATTTCTTTTAGATTGTTGAAACAACTGTCTCAACCCTTGGCAGGAGCTCCAGAACAAGGAATAAATACACTGAATAAAAATTACTTGATGTCCTTATACATGAGCCAGTCTATCTAAATTAGCACGTACATGACTCATGTAAGTAGCTAAGAGTCAGACTGCAGCAGCTCAGTATACCAGATGCTGAATTACCACATCGATGAGAAATTACATTCCAATTTAGGATCACCAGAATAGTTGTGTTAACTTTAACATGATATAAACCAGACACCACCAGCAAATAGTACGAAATTTTAATTGTGAGTTAAATACACTGCTATAAATTACTGAATTAAAAAAATGGAACCAACAAAAAGGCTTTATTTAGGTTTATTTCATCCCCATGCGGTTCCACTGCAATACTTCCTCCAGCCCATTCTGAATTTCTTCAGTAAAATAGCTGTGTTGCCTTTGCAGGATATCAGTAGTTGATTTTAAAGTGAGAACATAGCTTAACTGTTCACTGTAATTTCCTGAAATAGGCGACTCATTTAGAACAGTTCAGCTCCAAGTTTTCTAACCTGCACATTTTGCCTCTGTGCAAAATCCATATATGGAGTCCTTCCTACACAGGACGAGATTCCCTGTGAAGCTGCAATTCCATAATAATCTACACCAGCACAAAGTGAGAGCACGGTGCTGTTAAAACCTGCTGCTGCTCTAGCAGGTGATGCTGTGTAACAGACAGCAGTAGAAATATCCTTGCTTGACACAGAAGTGAGTCTGCCCTCCTATTACCTAATTCACCCATACACACTTTTGTTGCTGGAAAAATATTACATCCTTTTAGTCTCAGCATGTCCAAGAGATATTCAAATGGAAGTAAGTTCTAATTCCCTAAATTGTCTCTTCTCAAGTATTAGCAGACTATATCAAAAGACTTGGCACAGAACAGTTACCGTTAATCACAATACTATGAAGTTACCTTACTTAGTAGGGCTACTAAGCTGGTGAGGGGTCTGGAGGACAAACCTTATGAGGAATGACTGAGGGATCTGGGGTTGTTTAGCCTGGAGGAGGCTGAGGGGAGACCTTATCACCCTCTACAACTACCTGAAAGGAGGTTTTAGAGAGATGGGAGCTGACCTCTTCTCCCTGGTGACAAGTGATAGGACAAGAGGAAACGGGTTCAAGTTATGTCAGGGCAGGTTTAGATTGGATATTAGGAAGTATTTTTTCACTGAAAGGGTTATTAAACATTGGAATAGGCTGCCCAGAGAGGTGGTGGATTCACCATCCCTGGAGGTGTTTAAGAAAAGGGTAGATGAGGTGCTTAGGGACATGGTTTAGAAGTGGGTGGGTGGTGGTTTGTTTTTGTGTTGTTTTTGTTTTTTTTTGTTTGTTTTGTTTTTTTTTTTCTTCAGGGTAGGTTAACGGTTGGACTTGATGATCTTAAAGGTCCCTTCCAACCTCACTAATTCTATGATTCTATGACTATTTTTACAGCAGTATCACTGAAGTGATACATGCAATTATCTGCAAACACAGTTTTTCAAGTTGCTACTGGACGCGGTATTGTACTGTTTACAAATGAGCAGGCTGCAGTATCATAGAATGGTTTAGGTTGGAAAGGACCTTGAAGATCATCGAGTTCCAACCCCCCTGCCATAGGCAGGGACACCTCCCACTAGACCAGGCTGCCCAAAGCCACGTCCAGCCTGGCCTTGAACACCTCCAGGGATGG
>VUYV01000220.1:812921-854414 GCA_008711295.1 Anarhynchus alexandrinus
GGTTGGCCTTCTGGGCTGCGATCGCACATTGCTGGCTCATGTTGAGCTTCTCGTCGATCAGCACACCCAGGTCCCTCTCCTCAGTGCTGCTCTCCAGCCATTCCCCGCCCAACCTGTAATTGTGCTTGGGATTGCCCCGACCCAGATGTAAGACCTTGCACTTGTCTTTGTTGAACTGCATGAGGTTGGCTTGGGCCCACCTCTCCAGCCTGTCCAGGTCCCTCCGGATGGCATCCCTCCCCTCCAGCGTGTCTACCTCGCCGAATAGCGTGGTATCATCAGCAAACTTGCTGAGGGTGCACTCGACCCCGCTGTCCATGTCGCCAACAAAGATGTTGAACAGTACAGGTCCCAGTACCGACCCCTCAGAAACACCCCTCGTCACGGGTCTCCACTCGGACATCGAGCCGTTGACCTCAACTCTTTGAGTGTGACCGTCCAGCCAGTTCTTTACCCACTGAGTGGTCCATTTGTCAAATCCATGTCTCTTCAATTTAGAGACCAGGATATCGTGTGGGACAGTGTCAAACGCTTTGCACAAGTCCAAGTAGATGACATCAGTCGATCTTCCCTTGTCCACCGCCACTGTGACCCCTTCGTAGAAGGCTACCAAATTTGTCAGGCATGATTTGCCCTTGGTGAAGCCATGCTGGCTGTCACCAATCACCTCCTTGTTTTCTGTGTGCCTCAGCAGAGTTTCCAGGAGGATCTGCTCCATGATCTTGCCAGGCACAGAGGTGAGACTGACTGGCCTGTAGTTCCCCAGGAACTATCAGTTCAATGACCTATAAAATCTTGGTTATAACAGTGGGTTATCTAAGCATTACTTTTAAGAGTTGATAAATTGATGGCTAATATTAGGTTTGGGTTTGTACAGGACTGTAATTTCAAATTTAACTATATTTTTGAAGTATTTGTAATCAGTTTTTTTACCCATTTTTAATCCACCCCTGTTTTTTCAGTATTTATATATCCAACTAATATACAACCAACACTACAGAAAAGACAATAAAGATCTGTCAAGTTATAAATATGAAATCCAAAAAAGGCAAACAGTGCAGAAGCCAAAGAGTTTGAGAAACTACTTGCAAATGCATAAAAGCCCCATTAACACCGTATTTTCAAACAAATTAGGGCCACCAGCAGGCTAACAGAATCTGAAGGGTCAACAGATCATCCAAGTGTTTTAAAGAAAAAAGAAAAGGCGCTCAGAGAAGATAAGGCTCAAGATGCAAAACCCACTACTACTGTGTTCACAAACAAGAAGTTTGGGAAGATTCCTATGTCAGAAACCTTCTTCTCAGGGGACAGCCAAGGATTTTTTTCCTGAAGTTAAAGCACTGACAAAAGTGACAGGACAATAGTGACCAAAAAAAACCCCAAACCAAACAACCACCCCACCCCACCTGCCAAAGAGTAGCAATTCAGATGACATCCACCAAAGAAACTCAAGGATGAAACAACTGAAGTATTAAACGCTATGTGCACTGTCTTGATTTAGAATGCATTAGTACCAGAGGGCCTGAAAATTACCAAGAGGATACCACTTTGTAAAAAGATCCTAGAAGAAATATGGTGATTCAGTGATCACATTAGCCTGGTATCTGTGTGGGGCAAAGCAGAGATCACACAGGAAAAGTGTGATGCACATGCAGAAGTAAAATAAACTTTTTCTGAAGTGAAGTCACAGCTCAGTCATACTGCAGGCCTCTCTAGATTTCCAAAAGCCATTCAGTAAGGTCCCTTCGTAAAGGCTTTTAAAAATGCCTTGGGACAAATCAAAAGACCACACATGAATAATTGGTGAAAAGACACGAAACAAAGGCTGGTATGTCTCCAATGGGAGCTCTGTAGAACTGTGTTCAAGATTGTGCTCTTCAGCATGTTTGCTAAGGGTAAATAAAAGGATGACAACATTTGTTGGTGACACTAAGCAATTCAGAGTAGTGAAGACAAGCACAATCTGCAAACAAATGAAGGAGGAGTTCATACTGCTGAGTGGGCAGTAAAATGGCAGATAAAATTCACTGTAGATGTGCATATTTAATGCACATGGTGAAAACAATTCTATTTTTAGGTAGAGATGGGCTCCGAGTTGGCCATGACCATGCCGGAATGAGAATCTGGCATAGTGATAGAAAGCACTATGAAAATGCCAAATCACTGCTCTGCAATGGAGAAAAAGCAAAAACAACTGCTAGGAGTTACTGGGAATAGAGCAGAAGGCTGAAAACATCATGCCAGCATTTTAACTCCTAGCATAAGAGAACAGGAAGGAAAAGGAGAAATAAAGATGACAACATTTATGAAAGGCAACTGAACACAAAGATACCACCTCCAGCTCTGGGAACCACAGAGCTATGAATTACTGGAAACTAAGTGAGTCTTCTGGGAGACAACTGCCCTGCTCTTATACCTTGCTGCTATTGGTCAGCACTGGAGACAGGATATCAGCAAGAATGACCTCCACCCTGACCTGGCCATTTTTAAGTGCTTCTTATCTTTTGTCTATATTCAGAGCTGGAGCCTTAAAAATTACATTGCAACTCTGAATAAAGACAACAGATAGCAATGATAACTTCAAGCCAACATCCACTCAAGCCAGAAGGAACCCATCAGAAAAGGGTTTAATCCAGAAAACATTACGACCCAAAGCCTCCTCTGAGGTCAGTGACATGTATCTTTGACTTCAGTGCAGCAGTATGATGCCTGCAGTGAGTTACTCATGAACAACTAACAAATTCATAAACCATTTCACATAAATTGAGGTAATCGTAATTTACCACCAGACATACTAAGAGCAGGAAAAAGAACCCCACAACACACCCATTATCAGCTAAAGCACTGATAGAACAATGGGACTGATATGAGTCAAGTCACTTATCACTGGCTGGTTACAGGGGATGCACAGTAACATGAAACTTTTTATTATATGAATGGGCTACTAAGAACAACAGGCCAGTAACTTCAGTACTTCAAAGGTTTTTGGTTATTTTTTTAATTATTATGAAGTATGACGAACTTGGACAAAGCGAAAAAGCAAAAGAAATGCAAACAGAAAAGAAAGAAGAGTACATTTACCCCAGCATACATCACAGAATGGTAAGTTATTTTCTAATAACAGTTGTCACCTCCACAGATACCCACACATTTGAAATCTCTGGCAAAACCCTATTAATTCTATTTTGACATGAAAATGAGCTGATACAATTTTTGATGCAAAAAAACAGAGGTCAAGCAGCCTCCTTGCCGCTGCATGTAGTGAAAACAATAGCAAGCTCATCTTCACTGCACACAGTTTAGCTCATGCGGGTGTCAGTCTAATGCTTTCACCCAGAGCTATCATAAGGTTTCAAACCCCAGGTAGTATTTACTGATAATATTTAGGTTCAACTAATAGGAGCATTTTTGTCCATCTCCAGAGGGACAAAGTATCACCCTAAAATATAACACATCAATAAAATACAGAAGAGACAGATGTTTATTTCTTCTCAAAAGAAGACTGAAAGAGAAAAGATTCTTCAAGTTTATGGTAACCTGAAATCTAAGGAAGAAAACATCAGCTCCTTTTGGGGAAAGGAGTCTGTCTCAGTAAATGTTTAACACACCGGGTACGTGTTTGGAGCCACTTAAGCAAAAAGAATTTAGGAGAATTTCAGTGTTACGAAATGCAGAAGAATGGATGGACACAGGTATTTTAGAAAGCCCCCATTAATCTTAAAATGTTTCCAACGAACCAATAAGACAAAACTATCTAGTGGCAATAGGGAAAGTTGGGAAAAATGGTTCAATATGATTAACAGATATATTCAATTTTTTCTTATCATATTTGCTTCAGCAGAGCTCCATCATGGTGCTGTCACCAGCAAGTCTCTCAGGAGCCCTAAGGGCAACAGCTTGTCCATCTGCAAAGCAGAAATGAGCCTGTCCCAAAGTACACTGTAAATGAGTAAGTGAAAGTCTCCATGCAGCTGACAGAACCTCGTGACTGCAATTATCAGAGAGCACAGCAAACTTTTTCCATATGCTTCCAAATAAATTTCACAATTATGTTTCTTTGGTCATAGCCAAAAACCCAATATGCCCCATTATAAGGATTAAAATTAGCATTGCCGATGAAAAGTTAATGCAACACATTAAGAATACCAACCCCAAAATGTGGATTTTATACAGGATGAAACAGTTCTACAGAGGAGATTTCAGTGATTTCTCTCCCTCTCTTGTACTGAACAGTCACACAGTAACAGTTAGCAGACTTGGAAAAGCATTCATCCTCTTTAGGTCTGAACTTGCACACAAAAAAAGTCATTGCTGCATAAAACAAGATTGGAACTTAAGTTAAATGAACATAAAAGCTTACTCTCACAAATGCTTTACATACAGAAATGTGAAAATCTAACTAACTGCAGAGCAGGTCCCATGCCTTAAAACAGCCATTTCTGTATGCATCTGAGTGCTTTTTGACTGTCATGTTGTACACACATGTTGGACACCTATAACCATGCAGATATGGAACAAAATCTATCATTTCCATTTTACATAAAAGACAGTATGTTGATACTGGCAAAAGAAAAATCAAGGTGAAAAGTTAGTTTTAAATGCCTTCTTCCTTTCAACTGCTCACAACTCTTTCTAAGGTAAGATTTTTAACGCCTGTCCTTTAGTTGAAACACTGAGAAAAATCATTCCAATTCTTTTTGGGTCAGTTGTTTATGAAATTAGTTTTACCATCTTTCTTGCTTGGACCCTGATTTGTTATTAAATATTATCTGAAGCAACATACACATATGGGATTCCTTTCTGAAAAATAGTTTATGTATTTAGTATGAAAAACACATTTTGACTGTTCCAAACATAAGCAGTAAATGTTTAGCATGCAATATCATTCACATACAGTATGTAACAGCCTTATTTTTGTCATGTAGTTACAAACTCTAGTCTACCAACTGTACAGTTATCTTCATTGTTTTTTCAATCAAGTCTGAAATTCCTAAATATAGCAATAATTATTTTTTCTTTTAACAACCAAGTTCTTTTATTATTTTCCAAAACTCAGTTTACAAGATTTCCAGTCTACTTTTTACCTCCCTCGGTGGTTTCAGCAAAAATCAATTCTTTCCAAGCTCTCTCCTGGAGCTTGTGTCTGTTACCTCATTTCCTGGCTCCTATGAAGCAATGTGAGACAAGACTTTGGTGAAAACTATCACCATAACATTTACATTTCCAAATACTGAGTTCAGTTCTTCAAAAATAGTAATGAACTCCACAGCATACGAGACTGAACTTCCTCATCCATCACACTCTCTTCTTCAGGTGCTCATACAACTGAGAAGGGTTTTAAAAATGTTACTAGGTATTTTTTCAAATGCTCCCAAGCAACCATCCCTTCTTTTCTCTCTTTCACACTTCCCAGTAACATATTTCACTAGATACTCCAGCTTTCGGACACTGTCAGGGTCTTCTTCCCCTTGATTTGGTCATCTCTGTTAAGCACCTCTCTTTCACACTCATTCAAACCACAGCATAACATAGAGCACCACACCTTAAATAACCAAAAAAATAAAACTGTTTTCCTTAGCTTCATCATTCAGGCAGATTTGTAGATCAATTAAATGAAGAACCAGATCTTCGTTAAAGATGAGATTATACTTAAGTTCAAGGATTACACATACTTTCATATTTAAAAGCCACACAAAACAATTTTACTGCTGTAACATAAAAACTTACCCACTTGGCAATTGGACACCCCTGAGAGCTTTTTCCTTCCTTTCCTGTATAAACCACTACCTCTATTCTTACAGCGCTTCCTTTTGCTCCATACCTGCATTAAAAAAAGTTCACGAGTAAAACAAACTGCCGCAGACCATTTTAAAACAGGAAACATTTTCAATAAAACAGGAATAATAGATTTATTTTTACTTTACTGAGAACAGAAGAAAGCAAAATATTTTTAATGTCAAAAAATACTTTTAAATTTAAAAACCCATTTGCAAGAGTGATTTTTGACATCTCTCTTTTGGTAACAAGCTTCTGCCACTAAGGAAACATTATTTGGGCAAGAAAGTGTTATCTGCATGTAAATCCTAGCGCACTTAGTCACTAATGTGACCTTTCTGTCCACTTTGCCACAGCTTCTTTGCATGCAGGACACTAGAAAACCTAATTCTGCCAGCTGATCTCTGTTCCACTTCAGTGACACCTAGGAGCACACCACACTCGAAATTCAACCCCAAAGTTGAAAGAGCTCCGAAAAGACACATGAGTATGGAACTGAAATGCTAGTGCTCACCTCATGAACACCTGAACAGGAAAACACTTTACAAATGAGTACTGCAAAAAGTTTAGAAAAACAAAGTTAAACGTAGCACCTGATTTCTCATAGGTCGTCTTCTTTCCTGTTTAGACAGTCAAAAATATTGTGAGCATTAAATGCTGAATTTTCCTCACCTGTTCTCCATTATTTCTCTCACAGCAGCAACACTTGGTCCTGTCCCGAGGTGTGTGTAATATGGGCCTTCATCTTTCTCTATAATTTGCTCTGTAAGCAGGTTCAGAAAACTAAGTTGGCACATACAAAATTTATTTACACCATTAAAAGTAAGCTTAGGTTTACAGAAACGTCTTCCAAATTACATTACAATACATAAAATTTGTCCCTGAAATGTAATGAATAAAGAGTATGGCAGATTTTTCTCCTCAGAGGCATCAAAAATTTTATGCTTGTTTCCTCCTATTAATCTGTTAGTATTTTTCCTTATGCTATAAAGTAATCCTAATTAGAGTAATATTTTGCATTCTTTACAAATTTTTGTTACAGGAGCTAGCATGTAATACATGCTAAGTAAGCTTTCCAATGTCCTTGTTGGTACGGAAACATTATTAATTCATTTTAGACAAAGGAGAATTGAGGGGAGAAAAACTTAACTGATAGTCATACACTACATAAGAGGCCTGGGTTATGTTTTCTGTTAACTAGCGCTCTGTTGATTCAGAACATTAAAGCAAAGATGAAACAATCTGCCTGTGTACAATTTGTTGTTCAAGTCTCTGACTCGTTTTTCCATCTGTGCGCTTTGATAGTCTGAAAACACAGCATGTCTAACACCATCAATCAAGCTGTACTTGCAAAATCCTCAATACTGAGTTTGGTCTGACATCTCATCCTGCAAGGCAAATTATTCTGTACGTGACCTCACCTAAACTCCACCTTACCTCTCCTCTCTGCGATGAGAGGTGTCTAGTAGCCATTGACATGGACTCTTCAAAGCGAAGTGACATTGGTCATGAGGACTAGCAGTGACAGTAACAAGATTGCCCACAACTATGCCCTGCAGCTTGTGTTAACAGCATTTAGGCAACAATGACAATATACTGGGAAAATTGAAAATTTCGCCCAGCCCATCTCAGGCAAAAACTAGTTCTAGACCATAAAAATCAAAATCTGATATACTGCAGATAAATTCGCATAGAGCACAAGTCAGCAACAACAAAACAACAAATAGAAAAACTCCTTTTCCTCCTGGGTTTAAATTTAAGTAGAGAATTTAAACCTGCCAGTTGCAATACCAAAAATACTCAATTCTGCTGTGCTTTGCAGGCCCAAAGAACACCAGGCAAAAGTTACAGAAAGGGAAAAAATTATTTCCTCCCACTTCCTAATGGTGAAACACTGATCCTTTTGCAACAGCTAAGTGTCAAGTGCACTTCCTCACATTAAAGGAAGCAACGTGAACACATCTCCATCTGAAAGGTACAGGCAAAAGCGAGCAAAAAGACTTACCAACACAGTCACAAGTTGGCAATTCAGATTGTCCTTTTTTTGTAGGTGTATCTATTAAATTTTTTGTAGGGGTGTCAAGAAACTTCATAGGTGATTCAAGGAAACTGCTGAGCGTGTTTTTTGCAGGAGAACACCCTGAGTCGCCTGTGCTCTGTGGATGGTCAGTACCCAAACTGGTTGACGTCAGAACGGTCACCTCGCCCGCACACTCCATATTCCTGAGAGCTTCAACAGCACCTGGTACCTGGGCCCCACCACAGGGAACAGGCAGCACCTGCGACTTCGGATCTATTTGTTGTTCGACAGCACCTTGCTGAATATAGGCTTTGTCCTCACTACGGATTTCATTAGCTCTCAGGTTAGACTGATTAAAAGTCTGAGGCAAAGGATGCATCTGACTGACATTCACGGTTTGCTGTACCTGAGAATTAAGTTTTTCTGTAAACATCTGTAGGTTTTCACTTGGTCTGTTCAATAAGGATGCTGTTTTCAACTGTGAAACAGCCAGAGGATTATGGGAGGACAGGTCGCTATATTGGTTACGCGCAACAACTTCATTTTTCAGTGGATCAATGCCTAGCGGGTCACCGGAGCCTGCAGTTTTGATTTGCTCATTCACCACTTCACAACCAAACAACCTGTCTTTTTTTTTCTCTTGCGATACCTCAGGTAAACATCTATGGAATTTTATCTGCGTTTGTGGGAGAAATAATCTAGTTTTTTCTTGTGATGCTAACGTATTTTGATTCAGTGCTCTCTGTACTTTGGTTCTTGGAGACTTTTTCTCAGACGGAGCTATTCTGGAGTCCTGTGGCATGGTTTGACCAAGCTTGTGCAGTTTTGATGATATCCAAATGTCCTGTAACTCGCTATGCTGGCATGACAACAGCTCTAGCTGGTTTTGATTATTCTGCTGATAGCGTGCTTCTTGAGGCTTCTTTTTGTGTCTTGGTTTCCATGGTACAGCACTTCCTTTTTTATTTGTTGGTTGTTTTTGCTTTAACAGTAAGGAACTATAATTATGCCTAAAAAACACAGATTCTTTTTTCTGCAACAGATCTTGGTTATATTTTGGCTGCCTCTCATGTGATATTAGATTAAGCAGCGATGCCTTTATGTCATTCTTCTGCTCTGGATTTGTCTGGTTTGATTCAATTAGCGCTGCAAGTTGGGTTAGTTGTGTCGCTACATCCTCTTCATCCTGGCTGTGAATTCCTCCTTCTTTAATCAAAGAACTAGCTTCCAAGTTCAGATCATTACAGGTTGGCTTTTGCTCTAACTGGCCAAGAGTTTCCAAGTTGTTACTTGTTTGCTGGACATTACGTGAAGCATTGCAATACCGTGCAAGGGTGACTGGATTATGAGTGTAATTTTTCTTGGTAGCATATCCTGAAAATGATTTTGCATTAGATGTTAAGTCAGATAAAGTTTTGGTATCTCTCGAGGATAACTGTAATTTATACATCTCACCAGCCAGATTGGCAGGTTTATCATGGAATTCAGAAATTGAACTTTGGCCATTGTATAACACTGCCTTATTAGGGAGCTGCTTCTGCGAATGAGTGCAGTGAGCCAAGAGCTGTTGCTCATTCTGTAAGTAAGTATCTTTGATTTCTTTTAATGCAGAAGATGTGAAGGAGGATGAAATATCCCTTTTATAACTATGGAAGAAGTTGGAAGTTGTTTCTTCTGTACATTCAGTACTTTCACTTTTAGCTGGTGAAGTTGTTTCTAAAGGGGCTTCAGATAACTGTGTTAAAGCTTCAATAGCTACAACCTGCTCTACAGTTAAATTTCTGTTTTTAATCAGGGACAAGAAAGTCGTCTGGAGTGAAGAATCTTCATGCTGTGTCTCTTCGTTAGGTACTTTGAAGCCATCCTTCCCTACACGCACTTCCTCTTCAGGCAGTGGAGGACAACAAAAGCTTTCTTGAAGACCTGAAATGGAACCCGTCTGCAAAACTGCCTTATCAGAATGCTGAAAGATGCTGCAAGTGCAGTTTTCCTCTTTCATTAAAACATTTCCTTGTTTTTCTGGGTGAATGCAGCCAATGCCAGTTGTCAGAGTGTTTACTATGTTATTCAGATTGGTACCCTTCGTCCATTGCATATGGGAGTTGCTTGTCAAATCTGTCCTTTCCTCTACAGATACTTTTTTCAGTGAAGCAACCGCTTCCGGTGGTGAATAATGTAGGGGTTTTATGCCATTTTTGATGGTCTGTGCAAACGATTTTTTTGGCTCAGCTAACTGACTGGGAGAGACTGTTCTTTCACTGTCTTCAGCATTTTTCAAGTGTTCGTTGCCTGTCACAGTTCCATGGATATCTCCGTTGACATGGACACCAAAAGATGGCTTTTCGTTATGTGCCCACTTCTCTGCTTCTAAGCCCGTCATTCTTTCTTTCTCCTTAGACTGCACATTTTCAATGGGTACTGTTTGGTTTGTTTTCACCCTGTATTTTTCACCATGACCACAAATACTGCATTCCATGAGTTCTGGTCTGCGGCCATTTACTGGTTTGTTTTCTAAATTTGCCTATAAAATAATAAAAAAATAGTTGTAACAGCTGTTCAAAAACCATTAAAAATAAGAAGCATAAGATTTATAGCAATTAAACCCTACTTTGACAGATATGAGGAATATCCTAATTAAGCACAGGCACAGACGTTGAAAAAAAAAATACCCAGGAAGTCATAAAAAACCCTGAAGCCTAAAGACCCTATCCATATTTATAGCTATTTTTTCCACTGTTGGGGAGGAGGCAGGGAAGGCGCAGAGGAAGAAAGCAAGTGCATGTCGTGGTGGTGGTAGACTAAAGAAATGAATGCACAGATAAAGGACTTCACCATTTAGAATAAGATCTAAGCATTCAATTTTTAAAGAATTTGCATAAGCAGATGAAAGTCTCCTTTGAGTTCAAAGCAGGACTGAAATCTAAAGAATTGTACCACAGAAAGTTTAGTAGTAACTTGGGATAATTGTACCTATTTTGCTAGACCAATAAACTGATACAACACCCAGTTGGTTACTCTAGCAAGAATGGCTGGTTTCAGGCTTAGTTTCAAGTCCTTAAAAAACAACAGAACCTAAACTGAGATGGATAGTAAGCCAATTAACATTAACCCACCTGAAAGTAGCCCTCTAAACACTGTGTTTAGCTTCTGTATTTAGACAGTAACTTCCAGGTTTCCAGTCTCTCATGTAAGGTATCATCATCAGTATTTTAGTAAACTAATATTTAGTTAAACATATTCTTCATCTTCACTGATATTATACAATTCATGTGGTTGAAGCAATATCAAAATCTACAGAGTCAGAATACTGTGTCCTGGAAATAGTACATATATGGGCCTCATTTAAGACAGTATTATTACTACGAAGTAAGGAGTTATACAATTTAAGTTTAAAAAAAATAATTAAGGCAAGAACTCAGGCAGAAACAGCAATAAAGGCAGGAATCCAATTTTTATTACATTAATTGAATTTTATTTCTATTTATATTAAATTTTCTTTCAAATTTAATTCTTAAGTCACAATAGACAGTGCTAGTACTTAATCTTATTGTAACATCTAAGAATTATTTAAATATTCTGTAGCCTTAAGCCCTACTTAACAAGAAAACCAGTACTGCTTTTCAGATCAGATATAAGCAATACAACTGGTTAATTAACTGTATGTTGGCACAGTACATCTTGGCAGTTCCCAGAAAATAGCACCCAGTTTAATATAAAACATCCCATTAAATCAGACATATTTCTGTGGTCATACCAACTAAAAAGCATGGACTTCTCTAAGAAAATAGCTAAGAAGAACAAATGCAAAATAGATTTATGATTAATCATAACCATCAAGATGGAATTGCCAGAAACCCACAGGCAAAATAAGTCATGCGGAACCAGCTCCATCTGGAGCCCAGTGTTCACCTCACAACTGATTCCTAATTGATAAAAAACAAAACAGGGGATCTATAGAATACCATAGATATTACCAGAGGCATCATAAACTCTCATGGAAATACTATGTAAAAACATGTCCAGCACCTATACAGCTAAGTCAAACCTATGGAAATCGCACAAAGAAAGAAAGATACCTTATTTAATGCTTTTTCATTACACACAGATGCTGATTAATGGTCTGTGAGCCTGAACTCCTCTAGATCCTGGTGATTTTCAATCAATGATCCACAGACCCAGGGGATCACTGAGCAATTTCTAAGGGATCCACAAAAGCAGTTAAGCAGATCTATTGTTAGCAGGGGTAAACGCATTACACAGGCCTCTGCAACTGTACCAGAAAATATTTTAAGAGTCCACCATGGAAAAGTAAAAACCCACAATTCTATACCTGTGCAAAAGCTGAATTTCAATTACCTTAATTTAACTTCAGAAAGAACTAGGATATGAAATTGCCAGGCTTTTCTTCAGTAAAAGTACAGATAAGATCTCTATCAGTCCAAAAGTTGACCCAAACATGTAAAATTGTTACTAAAAATTATTTAGACAATTAGGAGGCTGAGGAGATAGAAGGAAACAGATTAAAAACAGTTCCCCAGCATTTGCATGTTTTCAACACAACACATTTTTGTATATTCCTTGATTTTTAGAGGGTGTCACTCACTACATTAAAAAAAAAAAAAAATTTAAGTCTGGCCAATTGAGAGCAATGATATGTATCAGTTCTCTCAGCTATGTTGCTCCTCAACAGAATACCTTAATCTGACCAAAAAGCACTGTTATGCTCAAAAACACTCAGTGTATTCCTTAATCTGCTAGTGGTGTACAGGTGCGGTGCTGTGTCCCCGTAAGACCCCAGTGATCCCAGCAGTAAAGTGGGATTACTTTTAAAATAAAATTATTCCTCATACATCATAACTTCCACTAATATTACTGGAAGCTGCCCACATGCAATGAGGAAGAAAAAAGAACCAGATGAATCATATCATTGGTATGATTTGGTTCATATTTTATTTTTCCACATGAAGAATAAAAATTATCACAAAATAAAATTTTTTTTAAAAATCAAACTCTTTTCCTTTTGAGCACTACATTGCCTTTTCTCTTCTGTTACTGAACTGCAATGAAACCTAAAAAAATATCTGTTTCTTTCCTCTCTTACCAGACTTTCCAGTGGCCCTTTCTGTTTCATATGTGAAGTTATTGTTTCCCAACATAAAAAGAAATGCAGACACACTAACAGAGGCAGAGCTCATTTAATTCTTCTCCTCAATGTAAGCCTGGCAGACCAAAAGTAATAGCTCAGCAAAAACTTTTTGCAGCTAAACAACCTAGGAGCAATCTATCTTTGAGTCCTGAATCAGGACTCAAAAAAACCCTAGTGAAAACTACAGACAAGGATACCACAGTTCCAAGCAACAGTCTTAAAATTCATGGAAGTTAAGCACGTAAGTCCTATCTGATTGATTTCTAAAGCTTTTACACAAGTGCAATGAAAAGCTGAAAAATAAAGCACATCAATAAAAGTAATTTCCTCTCTTCCTCATCAAGGAAAGCACTACTCTATTTGAAGGCATAAAACACTGTTAAACTTTGTTAATCATGTTCGAGCTTAGACTCTGCAGTAGTTAGTGCTATTAGGACAGGAATCAGGGAGTACAGCCTGCTGTAGCCATTGCTGTATTACTTCAACTTCAACCAGACGTTATCTCTTACATACACCCACTCAAATATATACACACATACAAAAAATTCACTCTGTGAGCTAATGCTTCCAGCACACATGAAAAGCCAGCTACAGCAAATCATTTTACCATTCTGAAAAGGGTCAGACTTTAATATTAAACTTTTATTTTAACACAAGATGTCTCTAAGGTAGTGCAAAGAACTCCCTATTTCACAATCAAAATAATGCCAAAGCTACCCTAAGGATATTTCTACATCTTTTGTACAAGAGAGAGCAGGCCATAGGTTTATGTCTCTTGTTTCAAACCTCTATAGGTTGTAACACCACATATCGTACACTAAAGGACACAACCAGAAACAATTACTCCCAAAAAGCAGAATGATGCTCAGATCAAGGGCTGATAAAATGGCAGTATGAGCAAGTTGTGACGAGTTACATGACAACCAATGCCAAGTCCCCCCAACTAGCCCTCCCTATAGGATTCTGCCTGGGTCCTCATGTGAATACAGATCAAAAAATACTTGCACCTCCTAGCTTGTGCCAATAACCAGGAAGACCTGAAAGGCAGTTCTTCCAAGCTCACAATATCCATCAACATAAAAGCAAGAGTGGGTGAGAAGCGCTTGCACTTTGCATTGCTTTTCCATTGCAGTGCAACGGGTAAGCTTGGATCCTCCTGCAGTGTCTGCAGCCACGTAGCCAGCCCCATGTGCCCTTCCACGTTGGCACAGGGCTGGCAGCTCCTCAGAGCTCAAATACTGCAACAGAAGTTTTCTTTCAGGAAAAACTGTTTGGAAAAAAACCACAAATGTACGTCATCTAACATTCAAACAGGGTGTTTTACTCATGATCCAATTTTTAGATGTCACTGCTTCACCGAAAGATAAGAAAGCACCAGCCAGCTGACCAGCAGCCATTTACTCCTATGCCATTTATTCCTACTCTCTAGCGTCTGCTCCCCAGGTCATGCAGAAATTCAGTGGAATCCGGGACCTGCACTGTACAGAACCAACGTACAGGGATATAGTGATAAGATAGGGACCGGATAGGGAGATGAAGAGCACAGGCAAGGAGAAACAGTCACTTAACCTGAGTACTATGTAGAAAGCTGTGCACTAGTTAAAACAGATGAATGTAATGTAGGATGCTGTGGAAAGTATAGGCCACCTTCTAAGTACAGCAAAGTTTTTTTTGCATTCCAAAGTAAATGCAGATACAATAACACATTTAAGGACAAACTTCTCTTTAGGATCACACTACTCCAAGAAAAAAAATAAAATACTTGACTACCATAACAGAGACAACAGTGATGTGCTATAAGTTGCTGCCCGAGGCTGCAGCCTGAGCAGGGTTTCCGAGCAGGCTACCGGCACAGAGAGGAGAGCAGCTGAGTAGGGCTCAAACCACAAGCTGGGGCATATTCCCATGAACCTCACCAGAAGCACAAAGCAATTACCACCACACTTGTGTAACAACCACAGACATAAAACAGTCTCTTAGTACACCACACTTCTAGAGCGGCTCAGGTAAGGCACATTTTCCACAGGTCTCTGTGCAGAGAAACAGACTGTGGCCCTATATTAATACAACACAGCCTGCATACACAAGATGTTTTGTTCCTCAGGAGAACAATGTTCACAGATGGCACTGATAGACAGGACAGGTAGTAATTCTGTATTTTAGAAGCTATTGCAATAAAAGCAAATAACCTCTACTCTCGGTAAAAAGATGTAGACAAGTTTTAGCAGAGGGGCTGGTTTATACAGAAACTCAGAGGAACAAGAGGTTCTGCAAAACCAGAGGAAGCAACCCGACCTGGGACGTGCAGCAGAGATTGCCCAGGACACCCGAGCTTTCCTGGAGGGATCCCCCTCACCCCCAACTCCCCTGCACCTGAGTATCAGATCCAACCAAAGCCACCAACTTAAATATTACAGCAGGTACTGTTTCACACTGGATCTTACAACAGCCAGAAAGTCTGCTCTAGCTAACAGAGTAAGGTGGGTTTTTTTGTATCCATATCCACAACAGCAAAGAACATTCTCCAAGTTACAGCTTAGGTCTCTCCTTCTCAGTTTCATATCCATTTAATCTACATTAATATCCTCTCCGCCATGTTCTTCTAACATCAGGCAGCTTTCCCACCAGAAAAGTTCCCCTGCCCACCCTGTATGACAACTTCAGTGAGACCACTTACAAGGAAGATCCACAGTATCAGACCCTAAAGGATGCACTTACTAAAAAAAAAAAAAAACCAAAAAAACCCAAACCAAAACACTACAGGGTGCTAATTCTGGCTCCAAAGGCTTCAAATGGTAACCCCCAGAGAAGTGTATTTACCGGACTACCACTTGGAAATAGGCATCCTCAGCCACAAATGCAAATTATTGTTTCCGTCAACCCTGAAACAAACCTTGTGAAAGCTACAAACAGGAGCAAGAAAAAGTACACAGTGAAGGACACCCCATTCTCCTACGTGGGCGCCCAAGAAGTGGATGTGTTAAGAAAGAAAAAAAAAAAACCCAAACATTACAGTACTTTTTCTGCCACAGAAGCAAACATAAACAAGCATCTTGCTTGGTGGTTTTTGTTTTGTTTGGGTTTTGAGTTTGTTATTTACTGGTGTTTTGAATTACTCAATCATTTGTCTTCAACATTGAAACCGAGCACTCAAAGAGACACTCGCAGCTCTGGAAAATATAGCACTCAATTAAGGCACAAAAGACAAATGATACAATCAGCAGCAATATGTATTCCCTAATACAACCTTCCCCTAATGTGCTTTAACTCAAACACAGAGATGAAAGAAATTCAGTCTTTGAATTTATCCACCTAGCTAATGTCTCTTGTGGTCCTACTCATTTATGAAACCATCACCATAGCATTAAGAAAGTACTGCCTGGCCCTTAACTGTAAATGGAGAATTATCACAGTGTTCGTAACAGGGTCTTCACGGAACAGATCACAGCTATACATAACGTTTTTAGCAATGACCTGAAAGAACGGTGAAATTAACACTGATAGAAAAATAGCAAATAATGAAAAGATCAGACATGATGCTTCATAAACTAACTGGCAAGCCAGCTGTGAGCACACATTTCAGTGCAGCTAAAGGTGAAGTTGTGTATCTAGCAACAAAGACGTGGGACTATATTTACAAAATGCAGGTCTCCATTTTAGAAAGCAATGACTTTAAGGAAAACATTAGCATGGTCAATAATCAACTCCACAGTAACTATAGAAACTTCTATTGAAACTTTATGGCCAAAAGGGTTAGTAGGATTCTTGGGTGCATAAACAACAATATAATTCGGAAAAGACGAGTTATCCTGTACTTGGCACTTTTGCACCTGCTTGTGGAATAAAAACTCCAGTTCTGGCACACCCAATTCAAGCAAGACATTGATATGCTGAAGAGGGCTTGGAGCACCAAGAAAGTGACAAAGAATTGAAACATCTTGAAGTGAAAGCCTCCAGTTCACTCTCTACTCACTCTGCAATTTACCAAAGAAAAAGAAAATTGAAAAGCCACAAACTGCAGCTATGTGGAAAAGAAAGCTGATAACAGAAGGCTCCTTGTTCTAGCAAACAAAAGTATAACAAGACTCAATGACTTTAAGTTAAGGCCAGAGAAGTCTGGACTGGAACTACAGTGCACATTTTTGCAGTGGGACAGAGAAAGAGTAAAGAATCTTTTAAGCACCTTGTTAGGTGTTTTGATACACTTTTCATCCATGGGAATTTTCAAATGCAAGTTCTTTGAGGTATATTTAAAGCATGATGCTTAATCCCAATAAGTCCCAATAAATTGCTACAGTCTGTAAGACCTCTCAGACAAGAACAAGTGATCACAATGAACTTGCCTGGCACTACCACATGTGAACCAAACTGATCCAAGTTAGTAATTTTCCTTCAGTTTCAGTTCAGTAAAGATCAGAACTGCTAAGGTAACAACATAACCTTCTAGTTCCTATAATCTAATCAGGAAGACAGACACCTCCTTAATTTAGGACCCAGTTAAAGTGCCTAACCATTTGCTGCACAATGAAGTATTTAATTTACGCATTGCTGCATGCTGGTAGCTGCTCTCAGACCAGATCTGCTAAGGACACACAACACCGTAAGTTAACAATGCCAACCAGCCCTCACACACATATATTCTGCTTTTCCCTCACTCTGAAGTATCAGCATGGATCCCAAATACACATCGCAACAAGTCACATACAAGTCTTCTCCAAATTCAAACATCTGTATTATGGGTATAGTCTAGCCTGGTTTTAAAGCTGATGAGGGGCCACAAGACTATAAAGAATAACTAATACTCTTTAGCAATAGAAAAGTTGGTGACAGGTATGTCAGAGGAACAGCTAAAGGTAATGCATATAAAAAGAAAGAAAAATAGTCATGCTGATGACTTAAGCCACCAAGCTACAAGGCTGCAGCACTATTCAGTCTTTTTCATCTGTTTTGCTTATTCTCATCAGGAAAAAAGCCTAAAAAATGGCAAATGATGTTTCTCTTCTGTCTCTCAGAGCTAGCACACCTGTGGTTCTAAGTAAAGCTCAAAATGGAATTTACACTGCATGTAACTTCCACTTCCTCTTTACAGGAGTACCAACTTTCAGTCACATACTGGAATAACAGCAATGTTGGTCTGGAGCAGCACTGCAACAACAGTGGTGTTTGCATTGCAGAATTCAGACAGAGTTCATCTGTCACAAAAGTAAATGCTTTACACTTCTAGATACGTACAAATTTTTCTTCTTATTCACAAGTTCAGCAAAACCTTTATTTTAGGAAAATTAAAGGTAGAGCCAAATTTTACTGCAGAGCATCAATTAAATTGTAATACAGACAACACCAACAGAATACTGATTGAGAACAGAATTCACAGTCAAGTGTCAAGACACAAACCACTCAATTTTAAGTCAGCCTTGAAAAATCCTAATATTCCAAAAGGCTTAATATTAAAGCTGTTAGGACAATAAGGACAGTCAAATATATTCTGTGTCCTAATTTTACATAAGTTAATGCAAAGTCATTGTTGTTAGTTCCTTATATGTAATTCCCATTTTCTTTTTACTTGATATTGGTTAAGTGTCATGTATTTGACATTTAAAAAGAAAATACCTTTATAAGAATGCATGGATTCTTCTTCCCTCCCAAATGAGATCCTATAATTACGCATTTATTTTAGTAGGAATGAAATCTTTTGGTCTCTATATAGGCAAGGCTCCTACTAACGTCACTGGGAAAGTCTGCCGCAGTAGTATCTGCTAAATTGACTTTCTCATACTCAGTTACACTAAATATAAAAATCTTAGTATAACATTGCAGAAAGAAAAAAACCCACAGAAGTGAAAATCTGGTGCCACTCAAGTAAGTTTGGGCCTTCTCACTGGTTTTCTCTCACATCCGTTACTAAAAGCAATAAACTAACTTGCTTAGCAATACAGTATTGGATTCTAAACAAGTAGTGCCCATTTTCAAAGCATTTTCTAGATACTACTATCTATAAATGTATGGACAAACAGCAAACCCTGACAACAGATTTCTGGAATTTGCAAAGCCATCTGAATTACTTCAATGCCTACATTACACACAGCAAGTGCAAGTATTCAAGAAAGCTCGTAATTCAGTAGTAAATACAAATAATATCAACAAAACTACATACCTGGAATAGGAAACCAGTGTTTCTTTCAGAATGCTGTAACTTCATTAAGAACACCTAAACAATGTATCAATATACCTATGCATCTGAGCTTCATCTACACATGCAGATTTTCCTTCCTTCCCACAAACTACGTTACTTTTACTGATTATTTTATGACATTTTTGATCACAAACATACTTTCTACCTTTTTAAGAAACTCCACCTCTAAATCCACTGAAGTGGAAGACCCAGCACTGCACTAAAACACACAGTGACAGTCAAGATCTACAAATAAATACCGATTCAAAACATGCAAAAAACCCTCCAAAACCACTACCATCGCTAGGTTCAGCCTGGCCTTACTCAACGCTCCCCAGCCTAATTGTGCCTCTGCCTCCACCACTCCCTAAGAAGGAGTAGAGCTCTCCTCACAACTGCTCTGCTACAGCAACAAATGAGTTAAAACAGAAAACACTACTCCTCCCCGTCCTCCTCTCAAAGGACTGTCCCCCTTTCTTCCCTCAACATTTTGGGGACTTGCAGTGCAGGGGTCCCGAGAAGAAGGCAGCTGGATGGGAGAGGGAGCAACACTGAAATAAGGGAGCTCTGCAGGAACAGGGGGGCAAGGGACAGCAAGAGTCTCTGCATCCTATACCGCTCACCCTGCACCACAGGAAAAAGTCCACAAGGCGCAGGCTTCAACTCCCCCAGAAACTGGCTGGAAAAATTAAGGATTAGAAAATTACTAGAGTAAGATTAATAATTTACAGACCATTTACAAAGGCCGCCTTTGCTAGGACTCCATTCAAAAAACATCTACATACATGAGTAGTCTTAGCAGCACTGTACAAACAAAATATGGAAGTGCCTCATATGGTCACACGAGCGCATTCACGTGGAAGTACTGGAAAGGCTGTATGTGGAAGCATGCTACTAAATTACAACCAAAATCATGTCTGCGCACATCAAGTGAGGTGCATGAACCCATCAAGAGCAAAAAATTTTAATCCCATTTAGACAGATGCACATCCAACTTGAAAAAGGTCAAAATTAGAAGAACATTTCTTCCAAAAAATGTTACCTAGATTTTTTTTTTTTAAGCTAAGTTAACAGCTAAATTACTTATTTATCTTATTTTTTTAAATAAAAGTTAACTAATTTGTGTAGGCCACTCACATACCAAAAGTAAGTTCTCCCTGTCAAAAGAAAGGGAGCAAAAAGGCACGTAAGAAACAGGCAGACACTTTCAACCAGTACTCAAACAATTTTAATTGGTATTTACTGAAGGAATATGTTCCAAGGTGATAATGTCCCTTTAAAAACACAAATAATAAGATAAGTATTTTCTGAACAACATCCTTTCCAACTTGTATTACACCATTCTGTCCTCTTCCTCTGTAAAATTCCACTGCAGTGCAATTCCATCCATTGACTTGCTCATATCTTACTTTAAAGGGAAAAAAAAAGAGTAATAAGATTGAATTTCTTCCAGCTAAGTATTCTGGCAGACATTTTGCACTAAAAACATACACCATAATTTATAGTAAATATTCAAAATCAGTTCAATCCATGCTCACTCAAAGCATTACAATGAACATTAACAGTTACTTAACTCCTGTTAACACACATATGAGCTTGAAAAAAAGGTGTATTTTTAATTTCTTTAAGCAGAAAAACTAAAAATGCATTGTAGAAAGGGTAACACAGCAGGTCTGCCAAACCAACTTTATAATTTTTTTTTATAAGAGAGTCTATGCTTTGTATGTATGGAGGAGAAAAATTAAGAGAGTGCTCAAATATGTATTTGTAGCTTTGATGGAAATTAAACTTTTACTTGTTCCTAATATGATGTTTATAAACAAACCAAAAGTTCTAAATACTGAGTCATCTCTGGCTTTTGGCTTGGCTTAAACTGAACAAATTTTACAGAGTTTAGCAGGCATTGCTCACACTTCTCTGGCGCAGACGATTACCATTATAGTGTTTATGCATAAACATGCAAACAGAACAAGTCTGAGGACAAAGAATGTGCATGCAGTTATAAAACTCACTTAGCACTGCATATATTATTCTGTATCTCTCTCCCACAGTTTCTTCCCTTTTTTCCTCTCTCTCTTTTTCTTTTTTGGGCCAATTTTGTGGTGTTTTGTTGTTGGTTTTTTTTTTTTTAATCTCCATCAATGCAGCAAACATCTGCAGCCATCCAAATGGTAGCCTTGGCTAAACAAAACCTAGTAGAAAGACCACAGACTCTACCTTCTTCATCAGCTGGATTTTCATCTATGGGAGGTTTCCTTACTGATGCCACTGCTGTCTATACTTGATAACCGTAGATTTCCCTGACAATATGATGCCATGTTCAACTGTCCTATTCTTCGAAGTTCTGTGTTAATAAACTTGCATGTGACTGCAAACATTCCCCCACCATTAAGGAGAGGTGCACTGCACTGCAGTGAGAACACTGCTAAGTGGCTAAAAGAAAACAATATTAAGTGAAGCTGGGCGCATAATACACCTTTTGAAATGTAGGCAAATTAATTTTTAAGTATGAATCCCTTCTATATAGACTTTCCATTATCAGGAATAAAATTAAAGAATTGTCTGCTTAACCAGGGAAAACACACAATATAAACGGTAAGAAAAACTGTGAGTATATTCCTTCCTTAGCATCCATTACTATGAGCTCACAAAGACTCTTTCTTCAATGAGCATTTGCTTGCTAGAAGTGATGAGTATTTCAGATGTGCTTTCAAAATAAACATGGAGAACCTAATATGGTATTTATGGCACAAAAGGTTTTCCCAAATGACTCCTCCTACAATAACCAGAAAGGAGCACTAAAACACAAGTGTGGAAAACGATGTATAATAGCACCTATCACTTTTAGTCTTAATGTTTGTATCTGTCCAACCCGTTTTCAACAGGAAAGCACTGTTTATTTTCACCCTGTACAGAAGAATTAATAGATATGTTGGTCCTAAGAAGCACAATTAAAAAGTGCAGTAGCCCTCCAAGTAAATAAATGTGCACCTATAAAAGTTAGGAGGATCAGAGAAATACCAACTCCATGTATTATTGGAAGAGAGTACTACAAATCCTCCATCAACAAAGTTTACAATACTATTTGAAGCAAAATATAAAGGTGGAAAAAAAAGGAAATACTCTGGTAAAATTTCAAAAGTGTCACTGGTCAGATGCCCTCAACCACAACCAAGTGTTAAATTAAAGGTTGAAGTTATAATTCAATAGCTACGATAATACCACCTCACATGGCAGTCCCACCAATAACAGAAGCCAAGTCAGAGAGAGTCATATACCAGAATAGCATATTTCTAAAAATGCCCTTGTAAAGAAGTCTGCAAATTATGTAGCTTTTTCTAAGTTACTGCAGAGATACGAAACCTAATTTAAGATGACCAACCTCCCTCCTGCCCTGCAAAAAACACAGGAAAACCCCACCAACCCCAACCTAGATGTTTCATGAGATGCCTTCAGGGGTACCGTGCCTTACCTGGTGCATGCAAGTGAATAAACTCTTACAAAATACACTTCAGCACCACAAAACAAAGACAAATACTAGAAAACACAAAGAACAGTACCGAAAACCAAAGAGGAAACACTGCAGAATCAATTCAGAAAAGGAAAAGTCAAACCAGAAATAAACACAAGTCCAATGACTAACGTATGATACTACGCACACACAAAAACAGACAAATCTTTCCATTTAAGAGCCAGGGAAAAAAAAAGACTCTTCAAAAGGCTTTTTGGAAAGGAGAGGAATGACAGCATCATATTACATAGCAACCTGCCCTGCCATCAAATCAGAAACAGTGGTAAAATGAACTCAAGAGAAAAATCTGAAGACCCACTATGAACTCTTACTGTAGACAGATGCCTTATACAACATATCTGCCTATCACCAAAAAAAAAAAAAAAGATTTTTCACACTTTGACAGAACAGGTGTCATACCTGTTACACGTTACAAAATTGAATGACTCATCTATAAACAGTCCTTATTTTGCACACTATCAACTTAACCACACAAATGAACAAATGCTAAAGTTTTAACTACACCTATGTGCTATGTTACAAGAGCAGCAGTGATTAAAATGAGGAATTAAAAGCATATCCATGACTTAATGAAAAACGCTAATTTAATGGACTGATTTATTTAATGAAAGAAAAAAACCCCACACTTGCTAGTGTTGCACAATCACAATTACTGTTAGCATCAGGAAGGTGGTTTGCACAACTGCTCCCACATGAAAACAGACCACCCTTGAGGTTGGACATACTTGCAAGTCCAATAAGGTTATTTGCTCCTTGCTTAATCTTAACTTTTAACTTTGCTTTGTCTTACAAAATTGTAACTCCTTTAAGCAAGTTTCTGTAACATGTAACAGTGAAGACAAAACCAGTAAGAAATTGAGTTGTTTTCAAATGAAGTTACACTACATACATTCAGCATTTATCAAACCCACTACATCCAATAACTTCTGAAACAGTCCTAAACAGTCCTGAAACAGTACTAAACTATCTTACATTACATTTAGCTGGTATAAGAGAATAGATCTACAAAGCAAGTTTAACAACATATATTTGTTCTCATTTTCCTTAGCTCTATCTTGCTTGTACCATCCATCTTACTTGCACCATGCATCCTCCCAACATGTTAGTTTGAAACAACAGAGTTAATGACTGACTTCTATTCAAAACATTCTAAAGACTAACTGAAAGATACAATATCAATGTGCTACCTGTTACTTTAAAAAAAAACCCAAAGCATTAGCTATGAGTATAGTAAGTCTGTATTTTGTTATAAAAACTGAAACATTTCCATTTGAAACACCAATCTTTTGTTATCATGAAAGATAGCCATCTTAAGAATCTGGAAGAAATGTGTTACCACGTGAAACTGAAGGCTGTTGTAAGTTTACAAAATTTTCAGTTTCACTTGAGGTGTTCTAAAGTTTAAAGAAAAGAAAGAAATCAAACCTACAGTAGCGTACACAAATAATATCCACTTTTGTTAATTTGGTTTGCATTATAACATTGACTTCCCACATTAAATTTCAGATGCCATAAAATATATACATTAAAAGCCCCACCAACATTCGACCGTTCCCTTTGGAAGCATGAAACTAGGAAGAGAGGAAATTAAAGTGAATCTTCAATGCAATGGAAAGCAAACTTTTTGGTCTGCAGACTTGTGCAGAAAGATTCAAATATGTATACAACATGCTGGAGAGAAAGAGGAGGGGAGAGAAAAAAAAAAAGAACATGTTCTGTGCTTTTAAAATTAGCTAATCTCCTGAATAGCTGGAAAGCGCCGCTTCCCAGAAATTAACCCTTTGGTTTCCTAATCTCTAGGACAAGAAAACGCTGCTTAAAATGGGAGGGGATAAATATTAAAGCAATCATCGGTTACCTTTAAAACTCTTTGCTTCCTCCTCTGAGGTCTTTTGTTTTCAGTTAGAACCTAAAAAAACATCAAATTGCAGAATAAGTTGTGGTCACAAAGGCAGACACCCTCCGATTTTATTATCGAACTGCAATATTTCTTAAAATACCCAGAATGCTTTACATGCGGCACTTTAGAGGGCCGGCGGAGGCTCTACGCGGCCCCTCCGCCGCCACCCCGACAGACGGCGACGCCGGAGACGGCCGAGGGGAGAGGCCCGGCCGCCCCCCCGCAGCCGGCCTCGCTGGTGCCCCGCATTCCTCACAGCGGCGCCCACCGGGCGGCCATCTTGCTTCCTGCCGCAGCGGCGCCCTCCTCCAGGCGGCGTCGCGGGCGCGAGCCTCGTGCGGCTCTCGTCGCGCGCGCGCGCGCCCCGCCTCCTCCCCCCTCCCTCCCGCGCGGGCGGGCGGGCGCGCGCCCCGGCCCTGCCCAAACAAAGGGTCTCCTTGTGCGGGCGCCGCCGCGGCCGCCCGCAAGAGGCGGCACGGATTCGCCGCCCCGCCGGATGCGGAGCCGCCGCCGTCCGGCCTCGGGCGCGGGGCCGTGGGTGTCCACCCACCCGTGCGGCGGTCGCGGGGTCTGTCGGCTCTGCTGCATGTGCGGGGGAGCGGGAGGGGGGTCAGGCGAGGACACGGCGCCGGTGCGCGTGCACGCATGCCTCCACGCACACGCCTTGCTTGGTGTAGAGGGGCTACCGGGACCCGGCCCGCCCTGGGCTGCTGGGTACCACCCACATGGACCCATCTCCACCCGTTCCTACAGGGCCTCACACAAACAGGGCACCCCATACAGATGAAACACAGCTATTTCCCCACATCTCCACCTGCTTAAAACCTCCATCCACGCGGGAGAAGGAGGGGGCACAGCTCGACCACCACTCTCCAGGCCGAGCTTGCCCGTGTCACACAGGCACTTGCCAGCCCTGGACCATGGACCACTAACAACACATCGATAACACACCACCCGTCACCCACCCATTAACCGAAACTATTCACAGCTGACATCTAAACCAGAAAGTTGGCCATAGATTTACAGACTACACATGAAAAAAACCTACAAGAACATCCTTTCAGCCAATTTAAAACCAGTAATTTAGCAGTAGTTAAAGAAAAAAAAGTGTAACTCCTAGCTGGTCACTGGTGCAAATCAGTTATGTAGTGCAAATGCTCCAATGCAGACACACAACTCATTCTGCAGCATATCGATCAAGTAAGAGAAAGCTCTTGCCCATTTTTGTTGACTGATACTACCTTGTATTTAAGCTCATTTGTTGCACCACAGTACTGTATTAAATCGGATTTAGAATCAGGTAAAATAAAAGTACAGATTTGTAATGCCTTCCTAAAACACCACAAGTCTGCAAGGGTCTTTAAGCATAATAAAAACAAGAGAGGTATGTACACGCGGTGATCTGACTTCTTTGCAGTTTTGGCTACTTAAGATGCTTTATGGTCCAGGAAAAAAACAATATAAAAAAAATATTTATTTTGTTTGCTTAGAAACCTAAGACCCAGTATTCTTATTTAATCCCCAAGTTGTTGCATGCACTGGACAGCACTTAGGCGGTAGTTTCAGGTTTCCTGGTTAGTTGGGCAGTTTCCCCTCCTGTTAGGACGGATCCTCATACACATGGAAAGAAAGAAATCTCTTCAAATAAAAATTTCTCTGTAAAAGCTGTAAGAACTGGCACAGAAAAGAAGGAGCAGTGAAGAGGCAACTTCTTAAAACACATTCACTGAAACTAGACCCCAAACTAACCCATTTCCCTCTAATTTAGGCTGCATCATAGTCCACACCCAGGATCACAGAGAATAGCAGTGTGAGCTGCAATTATTTTACACACCCACAGAGCACACATGTGTAAAATAAAAGTGAACTGCACTACTCCACCCCCTGTCCTGCACCCACAGAGCAGGCTGCACGCAGCTTTGCCACACGTTCCCCAACTCCTCCAGCCCATGTGCTATATCCCCTTACAAAACTCTCCAGTATCGTATTCAAGAAGAGCATTTTTATGCGCACTCATTTTAAATTTTAACTGGCTTAAATATTTCTGGAGTGTATTGTAAAATAATACCACAAAGTCTAAATTTCTTGATTATANGAACCTTTCAAAAATTCAGGAGGAGACAGATGGGATGTGGGAGACCAAAGTTCAAGCCCCTGGTCTGCATCAGGCAAAAAGCCCTAACCACCAAGCTGCTCTAATAATTATCTCCCCTTTTTTAAGTTTTAAGCAGAAATCTCATTCAGAACCTTGAGAAACTTCCCCTGAAAAATAGTTGCATTGAGACAGATAGCAGCTGTGAAAGCTTTCTGTTAAATCAGCATTTTCCATTCAAGGAATGGCTTACTGGAAAGTTCCCAACCAACTCTAATTGCCGCATCCTTTTTAAATATGTCTGGGTTTTCGGCGGCATGTTAAAAACCCACAAGCAAGCAGGCCCTTATTGTTATTTAATATTTCCATGTTACTCAGATTACAGCTATTAAATAAGATGTCTCAAGACACCTTGGTCAACCCAGTGAACTTACACTCAGTGACCTGATTTTTTATTTTTATTTTTTTCCAGTTTGTTGACTCCAGGTCCCACTAAATCTAACATGGTCCATTACCTAATATGAATTAAAGCTCTCCCCAGCAGATGCTTTCAACCCAGAGGGCTCCCTGCCCAGGTGGCATCTTAAAACAGGCAGGGAGCCCTCTTGGGCTGACAGCACCTGCCGTGCACCACAATCGGCTTGATCGAGGACTGTCAGTGCCTGGAAGGCAGTGTTTTGATCCCGAGCATGTGCTACTACACCCACCTACGCCAAATGGGAATCCTTTTTCCAAGGAGAAAAATAACAGAAATGATGGACCACCTTCCCTACCCACGTGCTGGTTTTGAAGCTGACGAAATCCTTGCCCTACATCGCATCACATTCAGCCAGCCTTGACACGCATGATGATGCAACAGCAGCAGAGCAGACCATTTCTTGAAATGAAATACACTTTTTGGTAGAAAATAGCTGTAGAATAGCCTTTAGTAACTGCTATACTATTTCAGAAAACAGCAGTCTTGCAAAGACAAGACAAAAATATGGATGCATCACTCTTGTGTACGTAAACTTGTCAAACCCTCTTTTCACTGTGAAGCGTTCCCACATTATTCATTCTGAGGGGGACGCTAACCCAAAATAAAGCCTTTTTGCTATTCTTTTCAAAACTTGCTTACTCTTTTTATTTACCTGGCTGCTCTTTCAAAACATTCAGTAAGCAAAAGATTTTTTTCCCCTATATATTTTAGATTTTTTTCTTCACCAGCTCCTGACCAAGCAGCCATGGTGTGAATCCCTCAGGAAGAGGGGCATTACATACAACAATATTGCTACGCACTGGAGCTCAGAACTAGAGCCCACAATGCTTTATCCAGACTTTCATGATGTCACGTCCCTGCAAAACCCTTTACATTCAGCAAGGTAAAGTATCACTGAAGGTTTACGTGGATGTTATTTGTAAGTGATATTTTTCAAGTCCAATATAGTTTTCAAATCTTTATTTGGATTATGTGTGAATTAATGAAAATAACAGTAATGTAACTAATACCAGCTCCAAACATGCAACCGATACTCTCTGAGGGTTGAATGCTTGTGCGCACAGACATGTGTGTTGGAATATGCACTTCAGTCTACATTCACGCCTTCTACCAGCCAGACCTTACTCCCTACTACTGTAAATCCACGTAAGTTCTTAAAGAAAACCAGCACTCTTTCTTTTTTAAACAGCACGCATGGACTGTCAACCCTTGCACCGGCTATCCTACAGCCATTTAATGCACAGAGCTCTCATTGACTTCATTGTGACTTTTGTTAGAATAGGAAGGGATAATTCTCTTTAAAGCAAAACACCAATGTTTAACTATGCTCTTGAAGAGCATGTCTATCCCCTACACTCTCCTCCCAGTGAATCACCTCCAAAAAATGCTTACATTCCACCAAGATGACAGAGCACGATGCATGACTCTTCCAAACATGGAATACACTGAAGCCAACCTCATTTCTCTTAATTATTATGTTCACTTTCTATACCATGGACAGAGACCTACAGTTTTGTTTTTTCCCCAGCTGCCCTTTATTTGAAACACATTACTGTCATCGAAGTCCCAGCTGTTGCAGTCCCAGTCCTACTAGTTTGGGAAAACACAATGGGATTCCCTTCTGGAGTGCTACATACAATCTTATCTAAAGGACAGCTGCTGAGCAGAGCGATATAGTGTTTCCCATCCCCCAATACCTCCCCCTGTACCTCAACATCTTTAAAGAGCTCTCCTAACATATCTACATTGTAGAAATACTTTCCTCTTTCATTTTCCCAAAGCGTGGTTTCTAGATATTACAAGCAAGGAAAGGCTTGCTTCTAGGAATATCTGAAAAGGCACCAGGTTTCATTCAAATACAATTTTATAAGAAAATACCTGACATATTCTTAAATGTCAGGAATACTTCATTTCCTCCACACAGTACTCTGAAATTTCATACAAAATTTAACGAGAAATGGAGACAGCCTCTGGCACAGCTCTAAATGCACTGTACAAAATGCGACCAGTTTAATAAAAAATAAAAGCATACCAAAAAAAGCTGCCAAAAAAACCATAAAAACAAGGAATCTCTCATAAAGAAAGCAAAAGGAGCACCCAGAGAGGACAAAGGTGAAGGGGCAAAGCTAATCTGCAAGGAGAAGGTCAGCCTGAGCAACAAGAAAAGAAGTATGTTTAGCCTGGAAAACAAAGGTTGACAGAAAAGCTGGAGTGCTTCCTTTCACCGACCCTGCCAAAACCCTCTTTAAAACATGGCTTTTAGATCACTTCCTACCTCAACTCCACCAACTGTCTCCTATGAGCTTCTTCGATCCCCACGAGCTAAATACACAAAAGGACATAATGTCGCTACTCTTTTGCTGTAAAAGTCAGGACCAGTCCTCTATCACCTTTATTGTTCTAATATGTATCCTAAGTCACATTATAGCTGTCTCCCCCCTCACTTTTTTTTTTTAAAGAGCGTTTAGGAGGAGTTGAGACAAATATTTTTGAATGAACCCTGAGCCAAGCTGTTTAAACCTACTTCCCTTAACATTATAATTTAAAATATACTTCCCCCACAAATGGGAATGTATCATATACCCTCACTGCTACAGGACTTTTCTTTCTGCTTGCCTATCTTAAAAACAGAACAAACTTCTCTGCAAATCCTGGTAAGCACAGGCCAGAGAGTGGTGAGAACAGGAGGCCTCCCAAGATCTCCGCAGCTGACGGGAATTTCTACCTGCTGTAAGAACATGCCATTTTAATGAAACTGCTATCGAGAAAGGTTTTGTAGGTGCATTCTCCCCAGCTTGAACTGCTCCACTCAGAGTACACACTGGCGCAGAGACTTGAACCTAAATTTCCCACATCCCAAAGCAAATGTCCCAGTGACTTAACTACCGAGACAGCATCTCCCCCTCCGTGGCTCAGGTACCATTGGATCATATGAAGCAGAACGCTTCCAGCAGGACTTGGCAGCGCAGAGGCTAACTCTGCAGCTCAGGAGTCAGGGAATTCAGCTGGGATGTGGGAAATCTATGTTCAACTCCCTACTTACCTGATTTAAAGCCTGATCTTGAACTGAAATCTCTCAGAAGGTCAGTGCTGTTATCACAGGGGCATACAGACTGTCTTTTCCCCTCCTCTTTGTTCCAAAAGTAATGACCTGGGTTATAAAAGGCTGATGGATCAGAAAAATGAGTAAGAAACAGAAGAAGAAAGCACGTATGGGGGATGTGGTAAAAGACAAAGGGAGACAGGCAGGAGAAGTGAAATGAGAGAAACAGAAGAATAGACAATTAGAAAGGCAGAGAGATGTGAAAGGGGAAAATGCAGCTACAATTTGGTCCTGAAGTTTAATAAATTTATTTCCACCAAATCTGTCATCACAAGTAAATTACCTTAACTGAATTAAAAGATTAAACAGCCTGCCTTCCTTTGCTTTTTAACCTTAAGTATTTTGAAATACAGACACTCTCCCTAACAATTCCCTGTCTCCTAAGACTACCCTCATTCTCCCTCCTCTCCACATTTGGCACTTCAATCTTTCTCATCTCTTCCTGCCCTCATTGTTTTGGCCAGTATCTGGAACACAGAGCTAAAGCCCTACTTACCTCTGATTTTATGCATTTACACAGGAGGAACAAGAATAACTCCAGCTCACTTTAATCTACACCTCTATAGACGACAAGAGAAAGTTACTATACAACCTGTTAGCTCCAACAGTAACCCTAAGCTCTCTGAAGCTGTACAGTGACCAGCATTTCCCTTTGCAGAATCTTAAGATGTACCTCAAGCCTCAAAAGAGTGACTTAATTTGCAACTTCTTTGGCTTACCTCAAAAGGTAGCATGATTGGCGGTGGTGGCTTTTTCAGTTCTTCACATTTTCTCTTTTTACATATCCGGTGACTAGTTTTGCGTTTCCTGCAACAGCTGCATTCTTCACAATTTGTTTTCCGCAGACAGGGCTCACAGACTCCACAACGCCTTCGTTTCTTTTTCTCTAGCATAGGGAGCAGAGATGAATATGGAACAGGGTAATCACCAGCTGGATTTTTAAGAGAGGATGGCCCTGAGGCCTCAACTGCTTCAGCGCTGTTGCTCACGTTGCCCTGAACCAAATTCAAGCTTACTCCGACACTTCCCAGCTGTGATGAATAATCATTATGCTGCAGTCTTGAGTCAGCTGGCAAATCTGCATTTATGGCTTTTTCTGAGGCAAGAGCAGAGATTTCCGTGCTTGAAGGCAACTCCAAAACAAAACCTTCAGAGAACTGTCCAGAGCTTTCACCAGAGATTTTATCGACTGTGCTTTTTTCTAAATCCGGAGATAAAGTGGGGACATAACCTGAATTCAAAATTAATGTCTCTGCATCGATACATTTAACAAGATGCTCGATGTCCTCCACTTCAATATTGTTTAAAGAGGTATCAGAAACCGGTTCACACACTGTAAATATGTTTTTTGAGTCAGATTCTGAATTCTCTCTTGTACAGCTCAAATCCAAATCTGAGTCAAGTTCTTTGTGAACGGGTACAAAATCCACAACCAGTTTCACATGGGATTCTGCAAGTGAGCTGGCACTTTCAAAATGTAAAGGCGAATTTGATTCAGTGGCAGCCATGGAGCTGGAATTTGAACCAATGTCTTTATTCTCAGACTCTAAATCCCAGCCTGCCTTCAAGCAGGACTCTGCAAGTGAGCTTGCATCTTCTAATAAATGTTCTTGTGAGTTAAACTCAGAGGTAACTATAGGTGCAGAATTCGAGTCTTGTTCTTCACTATGTAGCACCAGGTCCAACTCTGCCTCAATGTGGGATTTGGCAAGTGGGACCGACTCTTCTAGCAGTACTGCTGAGCTGAGGTCTGAGGTATCGACAGAACTGGAGTCAGGTTCTTTACTGTTAGGCACCAGATCGAAGGGAGTCTCTGCACACACCTTCGAGTTTGATTCAGAGGTGATTAAGGAGTCAGAAGGAGAAGACGGAAGCACAAGCGCAGCATCTTCAACAACTGCTTCAGCTGAACTACCCGTATCAAGATCGCTGGGTGTCTGCTCACAGGGCAGGTCTTCATGCTTGCATTTCACCTCTGATGCTTCTGTATTGTCATCAGCTACCTGGCTACTTGGAATGGAGTCATTTGTTTCGGGTATTTCTACCTCTTTTTCTTGACTGGCACGTGCGGTAGCAGGCTCTTGGCCTACATTACATGGAGTATCTTCTACAGGCAGAGGAGCTAACTCATTTTGTGCTAAATCTTGTTTCAAAACTCTTTCGCCTGCTTCAACGTTTTTTTCTTCTACTACTGCCAGGGCTTCTTGTTCATGTTTTTCCTTTGTTTCTAGCCTTTTTTGTGCTGCAGCTTTCCTGGGTTTTGCAATTGTTGGAGTTTGGGACAATCTACGGGAGAATGATCGGTTACGGAGAGACATTGTAAAGCCATTGATGTTGAAAGAATCCTGATTATGAAAGAGGATATTGCCAGCTTTCTCCAAACTCACCCAAGATGCTCCAGACAAGGTTCTGGTTACACTGCTCCTGAGAAGTCTACCTGAAGAGCTCATGATTGGTTTCTTTTCTTGCTGTTTTTTCTTAACATCTTTTTCTTGTGCTGGCTTTTTGCCTTTTCCAGAACTAACAGCTTTTGTGGAAGTCTTTGTGGTTTTCTTTCTCACTTGGCTAGATTTCTTTTTGCCCTGGTTAGTTTTCCTTTTGCCTAACTCTTCCTTTTTGACTAATCTGGAAGGCCTTGCGTGGTGAGCCATGTCTGCAGAGTAGTAGAAATGTTAAGAGGAGAGATGGAAAAAAATCATGAGCTCTTGAGAGAACTTTTCAACAGAAAACTGCATATTCCCATTGCTGCTCTCTGTGGTGATACAGCGTTAACTCTGTAACAGAAAAAGATATTAAACAGAATGAATATAATTCTAATCAATGAAGGGTGCTGCATTAAACTGACCACTTTTAATATTTAAAAATACACAGGTACAATCAGAAATACTGGTATTGGACATTATGTTCAATTAACCAAAAGCTTTGAAAATATTAGTATATTGCAAAATGGAAAGCTTGCCTAAATGCCTACAAAACAAATGAATAAGCAAACAGAGCTCAAATGACCAGGCAACACCACATATTTACTGTTTTATGCCAGTTCTAAGAAGTTTGAATTTTCTCAACCTTATTAACAGTTCATTAACCACCCCTTCCCTTGAGTAAGAACAGGTGAAGTTTACGTCCATAGCTTTACGTTCAACAGTGTATCTATCACTGTAAGGACATTCAGGAAAAAAGAATAAAGCTGAGTTTATTGTGTGTCTGTGCACTCACACACCACCACCAGGGCATCTCTCATTCTTTTACCATCCATTGGCTGCCCACCATGGTACAATTCCAGATAAAATGGGAGAAGTAACTAGCTCCCCAAAGATGTCTAACTTGTGGTGTTACTCACAGGGGAACTGGACCAGGGAAGAATTGCCTTTCCCAGTGTTATCCCTCAGGATAGCATACCAGCACACTGTATTACATAGCTAGATAGGATGGAATCGAGGTTTGCAATATTAAATGTATTACGCAGACAGTTGTCTCTGCTTCATCATTATGACTACAAACATATTTGCCTTCAACAAAATACCACGTTTGCCCTAAGCTTTTGTCCCCAAGCACAACTGCCACACAGAAGTCCCCCAACTCCTTGAATACAATTCAGTCATCTCAGAAGATACAACGGATTCTTCATGCTCCAAATCAATTTCCTTCAAGGTGTGCTGGGGTTTTTTAAATGTAAAGATATTCTCCTAAGTACATATTTTATAAGCACAGGGTGCTTTTAAGTACCTGTGGAAGGCTTTTAAAGCTTTATTTAGCTGTTTGAATAGATCAGATGGGTAGACAACAGCAGTCTAAAAATGGGAGCTGGCAGAGCAAGACTCTGTAGTCTCAGGCAGGAAGGTGCCTTCCCTTCATCATCGATCCTTGGAATTCCTTAAGCCCAAATCAAGCCACCTATAGGCCACCTGCACCTCACTGATGGGAAGGGAGAAAGAAAAGGAAGAACAAGAAGCACAGGGATGTCTACAATCCTGGCCTCTAAAGGAAATAAAAAAAATGAAAGGGGGGTGGGGGAATCCTGGCTTCTAAAGAAAGTAGAAAAGGGAATAAGGGTGCTACCAGGCTCCTGACACCACCACTCCTTCAACCCCACCTTGAAGCCAGCAGGGTGATCTTACAGAGGCTGCACTTACCCCCGACCTGGTCTGAGCTCTGCTGAAGGTGGGGAGAGCTACACTAGTGCAGCCCAGTCTACTTAATACCCCAAAAATGTCTAATGGTTCTACACTGGCCAGATTTGGCTGGTGTGGGGCAAACAAAATGGCACAGGGCACATGAAGAGCAGGCTCCATGAGTAGAACAGACCCCCAGACCACCAAAAAAAAAAAAAAGTATCTACAGCACAAAAGGTGTGGAAAACTTACAACCATCCCCACCAAATGGTGCTGCGCTGTGCCAAGATAAGCTCATTAGCCTGCTGAGGGGATGGTCTAGCACAGCCAACATGCATGGCTTCTGTGCAGGACCACCAGCTCCTGCTGCTCCCCAAACCAGCACGCTGGCAGCAAGCTTGTTTCTGACTGTCTCAGCCCTGAGCAGGCTGCCTGGTGCCCACAGTACCTACCAAGGCTAACAGTAACATCCCAAACTCCTTTCAAGTAGCTTATTTAAAGCATTTTGAAGCCGAGCTCTTGTTTGTCCAGCAGTAGTAAGCCAACTGATCTATGTACTGCAACATATAAACCAAGTATCTTAACTAAACATGCTGTGATTATTCTGTATCATGTCTTCATATTTCATATCCGATGAACACTATTACTGAGACAGCAGTTTTTCCACACATTCAAGTACCATTTTAGAGCCAGCACTGCTGTACAAGACAAGGCTAAACACACTTGTAAGGTCAGATCAGAAAATAATGCTCAGCAAACACACAATAAACAAGCTAACAGCATCCCTGCTCCATCACAGCAAAACATCCAACCTGGAGAGACTAAATAGACACCTGAAGTTGTTTACAACTCCAGGTAATGCTTCACAGGCCACAGAAGACACATGAATAGCTCCCGCAGAAGCGCTCTATAAAAAGATGGGTCAGACACTGAAACAGCAGAAAAATACAAAGCTGAAATGAAGGTATCTGAGTGCTTTCCTCCCCCTACCCTTCTCTGGTGATGTGTGAGGGAAGGGGACATGGCCATTACTACTCACTCCATGAACAGTGTCAAAGAGGGCATCGTCATCAAAGTCAGCAGGTCCATGAAATAGTTGTTGGCAGCCTGCGAAAAGCTTCCCCAGTTTCTGGTGGTTTTGACAGAGACTGGGCTCCTCATTCCAAAGGATAGCCTGGAGGGCTGCAAAACCAGTTGGAAGCAAGCAGCGTATCTGTAGCCATTAGCATCCAGCCCTACATAACATTGGCAGGAGAGGAAATGCCAGCTACTTTCAGAGACTATAGCCAGGAGAGCAAGGAAGAAAGCAAGCAAACAACAAGAAGGGCCAGGAGACATGGGAATGTGTGAACCAGGAGGGGAACTGACAAGAAAGTTGTTTCTCTTTGAAACAGAAGAGAGAAAACAGGAGATCTGGAGTGGAAACAGACTGGATTTTCAAAGATAATGTATGTGTATAATGCTTTGCTCGTATTACTTCTCTACATAAGTAGTTACCACTGCTGTTGTAAAAGTTTGGGAAGCACGATCACCAAAATTATCAATTAGAAGCTTCATTTCTAACAATTTTGTAACTTTTTTTTTAAATCATCATTAAAGTTCTGTGATAATACATCTTCACTTGCATTAAGAAACTGCAACATGGTTGCTTCAGGACTGAATCCTGGTGTTTGGTTGTTTGTTTTTTTTTTTTAATAGAGAAAAACATACCTGTCTGGCAAGAATGTAGAAAAGTATCAAAGCCAAAGTGTTGCTTCTTTCCAGAGCCAAAATTAGAAGCTATGAACATCCAGTGGTTGAAAGCTTCCCTTTTTCTTGGTAAACAAATAATGCTGATATTTGTAGGAAATTGACTAGGCATTTAAATGCTGCATTAAAGAAGAGGACAATGGCTGCTAATATTTGTCTTTCTCAGAGATAACACAGGGGCACAAGAACACCAACAGTTTTATCCATTTTGTCACTGGAGTGAATTTAGGTTTTTCGGAAGAGATCTGAGCTATAGATCCCTAAAGAAAACTTTTTTTTTTTTTCAATTAATACTAACTTCAGTTGTATTTATCTGGGACTCTGAGCACTTGACCCCAGATTGACTGTAAGCTCCTGGGAGAAATGCCTGTCAGGAAGAGGTCTTTGCTTCCCTTAAAGCAAGACCATAATCTTGATGAATACTAGTCCACCACAATAACCTTAACTGCTAGATAAAACCTAAGATTTTTTTAAATATAAAGTGTCTAATAAAACTGAATTACATTGTTATTTCTTTGTTTACTCTTCCACATTTAGGATCAAAATATTAGGTAGCTACAAGCTCAGTATTCAAGTTTTGTTTTCTGTAACACTAGGAAATATTTTACCTTCCCTTTTCTATTTAAAGCACTGGTAATGACTGTTGATGCCTGCAGCAGTTGCAAATTGCCTCATGTCACTTCTTAAGGACAACAAATGGCTATATCACATTGGTCACATTTCATAGCAAGAAATTAATTCTATTTCCAAAATATTTATGTGGACTTAGCCAGATTATCAAACATAAACCTCCTGGGGCAACATAATAACTTGGCAGTCTTCCATCATCCTGGAGAGAAAAAAACTCACTTCAATGCTCTCTCCTGAAAGCCAAATCAGGTGGGACCCATCATACCCTTCCTGAGAGCAGAGGACAGGCGTCTCTATGAAGTAAGACAGGTAACAGGTACAGGAGGGTTTGCAGGGAACTGCCCTAGATAATAACAGTGCATCCCGAAGCTGTTTGTTACTTGAGCTGACTTATCTCTCCCAATTCATGTGCAAAGCTGAAAGCTGTTTTTCAGGCCAGTTGCTTAAGTTTTGCTCATTCACAGTAATAAATCTAGAGCAATCCCACTGACTGCTATAATCCTCAACAAATACTGCTAAAAAGCTAATCAAGTTCTAAATCTTTTAGTCCCATCTTGGTCAAAATCCCACACATTTATAATGAGAATTTTGCCTACAAAGTAATTGGGGAATTTAACCCCATACTACTGGAAAGCCTCCAGAAAAAAAAAAGAAAAAACCCACAACAAACCAACCCAACACCCATCCCCCAGGCTTTTCTTATTTACTTTCCCTTTACACAAAGTGATAAAATAAAGCAAGTTTTCCTTTTAGAGGCAGTGTCAATCAAGATTCTGTTCCATAACTTGATTCTTGTTGGAAGATGGGGGTAAAAAAAAGATTAAAAGATGTTCTCATAAAATGGTGGCAGCTTTTTTACGGCACCATGAAAGAGAGCAACTGACCCCTGAACAAACACAGCTGCATGGGGGAAAAAAATGACAAACCTAGGACTACTCGAGCTTGATTTCACTACAGTCAGATGCACTAATTAAATACATTTTGTTTCAATGTTTAGGCATCTTTTAAAATATCACTTGAGATTGGCCCAGTAGGGAAACAAGACCTGGAAGCTTTTATAAAAGCCATTTGATAATACACAGGTCCCAAGCCATAAGGGCCACTATTTGACTTGGAAGTTGTCGCACAAGCTCAGATCTACAACTTTGAATTGAAAAGCATCTCGTCTTCCAGCAACAAATGCTCTAGAGGAAGATGCAAGAGACACCAAAGAAGACAGACATTAGAAAATCTGACCCTCATGTAAGGTGCAAAACTTTTTTTTCCCTACAGTCTTTTCAGGATTATGCCATATCATCTGCATATTCTTCCCAGCTGCACCAATCAATGCCAACCTGCTTTTCAATCTTGCCTAATTCCCTGCATCTACTGATTGCTCTGTACAACACTTTGTATATGAAAAGAAGGGAAATGGGTTAGTAGGAGGGAATCAGCTTTAATTTTCGCTTTCCCCCCCTTCTTTAATCCTTGAGTACTCATTTGGTTCTGGTTAAGAAATAAAAATGAAACTTCTCATCTGACTTCTCAGTACCATGAGTTATTTCATACACAGTCTTGTAAAGAGGCCTCCCCAAGCTCCCTCGACAGAGGCACCCCCAAGGTCCTGTCTCCCCCCCACTCACCACCCCACTGTCCCCCAGACCTCTCCTCCCCCAGTCCTGTTTCAAGTGGTATCTCTATGATCTCCTGCGCCATTTGAGAACACCGTTTTCCATTTTACTACATATAAGTTTGCTGCTTTACTTTACAGGATTATGCCACTCTTAAGGCAATCACGCACATTTTACCCACATATATTAAACCTTGACTCAAGTCAACACTTTCCAGTAGCATAACTGCAAATCTGGGACAGGCACTGCAGGATGCCACCTCAGTTTCTCCCAGACAAAGGTGTACACTCAAAGCATAATCATTTTCCCACTGGCATCAGTAACACAAGATGATATTGAACAGACCAAGCACCAAGGCCTTCATCCTAAATTTTTGTCCTTGCTGGACCTAGAAGGCCACCTCTTGTGGCTTTGAGGATAAGTCTGGATAAGGCAGAACTGCCACCGTGTCCCACTTCCCTCTGCTGCGCAGGGAGCTGAAGGCTGCTGTGAAATAGGCACTCTCAACGAATTCAGCAAGAGATGTCAATGTTTAGCATTTTGCAACATCACGACTTCAGCATGCACCTTGGAGCCTGCACAGTGAATGAAATAGATAAAAAAATACCACCACAAAAAAAAAGCCCTCCTGGATTAGGGAAAGCTCTGTTAGAATGATTAAAAAAAGTGTGTTAAAGAACCACACATGCTTAAAGCACAAAACCAGATTAAGCTTCAGACAAACAACTGGCACCAAAAATCCATTGTGAAGACTCACACCGCATGTGCGAGCATCCTCCCTCCTGCCCAGACAGGAGCACAGGCTTTGCTTTAACCTCTGTTCAGTGCAGCCAAACACTGGCCTTAACAGGGGGTATGCTAAAAAGTAAAAATACTAAGTAATTTCTAATGGTTCACCAAATGAAAGCCCTTTCCACCAGAACACTCCAAGTATTTTTGAATATAAAAAAGCAAGCAAAACAAACAAACAAAACCCCTTAGCTAATCATATGCCCCTGTAATTCTGCACTTATGCAGTTTCAAGCACTGCATTTCTTTTTGACAACATTTGACTCCATTTTTCAGGGAGTTCGCCTTTTCTCAACAAAAAAAAAAGAAGAAAAAAACACTAACTGAATCACCTTATCTCAAACTCAATTAAAAGAAGGGGGAGGTGGAGGGAGTATCCTTCAGGCAAAGATTAAGCCTGGAAAATTTCAGCCTGAAAGGTGTTTTGAAATGTAAGTAACTGAAAACAGAAAGCAGGATGGAAATGCTTAGGCCAGCTTTAACAACCACGGGTAGCACGCCAGCCATAATAACACATTATCAGTGAGGATTTTGAATTATTACACAGCAAAGACCTAGGTCTTACAGTAACCATAAATATCAGAAAGTTCCTTGGTATGTCTCACCTTGAATTCTTCCCCGATTACTGGCTTTGTGCAACCCAGCCTGCCCTTGTCTCCTCCACGCACAACCAACCCCTCCTGTGCAGAAGGACTGAGCCTCATCCCGAGAGCAACCACCACCCGCCTTTGTGCTGCTGGAGAAACTTTCTGAAAAGCACAACCAAGCCTTCTCCTCCTTTAGAGTCAGGGTCGACCAGGCTACCTGCTCAATTTTGCCCAGACTAGGTCTTCTGGATTCAATATCTACTCCTAATTCATGTTGACTGACGTTAATGAAAACAAGGTGATTACTGCACAGAACAGCCTTCTGCCTCCCCACAAGAGTACCTTAAAAATAGTACTGAGCACAGCTGGATAGAGCCACTCTTTGGAAGATTTTTTTACTATTATTATTTTCACAGGTTTCTCCATCGGCTTTAAAATTTAAAGAGCCACCTTTGCCCTAGAAGTCTGCTCGCTCATGTTTAAATATCTAATGCTGCAAGTGCATCTTCGCCCAGGTTTGCAATTACTGCATTAACACTTCTAGAAAGAGAGCTCTTTGGCCAGACCCACGCTGGTGCATCTGCCCTGGCCAGCTTGTTTACAGGGGCCAACTCTCACCATCCCAGTTGGGTGTGTGTGCGTGACACTGGAGTCCTGCTCTAGGTGCCTACTTGCACGCTCCCCTCTCCTCCTTAAAGGATTAGCATCTCACCACGCTGGGCTGCTGCCGCTACGTCGGCCGAGAGGCAAGTGATGCTACGTCGCTCTTTAAATATCTTTGGGGTGCAGGCTAGGCACACGATTGGAGTGACTCCTTTGACTACCACTGTTCCTGGTCCCTTTGCAAATCCAGCATGCTCCACCGCTTGTTAGCAGCCATACCTTCATAAGGTTAACTGGACCTGCCTCCCAGCAGGCCGCCTGGTCCTTTTTCCTTACCCATCCCATTCGGCGAACCACATCCTTCTCCCCTGACTCCATCACGAGCCCGGCAGGGACCATCCCCACCAGCACCAAACCTTCAGTTGCGACAAGGACCACCACGTCTTCTCTCCCAAGTCCAAGAGAAGCTGGGTGGGCACTCGGCGCCCAGCAGCACGTCGGGGGCTGCAGGGCTCCAGTTCCTTTAGTGCAGGCGGGCCGACTCCGGGCAGGGGGAAGGGATGGGGCAGGCAGGGCCCGCCTAGGAGCGGGGGGGAGGCAGCGTCTCCTCGTGGCCCGGCCCCGCCGCTGGCCGTGCCCCCCCGCCCGCAGCCCCAGTAACCCTCTCCGGGGGCTACAGACAATAGGACCGGCCCCAGAGGGAAGCCGCCCCCGGGGGCTCTTCCCCCACTCTCCGCCGAGCCCCGCACACCGGCAGCACCTCCAGAGGGTGATGCCGCTGCACGGCCCTCGCTCGCCTCTTTTCCGGGGGTGGGGGGTGTCTGCGGGGGTTTTCCGGCTGGCCGGCGGCCCCAGCCGCTGGGCAGGGTCCCTTTAATTGTTCCCTGCCCTCCGCGGAGACTGCTTCTCTCGCCTGGCGGGTTTTTCCAGGCAGGCTCTGGCTGCCGCAGCGCAAACACGCTCCAGCACAGCCAGCGAGACCGGACTTTTTCGCTCTTTCGGCCAACAAACTGCGTTTTGCATTTGAATAACCCCCAGCCTGCCCGCCCGCCCTCCTCCCCGCCTCGGAACTGCCCGAGACCCGCTGCGGGGGTGTCCCTGCCTCCCCCTCCCCGCTCCACCCGAGCCCCAACTTTGCAACGAGACAAGCGAGAGAGGAAAGGGGTGTTAAAAAAAAAAAGGGGGGGGGGGGGGG
>VUYV01000220.1:855049-871595 GCA_008711295.1 Anarhynchus alexandrinus
AAGCAAAAAAAAAAAAAAAACCACAAACCAAACCAATAATAAAGAGCCTTGCTCTCCCCATCCCCCAGCTGATCCATTAAGAGCCACTGATGATATTCACTGCTCCTTCCCAGAGGGAAGCAAAATGTTGTAGTAAGAGGAAGAGTCAGTCCAGCCTTCTTACATAACTCATTATCACTACAGCCTTTTGTCAGAGTGGAAAGCAGGCCACCAAGTCTAATGTCTCTTCGGACTGGGAAACAGATGTTGGAAATGGGTTCTATGAAACAATATACCCTANACTTCAAGTGAGAACCAACCCATTCAAATGCGAGCCTGCAGAGAGGCTTTTTACCTCTCTGTCCACAGGGATACTGTCCACATCCACTCCTATAAAGATGCTTTGAATGACAGTGTTTTGCTAACTATTTTAATTGACATGTGGGAAAGGAGAACCAGCAGCACAGATCCGCACAGCTTATTGTTCCTGCTGTAGCTCAGTGCAGGTGGGTAGGTACCCCATCACCAATTTGCACCTCCACCCGCTTTTCTCCCCTCCTTTAATTCCTTGCAGTGAAAAAGGAATACAGTCTGGGAATGTCAGCCAAGCTCACAGACATTTCAGATGCAACAAGGTGAAGCCAACACCACTCACACCTGAATTTTGAACATTTGCCTGATCAGCTCTCAGTGGCAGCTAATTTTAGCAGTGCACATAAGTTCTTAGCTGGGTGTAACCATACCATCTCCTCCTCAATCTGACAGTTTGCTGAAAAGACTGCTTTTCTAGAGGGCTAGATAACGGGGCTTCTGCCATTCCAAAGACCTGCCCTGATAAAAGAAGACTTAACACAAGCTACTTTTACTTCTCAAATCATCTATTATTTTATCTTACCAAAGAACTGTTGCTCTCCAAGTGCTGTATGCAGCAAAAGTAGAAAGAACTGGAACTTGATTATAAAGCCCCACATAAGCCAAGTGGTTCTTGGGAAGATGGTAGTAAGTTGGAAATTGTGGGCTTAAACAAAACACAGAGCAAGTAATGAGTAATTCCAAGGAAAGCAACAAGCAAGGAGGGCTAAGGCTTGGTTAGAATAAGGAGGTTAATAGGAGCACCCAAACACCAACATGTACAATCACAGCACCATTAAAAACATGCTAAAGGCCAGGAAACAAACAAGAATTAACAATTGTTCATTTTCACAGCTACAGACATAGATGCTCATGGTCTTTTTCAACACTAATAAATATCCTAGGAAGCAAGTAGCACCAGGTGACAATCTTTCCCCGGCAACACCAAGGTACTCAGCCTACCAAGACAAGCTGAGTATAAATGTTTGGAGAAAGATCTCACAGTAATGACTGGTTGGGCAACAAAATGGTGGATGAAACCCTTTCATTAAAATGCAGAGTGAGGCACATGGGGGGGAAACATGGAAATCACAATCTCTGAGTTAGCTACTACCATTCAAAATATAGATCCTGGTACTGTGACAGATACTTCTGTGAAATTGTTCTGTCTGCTTAAGTGGAGTGTTAGGAATCATTACAAAAGAAGGCGAGAACAGAACAGGAAACATCACTACACCATCATTATTTAGTCCAGATGTATTGCCTGCTTACATCTTGAATATAACACACAGTTCAGGTCTGCTTAAAAGGTGCAAAGTGGAACTTAAAAAGGCACAGACAAATGTAGCAAGGGTGGCCAAAAGCACAAGGAGCAGCTGAATACACCAAGATTTTCATCCTGGGAAAAAGGCAAACTAGGTGAAATGCCAACCAATATACTATAAAAAAAAAGAGCAGCATGAAAAGCATTAGCAGAGGGTGAATGCTCACTGTTTCTCAGAAGTAGATGATATCAAGTCAATTTATCAAACAGATGCACCAGAACAGAAGACAGCTACTTCTTCATGCAATATGTTGTCAAACCATGGAACTCACTGCTACAGCACACTGAAGATGCTAAAAGCTTTACAGGTTAAATTTTTGTTAGAAGCAAAATTAATAGAAGAAAGTTTAATCAAAAGCTACTTAACACAAAAGTACTATTCTAGCTATATATTGAAGCTGGAAGAGTGTGCTGAGGAAATAGCCCTGTATGCTACTCCAGCCTTCTTCCCTGTGTATGTGCTACTGTCAGAGGTGAAGTTTCAAGCTAGTGGACCTTTGGTCCAACACAGCACTACCATCCCTGTGTTTTTAGCCAAAATAACATGCAAATTGGTACATACCTGCAGACTGAATAAAACTGGATAACACAGCAGCAAGGAATACAGTGCATAAACCTGTAAGTAGTTCTGCATTACAAGCAGCTCTAGCAAAATTTGAGTCTCTGGTGAGTATCAGGAAGCTATGAGGGGTAGTTGCTCCCTAAAAAGCAGGGAGCCCTGCACAACAGCCAGCAGGACAAGGACCTTGCTAGCCAGCACCCAGCCCCACTGTACACACAGAAGGCAAACAAGACAGGCCTAGGGGTCTGATTCAGCCAGGAATCTAGATAACAAATCAACTTCCAAGAGATGAGACAGGTCTGAAGTTGAAATAAGAAGTCAAGCTGTAGGTCAGAAGCCAGTCTGGTAACCCAGCAGATAAGCAAAGTTAGCCACAATCCAAGTAGATACTGAGCAGGACCCATGGTAACTAAATAGAACCTGTAACTCAGCCAGGGCTGAGCTTAAATAGAGCTCCTGTGCCCATGGGCAGACAGTGTGGGTGGAGGCCCCAGATGCAGCTGATCAGGTCCATTAAGGCCTATTAGTGCCCTCAGGGCCCCGACCCTGGAAACAGAACTATTCAGGTATGTTGTCCCTAAATCAGTTCTGCAGAGTCATCTGGATCAGACCTCTGCAACAGGCACAGCATCAGTGCAGGCTAGGGAAGGTTAGACATGTCACTGACGCTGAACCTAAGTTAAGCCCTCCACAAACAAAAAGCTCTAGGAATTACACTGCAAAGACACCTATGCTGCTTTGTAAGGGAAAGATGGGATCTAACCAAGCCTACCTTGGCTAGCCTTGCCTCCCTCATAAAGGAAACGTGATGCGGAGACATTAGAGCTGGCACCTTGTGCGATTACAAAGCACAGATTAAAGCATCTACCTTGCAAAGCCTCCCTCACATTAATTAGCTCGGACTCCAGCGTGAAGACTGACTGGCCTGCTCCCAGACCAGACGTGACCTAAGAAGCTATATGCGGCATTGATGTGGTGCTCTGCCTGCAAACCCAGCTGAACACAAGCCAACCACTGCTAATGCCTTTGTATGTGTAATGCAGATGATCAGATAAATCACCCACAGCATTGTTAGTTGGCAGTGTCTGAAAGAGAAAAGTCTTGAACAACATGAGTTTAATGCAGAAACTCTTGAATTCTAATTGTGGTTTTGACAACAGCTTCCTCATTTAGTCTTTCTTGGCCCTGGTTCTGTAGATAGTATCTACCTGCCTGATTAGCACTGAAAGTAAGTTAACATTTGTAAGCATGCTGAACACAGACAGTTTAAGCTTTAATACCATTTTATATGAAGTAAGAGCAGAATGGACTATGATTTCATCTTCTGATGCCCATTATACAGGCCCATTGCATTTATTCTAAATATTTCCTGTCAGATGTTCCTGACCTGTGGTGGACAGCAGTTTGCCCCCAGTTTCTATTTTTATTGGAAATCTTGGCCCTTACTTCACTGCATGATTGTGCATGAGCACTATAAAGCACGAGGGCAGAATGACTGTGCTGTGCCTGGCCGGTAAACACTATGTCTGGGAAGACATGGCTAAATTTCCAGGCACTGACCCAGCATTTTTGGATGCTTCAAGTCTACTGCGCTTTTGCAGTAAGCCATGTGGTACCAGAGGGAATGAAGTCAACACCTCTTCCCTGCACCCAAAAGAAAGGAAGAGGCCTGCTTAGCTAGAGAAGTTTGGCACCACTGTACTTGCAGACTCAATGACTTCAAGTATTTCTGTTCCTTAAAGACCTCACTGACACGCTAGGGGTAGGGACTGTCAGGGTCCCGAGGGTGCTAACCGGTGTTAATGCCCCAGACCAGCCTCACCTGAGGCCTTCACCCGCACAGCTGGTCCATGGGCCCAGGAGCTCCATTTAAGCTTAGGTCTGGCCAGGCAAATACTCCTTGGCCAAGCTATGCTATAGGTGTGTTTCTTCTGAGTCCTGGCTCTGGCCTTGTTTCTCATCTGTACCTGGATGCTAGATGAACCTCAGATTTATATCCAATCTTCTTTTGGGCCTTATCTCTTCTTGTTCCTAACTTGCTTCTCAGGATGGACCCTGGACCTGCTTTGTGCAATTGCTGTGACTGCTGATAGAGCTTGTTCTTAGTGCCCTGCTGTGCCTGTCCTGCTGGTGAGGGTACTACCTGTGCTGTGGTCACCCTTGGCTCCTAACTCATCTCACCTCAGGAAGCAGCACCATCCTATTTGCTTGCTGGCAGTGAAAAGAAAGGTCAAGATGCCACACCAGAAAGGAACTGAGATTTGCTCAGGTATTTCTAATCTACAAGCCATAACACCCCTTGCACAAAGAGGAAAAAAAATCCTCAAATTCCAAGTCTCAAGGGGGAAAAATGCTGTTTTTCTAGTGGGTTTGGATATGGTTTGGGGCAAATGAACAGACAGCTAGATAGATGTTACTTCAACTCACGAACTAGTAAAGAGCAGAAGCAAATATAAAGTGGAAAAAAGCTTTCTGATCCCTATAGCCCAGAGGCATGACACTTGAGAGTAATTTGTACAATTACCTCAAAACAGATCTGGATGTGATCAGTATTTTAAGAGCACTGAAAATAATATTATCAGCAACAACTGCTACAAGAACATCTTACCTAACTTTAGCCTTGATAATTTATTTCAAGTGATAAATATTTGAAACATCTTTACAAAAACAGCTATTGATAAAAACTACCTTCCTGCTTGAATTTTTCTTCAAGTTGGCAGCTCTGCTCTTGAGTGTCTTAACTTCAATGTCTTCCCCTGTTGTACCATCAATCTGCAAGGGAAGGATGACATAGTATCAGGCATGAGTGTAAGCTGAGTGATATTAAAAATGCTGATGACTTTTAAGAATGGGTTGTAACAGAGAAGTCACCAGAGAAATTCTGCAAAGGGCATAAACACTTCAAGGTAAAAAGATGAAGTAACAGCACTGAGAATGTTAAGATTAAAGGGTACGAATAGTAAGCCACTACAAAAGCTAGTAAACAAAATGGAATTTCAGAGCATTTTATACCAGCAGGTAACACTATTTTTTTTTTTAAGACTATACACATAAAGCTCATTGCTCTGAATTCCTGTGTGTGTTAGTATATCTATATGAGATGTTCTGTTTAATTTTGTGATGCAAGTTTCTTATTACTTACCTAAACAGTATGCATTCATGGTGTACATTTCCCTAAATTACACGGGTTGACAAAGTATGAAAGTACCTTCCTGAAATATCTTGCCTGTATCCAAAAGAAATAATGGCCCACTTATGCAGTTACCTGATTTTTGTAGTCTCTGGTGAAACTCTAGAAACTAGATGACTTTCAGCTGTTAGTGTAGTTGCAACACTTTTCTGTGTGAAATTAGTAAATAAATTAGGTTTCTACAGTTGGAGCTGTCAAAGCAGTATGATTGCTGTGGCGGGAGGTGTTGGGGGGGGAGGGACGGGAAGCGGGAAGCTTTTCCTGAGCAGAATACCAAAAGAAATACAAACTGGCTGGGGAAAACCACAACAGTGACTATAAAGCTTGCCTCAATAACTCATAGAACAATTGCTTTTCCTTTAGAGACTTAAAGGTCAGAGAGACTTCAACAAAAATATGAATTTCCCAGGTATATTAAAAAATGTAAAAAGGCTTGAGAGTTTTCTGCTAGAAATTCTGTATTCCATATTTTCTGGAGGAAATCTGTCCACCTTTGCTATGTATTTTTTATTATTGGAAAAAAAATGCATACTGTAACAGCCATTCCCCAAACATATAAATGACAAAATAATAAAAGAGCAAAATAAAGCTTTCAGTGCTGAAGCAAACTTAATTTTAAGGAATGTAACCTATTAAAGGAAAAAATGGGTAATTTCTATTGAAGGCATTTTGACACAAGCAGGAAGAAAAAAATGTTCCAGCAAACTTGTTTGGAAATGGGTTCATTTTGCTTGTGTGAGCATTGAGATGTTTTCTTTGTGTTGAGACCCTGACTTTTTTTTAAAAGGGATTTTGGTATATGAAATACTTGAAACTCAGGAGATGTGTGGGGCAAAAAGTGTATGAGAAATAGATGAGTAACTGAAAGAAAAGCGGACAGCATTAAGTTTCTCACTGGTGTCTGGCATCGGGTCTGCTGGTGTTCCTTGCATCAGCATGCAGAGAGTGTTCGACACCCCCCCCACCCCCCAAGAGCTGCAAACAAAAGTGTAACTAAACTCCTCCTGGAAAGCCCTATATGCTCAATTTGACAAATACATTGCAGAAAACCTAAAAAATTGTGAAAAATGTTGACGGCTGTAGAGATGATACTGCGTTTGACCTTTCTGATTCTAATGAAAGCTGATTTTTTATCTACTTCCCTTTTTGATACATTTTGAAACTCGAATATGAATAAAAATACTAAGTATTTTTCGCTAGGTATGAAGCCATTAACTGTAGCCAAAAGAAACACTGATGTTCTAACACCGAGTTTAAGTAGCTATATAAATCCTTAAAAAGAAAATCGACGTATTTTATTGCATAGCTCAATTACGCCTACTTAGGTTTTGGCTGCGTGCACCTACAGCTCTAAAAACACGTAACCGTTGGAAGAGACCATCCGTGACCATTTCCAAGCAGCAGGCAGCGATCCCCGGGGGTACTGCCAATTCACACCACCAACCGGGAAACCGCCTCTCCGCCCCGGTTGCAGCGTACGGGCCCGGGGCCACCCGGGCGGGCGGGCGACTTCGGGCCTTGCCAGCCCGTCCCCTCCCGCGGCCTCCTCAGGCCTGAGGTGAGGCGGAGGGGCGGGGCCGCCTTCTGACGCCATCAGCAGGCGCCGGCGCGCGGCCCAGCGGCTCCGGCCGTGGTTCGGTTGGGCGAGGGCAGCGCCGAGCTCCGCCCCGGCGCCGCCTGAGGGAACCGCCGCCGCCTGCCCGGGCCCAGCCCTGCCCCATGGCTTCCCCGGCGGCGGCGGGGCCCGGAGCCGCGTTGCCCCCGGGGTCGGCGAGCCGCGACTTCTACTGGTTGCGGTCCTTCATCGCCGGAGGTGGGTGCCCCGGGTGGCGCGGGCTGGATGAGGTTGCGGTTGTCGCGGGTCGCATCTGGCCCGGGGGGTGCTTGGGGAGAGCGACCGGAGGGGAAGGAGGGAGCGGGGAGGAAAACTCCCGGGGAACTTTCTCTGGAAGGCGCTGCCGTGGCCTCAGCAGCTGAGAGGGACCGTGACCCGGGTTTGTGTAACCTGGAAAAGTAGCTTATACCTTTCGTTAAGGCTTTAAGGGTTTTGTAACGCACATCTTGTACCGTCATCGGGGCTTCTCCCAGTTCCTAACCCGAGTTTCTCCTCCCTTATTCCGTTTAAAAAGCCCTTATTTTTCTGCTGGCGTAAAGAACTTTTGCATTCCGTCACTTTTCTTTTTCCCCCCTCTTGGAAAGGTGTTGCAGGATGTTGTGCCAAAACAACTACTGCACCACTGGATCGAGTAAAGATTTTGCTGCAGGCTCATAACCACCATTACAAACATCTAGGTAAGATGGCTGCTGTGCGTCTGAATTTTGGGGTTTAAGTGGTTTGGGTACGTCGATTTATTCGGCGACGTGGCTGGTACCAGAAGGCATTCATGGGACAGAAGGTTGTATCTGTTCTGGTCGGTCTCTGTGCCATGGGTTTGTTGGTGTTTAAAAGAAAAACAAAGCCCCGTGCGCATAAGTTGGGGTGTCATTGATGTGTGAGAGATGGAGATGCCAGAATAATAATCCTCAGTACGGCGTGTAAGAGCTAGGCTTCGTCTGCCCCTGAGTGAAGGCAGCAGGAGATTGGTAATTGCAGGTTCAAATCCAGGATGGTTCATGTAAAAGCTGTCACCGCTGGTAATAACTGCTCCAGCAACCGCCAGTTCCCAGGGGCTGTGGGAATCAGTGCCTTTCCGAGCTTGGTTGCCCTCACAGGGGGGGCTGGCGATTCCACGACAGTGACCACCAAATCCAGCAAGACTGGTGTGCACTTGCACTTGCAGAGGGCAAGCGTGGCTGATAGGAATGGAAGGGTTTGTGCCCAGCGTCAGGTGCAGGTGTGCTGCGTTCGGCAGCCGGGTTGCGTCATGGTGAGGGAGTAAACTCGGGAGTTTTCAGCATGTTCAGAACCGTTCTCTGTGGGGCTGTGACAGTGCCCTCTTGCACACAGCATTTGAGGTAGTTTATGTCATATGTTCTTGAAATATGTCATAACTTATGGTGCAAAATTTAAGTGGGTTACAGTTGTCAAGAAAAACAATAAGAATTTTGAGTTGGTTAATTTTACATGTAATGAAACTTTGGCATTTTTAACTTAGACAATAGAGATATTTTTTTTGTAAGGGCTGGAAAAACAAATCTTGAAACAAAATTCAATGGATATATATTCACTTCACTGTACCAAAAAGGGAAACACAAGTAATGTGGCATTCTGGTAACACAGTCACGTAAGCATGCGCTCAAATCCACAGTCTAAGAATTGAAGGCTGAAATAATTGATTTGACTGATATTTTAAATCCCTATTTTCTCTTTGCTTTGTACTGTGCCATAACTGGCAAGTAAAATCTTATATTCTTCCCTATTTAGGGTGTTCAATATGATGCTGATTATTTGAAATGTGTCTCACTTGAATGCGTGTCCTTGTTACATGTAGGCAAAAAAGAAAATTATGTGGCTGAGATACCTGTAAGTGCAGAGACATGAGGGATTAATTAATCAAAATCCTCACTAAATGTTTTTACTGCCTTTGCTCTGTGGAGTTACTGCCACGTGGATCTCAGAGCGTGTGTTTTAAGAAATAAGAACATCATTGCAGGGTAGAGAGAAATTTAATCATGGCATAAGTGTTTTTGGAGGCGTGTAATAAGCTGGACATCTTAAAAATAGATTTAATATTGTATTCTGAGAACCCCAGAAGCTAATTAATACTTGTTTCACTTAAACTTCAAACAGAAGTTTGTCAACTACTCTTTTTCTTTTCTGCCAGAAAGATAAATGTGCAAGCATTTTTCATGTTCAGCTCTTATATTACTAAGTAGTTGCATATGAATGGAAACTGTTCTAACTGTTACAGTTTATTCCTTAAAAAAAAAAAGTCAATTTGATAGCAATTATGCATAACTAATAATATGTTTATAATAAAACTGTAGGTTTTGCCCAAACTTTGTGTGATCTTGCATTATTTCCCACCTATTAAAAGGGAATAGGATTGCTTCTTGTTGCAATGACTCTGGAACAGGAAGTGTGAGATGTTTAAGTTGTAAGTAATGAGAGATGTAAACTTGTTTATTTCATTTCCTCAGTGATGGCACTTAATCTCCAAGTTTGCACATAGCAATAACAGATTTGTTTCCCATGATTTTAGATTTTTAAGTTTTTATTTATTTTGAATTGACTGAATTGCAAGTCAACCAGTTTCCCTCCTTCTCTTGCTTGTATTAGCTTCTGTGGGTAGGCGGTAGCACCTGCAGTAGGGCTGCCTGCAGTCCAGGCAAGTCACGGGGCCTGAATGCATGAATTTGGAAAGAGGTCCACTGAGTCTGGGAGGTGAGAAAGCTGATAAACCTTAACCTTAAACCTGCTCCTTCTGGCAATGTTTGGGCATTGAAAATGGATTTTCCACTCTCCATAGTTACATGAGCAACATGATCCAGCCTTAGTTCTATGCATACTTTATTATTGTCAGTAATATTTGCCCGATTCCCCCCAGTGTAATTGTTAAACATCTCTTTTTGTATTGCTGGCAGGAGTGTTTTCTACGTTGTGTGCTGTCCCCAAAAAGGAAGGTTACCTTGGGCTGTATAAAGGAAACGGGGCAATGATGATTAGAATCTTCCCCTATGGCGCAATTCAGTTTATGGCATTTGACCAATATAAAAAGGTAGTTGAATTTATTTTTTTTCCTTTTCTTTTTTTTCTGCCTACAATGAATACAGATTCTTTAAATGATCGAAACTACCACTGAAACTTTTGTGTCTTATTAACTTGCTGCATGTCTTTTCTCAGGTTGCTTAATTTTATCTGAATCTACCCATAAAAATGTCAGGGCAACAGTGAAACTTTTGCATTGTTGCTTAAGGAAAAAAAAATCCCACCGATTGTTGTACCTTTGTTTTGCTGAGATTAATACTTTTTTGTGTGTGGGTGAAAGAAAAAGGTAATCTAAAGTCTCCTGCTATTTGTATTGCTATAAGGTAGCCCTTTGTGATTAATGTAGGAACAAAATGTAAATTGGAACATCTTCATTATATTGTGTTGGCATTCTTAGTTGATGGATGGAATAATTTAAACTTGAAAGTCTGTCTGGATGCCACTGTTATATTTGACCTGATAAATGACTATGTCAGGCTCTAGATAAAAATGACCTGGAAGAGAAAATGCTCATTTCAGGGTCCCGCAGAATTTGTGGATTCCTTTCTGTTCTCATGCATTTACTCTTTCATAATAAATACATATTAAATCCCTGCAACATCTTTTGGAGACCAGGTGTTAGCATGAACATGTTTTTAAACATTGCTTATATGTGGTGAAAAATACCATTTTACTGTTAGCGATACAGAATTCCATGTTTGAAAGGTCAGATTTAGTACCCAGTGAAGTAAATTGCATGATCTTTACTGAAGACAGGGAGATTGAAATTGTGATTCCCTTCCCTAAAGAGCAAATTTCAGAAGGCTGATACAAAGAAGTAACTGTAATGAGTTTCATATGTTCTTTTTTTGTGGTGTAATCATAAATGCTGTTGATCTATGCTTGTTTTATGTTGTGTTGAATAAAAGACTGCATGCGATACTTCATAAGGAAATTATTTATGAATCTGCAAATTTCAAGTCAACATTTAGCATCATAGCAGTTTCTTTAATCTATTATTTGACAACAAACATTCAAGGATGTGTGCAGGAACGTATAAAAGGAAAAAAACCCCAATTCTTAAAGAAGGAAGATATGAAGTGAGCTTTATAGCACAAACTGCTTCTTAAATAGTCCCAATTATTTGATAAAAGCCTGGAAACTAATTTCTAACTGCCTTCTAGGATGTAATGAAACTTAGGAAGTTCTTGCTCTCAAATGCTTGTCTGATTTCTCTCCTTTTTTTTTTTTTAATCCCGTTAAACAGTCTTAAAAATATCTTTATAGGAGTATGTTTCACATGCTGTGCATGAAAGAAAAATTTACTCTTCTCAAATGTGTTGCTTTTCAACTTTGCTCAATGTCCTTTGCTCTCTGTCGTGCAAAAAGGAGAGAGTATTCAGTTAGCCTTGTTTGACACACATGAAAGATAACTAAATAAACAATTAATCTAGTTTCTGAAGTAAACAGTACAAATACTTTCAACTCATTGCTCTGCCCTCTTAGTAGAATTTTAGCATTTCCATGATTTTAATAACAAATTGGTAACAGCAGCAATGTTCAGAAAATTCTGTTAATAGTAATTAAGTGCTCTGGTTTAATTTGCAGTGTTGTAAACTTCTTGGAAACAGCTACAGAATTTGCATTAATGTGCTAATAAACTGTGTGATGTACTTCCCTGTATTTTCTGATATACGACTGTTGTAAATGTTCCGTATTTTGTAGGTAATAAAGAAGCAACTTGGGATTTCGGGGCACGTGCATCGATTAATGGCTGGATCCATGGCAGGTATAGTTTTGTACTTGGATTTCAGACATCCCTTTTGCTGAAAAGTTAATATTTGTTTAGAGGATGATTTGATCTGTTTTCCGGTCAAACTGTTGCAAATTTCTATTAAGCAAAAATACTAGTAAATGGTTAATGTAACAAATAGTTGCCTAATTGAAAACTGTTTGTCTAAGAGTATTCTTTAAAATACATTTGTTCAAGCCCTGAATTCTGTGCTGTGTTGTAAAGCAGGTTTTTTATACCGCTTCTTACTACAGCTTTTAAAAAAATGAAAAAATCCAGTGGCATCAAGATGAAGTATAAAGACGCAGGTTTTAGTAGAATGGTTCATCAGCATGTCTGCCATTGCTACTAGATTGGATGTAAGCCCATAGAAATAGAGAGAACTGCGGGTTCTTAAATGGGTGGATTCTTTGTATTTGCCAGAAATGTCTATACCTTTCAACATCCAATGCAGGATTGGCATGATAGTCTCTAGAGCATATTGAGAATGTTAAAAAACATCATTTATCATTTAGTGCAATAGCAGTAGAAAAAAACATTTGTAAACTGCCAGTATATAGTATGATTATACATTTCTATTTTCCTCTTGCTAGTCATTCAGCCAAAAGTAGCTAAGAAAAAACAGGGAAAGGTAAGTAATAGTGGACTGATTTTTAATCGAGGTGGTTCTTCATGTGCTTTTACTTTGTAAAACCGGCTTAATACTGTCTACTCAGTCTTTAAATAGTTATGACATGAATATTATTATTTAGCTTCTTTTGGAATAAAAATACTGGAGTTTGTTAATACTACCTTTAGTTAAACTAGGAGGATCTCATATAAGTATTTTGGCTTTGCGTGCCATCAGAGGAAAAGGAAAGAGAACGAAATGAAACAATTGAAAGATCCTGAAAACTAGCAAAACCCATTTGGCAAGATATGTTCCAGAACTTGGCTGGCTTTCTATCTGAAGGAAGTGGAAAACATACATAGATTTTTTTTTTCCCTTTCTTTCTTTCCCTGTCTTTAACTGTTTAAAGAACACTTCCCCCCCACCCCCTCCTCCAAAAGCTTGTTATTGGCTTTTTCAGGAGCCTTGTCAGAGACCTGGAACCTGACTTGCAACGCACTGTGAAAACACTGAATAATCAGCTTAACTCTGTCAGTGTTGGACATGCTGGAATTCCTTGTGTAGATAAATTAATAGCATCTGGCATAATTTTGAGCACCTTACTGGTTAAATCTGTTTTGTGTGGTTAGAGTAACAGAAATAAAATTAATATACAGTACCATCTGGAAACCATGATCAAATGAAATCCTTTGTGTGGTGCATTTAAGTACAATATACTCAGTAGCCTAGTATTGAGAACCTCAAAGCTGAGTAGATGAGCTAGACTTAGCTATGCAGTGAAATGAATATAGGAGTCCGGTATAATAATAGTATCATGTGTGAGCATCTTACTATTTGTTTACTAGGTGGCATTAACTGCTTTTTGGGATATTCATTAGATAAATAAGAAAGGAGGGTTTATACTGAGTATGCCAAGAAGATATAGGGGAGGAAGGAGGGGTTTAGAAGAGTGTAGAGTTTAAAATCTGAGACACAAGTTCTATAGATTTGCAAACAAAGAAAGAAAATACTTTTAAAAGAAACTGGTAATGTTTCTTGCTTTAACACCTGTGGCTTAGTCTCTCCAATAAGGGATATTTTGTTTCTTCCAGCTTTACATGACTAAAGAAGATGGCATGCTGCATGCACCCCTATGTTGGTGGAGAGGGGCCTTCACAGTTTCCTGGAACCCAATATTATGCAGCTGAAAATGAATGCCCCCTTGTTTCCCTTTCCTTTTTGTCCCCTCTCCACCATCTAGCCACACAGCTGTCTGCTTTCACTTCTGCGTATACTACTGATACTTAAATCTTGCTTATGTCAGTGTTTCCAACGTTACTAGGAGTCAGCAGACCTGAATCAGCTTCAAAGTGGTGGGAAACATTTGAGTATCTTCTGTAACTGATAAACAGGATCAAAAGCGTATCCACAGGGAAAAACAAGGCAATGAGGATGGGGGTAGTGGAGTGAGAGAAAAGAAAAACCTATTGTAATGCATATATTTAAGGAGGCCAAGTTAAAGTTACTGTGGAAACTTTAATTCTGAATTTCCTGAGTCTTGTGTGATTCAAATTTCAGCTGTAACACCTCATTAACAGATAAATGGTGTATAACTTCTTTTAAGGAAAGACAGAGCTGGGGAGAAGATGGAGAAATCAGATGTTAGTGGGTTTAGGAAACAAAATGATCAAATAAAACCTGTATCACAGGATGATTTTGCAAATCTAATTTTTTGTTTTCTAATTGAAAAATCTGAATGAAAACACAGAAATGTGTGTTTCCTCCCCTGCACTTGATCAACTTAAAAATAAAAAAAAAAGCCAAAAAAAGACTAGATGTTATCTATAATGAACTCGGGTTTCATGAAATGAATATAGAAAGCATGTTTTTCTTTTTATGTTTAGTAAAAGCAATTGGAAAATAGTACTGATGATACTGTACAGGAGGATACTGACTGTTGCAATTTTAAATAGCATGTAATTAATAGTTACCTATTTGAGTCAACGTTTTAAAAGAATCCCTGCTGTTCATTTCTTCAGGTGTAATTCAGAAAGCAACAATCATATATTGAAGGTCTAGAAATATTAGGACTTGTAAATTAGGCATTTCTTTAACCTGTCTAATAAATATTCTTTGTCATCAGCTAATTCTCTGTATGTATAGTTCCTGAAGCTTTGTTTTGTTCAGAAGATGCCTCCTTGATAAATTAATCTTTATACTAGTTAAGGAGCATATCTTCTGCAGTTCAAGGCTGTGACTTGTGCTTATCACTTTTTGGACTGTATACCTCTGAATCACTTAGTAGTACTTAATTTGATCTACGTAGTTATTGATAAAGTACAAAGAGCATGATACAGAAATCATAAAAACTTGTGTATCAGATATGTTTGCAGTACCTGATCTTTGTAAATGTATTTCACTTGGGTTTTTTTTCTTGCTCCAGATGGTTGGTTTGGTTGGGTTTTTTTTAATTTTATTTTCAAAGAAAGAAAATTACTAAGAATGGAGGAATAGTAGGAAAATTGGTAGTCAGAGATAAATGCCTATACAGCTAATCTCATTGTTAACTCCCAAAGCCTGGGAAGCAAATCAAGTACAGTCTAATTCCTGTTGTGCTTCATTGATGCTAAGTCTCAGTAAAGGTCTGTGTAACCCAGTATCTTGTCCCCAAGAGTGGTCAAAGGTGCTTGAGGTCAATATGTAAGTGAAGAATGGTCTTTCCCTGACTTCCTTGACTTCTGAGTCAGCATTTGCAATGAAAAAGTCTGCTGTTTTTGAAGAAGTGGTTCCTTAAAGGAGGGAGGAGCTACATTGCCCTGTTAGGATTATTTCAGATCAGACACGGGAATTGCAGTATGTATCTCTCAACTGTTGAGATACTTCCAATTCACAGAATCACAGAATAGTCAGGGTTGGAAGGGACCCCTGGAGATCATCTAGTCCAACCCCCCCACCAGAGCAGTGTCACCTACAACAGGTTGCACAGGACAGCGTCCAGGTGGGTTTTGAATGTCTCCAGAGTGGGAGACTCCACAACCTCTCTGGGCAGCCTGTTCCAGTCCTCCACTACCCTCAAGGTAAAGAAGTTCCTCCTCATGTTAAGATGGAACTTCCTATGTTCAAGCTTGTGCCCATTACCCCTCGTCCTATCAATGGGCACCACTGAAAAAAGACTGCTCCCATCCCCCTGGCATCCTCCCTTTAAGTATCTATAAGCGTTAATAAGATCCCCCCTCAATTTTCTTTTCTCTAGAGATTCTCTAGATTCTGTCCTGTTTAACCAACCATGGGAGGATTTTTGGCTCCACTCTCGTTATTTGGGATTGACTTTGCTTTCTTAAAACAGGGAATCAGCCTTAAGGTGCTGTGGTCTGACTTTTGACAACTCATATTTAGGGAGTAGAAATGAGATTAGTAGTTTTGTAGACTTCACCAAAATGACTGTGTCCCAAAGCTGGCCGCCATTCCTCCCAGACAGGGTGGGGTGTCTTCTGAGCCCCAAAGGAAATCTTGATCCCTTGTATGTACATTTTGCTTATATGGACAGTAAGCAGTAACATGCCTCTTCACTTGCTTCAAGAAAACATATTTTGTGGCTGATGTTAGAAATTCCATTTTTTTCAGAATTCATGGCTAGAGGATTTTAAGAAAAAGTAAAAAAAAAAAGAAAAATGCTATTTAAATCCTCACTGCATATGGTTTCTTTTGGTTCCATCTGATTTTTTTTTTTTTCAACTGTACTATTTTTGGACTGTGTTCACTAGTTAGTGCGTTCACCAATCTCTTGGTTGGTCTGTTTGCTAGTCTTTGTTAGGAAAAGGCTGCAGTCTGAGGCATTGCATTTAATAATGTAGGTCAGTGGAAACAGTCCTAAAGTTGCTCTGGTGTTTTGCAGCTTCCAACTTTTCAACCCTATGGGTGAGACAACATCAGAAATCAACTGCAGATGTCTGCTTTTTGTTCAGAGGATTCATCCAAAATCTCTGAAAGAGATGTTTTTGTCTTCTAAAATAAAATACTCGTAGAATATTCCAGAAGGCTACAAACTTTACTCTCAGTTGACAGTTGACCAGTGTCAGCTTTTTGGATAGCTCAGTTGTGGTGTTCATTTTTTTTTTTTTTCCCTCCCCAT